>OX376659.1:600000-1080390 GCA_947386135.1 Melanchra persicariae | reverse complement strand
GCAGCGTCATGAAGACGAGGCAGCTCGCCGCCAAGGCCATCGTGCCGCTCATATCGCCCGAGCAGTGAGTATCCTAACTAATAGTATAATGCGACAGTGAGTTGGTAGCGTTCATCCCGCACGTGCTCGCGTGCGCTAAGAGCAGCGTCATGAAGACGAGGCAGCTCGCCGCCAAGGCCATCGTGCCGCTCATATCGCCCGAGCAGTGAGTATCCTAACTAATAGTATAATGCGACAGTGAGTTGGTAGCGTTCATCCCGCACGTGCTCGCGTGCGCTAAGAGCAGCGTCATGAAGACGAGGCAGCTCGCCGCCAAGGCCATCGTGCCGCTCATATCGCCCGAGCAGTGAGTATCCTAACTAATAGTATAATGCGACAGTGAGTTGGTAGCGTTCATCCCGCACGTGCTCGCGTGCGCTAAGAGCAGCGTCATGAAGACGAGGCAGCTCGCCGCCAAGGCCATCGTGCCGCTCATATCGCCCGAGCAGTGAGTATCCTAACTAATAGTATAATGCGACAGTGAGTTGGTAGCGTTCATCCCGCACGTGCTCGCGTGCGCTAAGAGCAGCGTCATGAAGACGAGGCAGCTCGCCGCCAAGGCCATCGTGCCGCTCATATCGCCCGAGCAGTGAGTATCCTAACTAATAGTATAATGCGACAGTGAGTTGGTAGCGTTCATCCCGCACGTGCTCGCGTGCGCTAAGAGCAGCGTCATGAAGACGAGGCAGCTCGCCGCCAAGGCCATCGTGCCGCTCATATCGCCCGAGCAGTGAGTATCCTAACTAATAGTATAATGCGACAGTGAGTTGGTAGCGTTCATCCCGCACGTGCTCGCGTGCGCTAAGAGCAGCGTCATGAAGACGAGGCAGCTCGCCGCCAAGGCCATCGTGCCGCTCATATCGCCCGAGCAGTGAGTATCCTAACTAATAGTATAATGCGACAGTGAGTTGGTAGCGTTCATCCCGCACGTGCTCGCGTGCGCTAAGAGCAGCGTCATGAAGACGAGGCAGCTCGCCGCCAAGGCCATCGTGCCGCTCATATCGCCCGAGCAGTGAGTATCCTAACTAATAGTATAATGCGACAGTGAGTTGGTAGCGTTCATCCCGCACGTGCTCGCGTGCGCTAAGAGCAGCGTCATGAAGACGAGGCAGCTCGCCGCCAAGGCCATCGTGCCGCTCATATCGCCCGAGCAGTGAGTATCCTAACTAATAGTATAATGCGACAGTGAGTTGGTAGCGTTCATCCCGCACGTGCTCGCGTGCGCTAAGAGCAGCGTCATGAAGACGAGGCAGCTCGCCGCCAAGGCCATCGTGCCGCTCATATCGCCCGAGCAGTGAGTATCCTAACTAATAGTATAATGCGACAGTGAGTTGGTAGCGTTCATCCCGCACGTGCTCGCGTGCGCTAAGAGCAGCGTCATGAAGACGAGGCAGCTCGCCGCCAAGGCCATCGTGCCGCTCATATCGCCCGAGCAGTGAGTATCCTAACTAATAGTATAATGCGACAGTGAGTTGGTAGCGTTCATCCCGCACGTGCTCGCGTGCGCTAAGAGCAGCGTCATGAAGACGAGGCAGCTCGCCGCCAAGGCCATCGTGCCGCTCATATCGCCCGAGCAGTGAGTATCCTAACTAATAGTATAATGCGACAGTGAGTTGGTAGCGTTCATCCCGCACGTGCTCGCGTGCGCTAAGAGCAGCGTCATGAAGACGAGGCAGCTCGCCGCCAAGGCCATCGTGCCGCTCATATCGCCCGAGCAGTGAGTATCCTAACTAATAGTATAATGCGACAGTGAGTTGGTAGCGTTCATCCCGCACGTGCTCGCGTGCGCTAAGAGCAGCGTCATGAAGACGAGGCAGCTCGCCGCCAAGGCCATCGTGCCGCTCATATCGCCCGAGCAGTGAGTATCCTAACTAATAGTATAATGCGACAGTGAGTTGGTAGCGTTCATCCCGCACGTGCTCGCGTGCGCTAAGAGCAGCGTCATGAAGACGAGGCAGCTCGCCGCCAAGGCCATCGTGCCGCTCATATCGCCCGAGCAGTGAGTATCCTAACTAATAGTATAATGCGACAGTGAGTTGGTAGCGTTCATCCCGCACGTGCTCGCGTGCGCTAAGAGCAGCGTCATGAAGACGAGGCAGCTCGCCGCCAAGGCCATCGTGCCGCTCATATCGCCCGAGCAGTGAGTATCCTAACTAATAGTATAATGCGACAGTGAGTTGGTAGCGTTCATCCCGCACGTGCTCGCGTGCGCTAAGAGCAGCGTCATGAAGACGAGGCAGCTCGCCGCCAAGGCCATCGTGCCGCTCATATCGCCCGAGCAGTGAGTATCCTAACTAATAGTATAATGCGACAGTGAGTTGGTAGCGTTCATCCCGCACGTGCTCGCGTGCGCTAAGAGCAGCGTCATGAAGACGAGGCAGCTCGCCGCCAAGGCCATCGTGCCGCTCATATCGCCCGAGCAGTGAGTATCCTAACTAATAGTATAATGCGACAGTGAGTTGGTAGCGTTCATCCCGCACGTGCTCGCGTGCGCTAAGAGCAGCGTCATGAAGACGAGGCAGCTCGCCGCCAAGGCCATCGTGCCGCTCATATCGCCCGAGCAGTGAGTATCCTAACTAATAGTATAATGCGACAGTGAGTTGGTAGCGTTCATCCCGCACGTGCTCGCGTGCGCTAAGAGCAGCGTCATGAAGACGAGGCAGCTCGCCGCCAAGGCCATCGTGCCGCTCATATCGCCCGAGCAGTGAGTATCCTAACTAATAGTATAATGCGACAGTGAGTTGGTAGCGTTCATCCCGCACGTGCTCGCGTGCGCTAAGAGCAGCGTCATGAAGACGAGGCAGCTCGCCGCCAAGGCCATCGTGCCGCTCATATCGCCCGAGCAGTGAGTATCCTAACTAATAGTATAATGCGACAGTGAGTTGGTAGCGTTCATCCCGCACGTGCTCGCGTGCGCTAAGAGCAGCGTCATGAAGACGAGGCAGCTCGCCGCCAAGGCCATCGTGCCGCTCATATCGCCCGAGCAGTGAGTATCCTAACTAATAGTATAATGCGACAGTGAGTTGGTAGCGTTCATCCCGCACGTGCTCGCGTGCGCTAAGAGCAGCGTCATGAAGACGAGGCAGCTCGCCGCCAAGGCCATCGTGCCGCTCATATCGCCCGAGCAGTGAGTATCCTAACTAATAGTATAATGCGACAGTGAGTTGGTAGCGTTCATCCCGCACGTGCTCGCGTGCGCTAGGAGCAGCGTCATGAAGACGAGGCAGCTCGCCGCCAAGGCCATCGTGCCGCTCATATCGCCCGAGCAGTGAGTATCCTAACTAATAGTATAATGCGACAGTGAGTTGGTAGCGTTCATCCCGCACGTGCTCGCGTGCGCTAAGAGCAGCGTCATGAAGACGAGGCAGCTCGCCGCCAAGGCCATCGTGCCGCTCATATCGCCCGAGCAGTGAGTATCCTAACTAATAGTATAATGCGACAGTGAGTTGGTAGCGTTCATCCCGCACGTGCTCGCGTGCGCTAAGAGCAGCGTCATGAAGACGAGGCAGCTCGCCGCCAAGGCCATCGTGCCGCTCATATCGCCCGAGCAGTGAGTATCCTAACTAATAGTATAATGCGACAGTGAGTTGGTAGCGTTCATCCCGCACGTGCTCGCGTGCGCTAAGAGCAGCGTCATGAAGACGAGGCAGCTCGCCGCCAAGGCCATCGTGCCGCTCATATCGCCCGAGCAGTGAGTATCCTAACTAATAGTATAATGCGACAGTGAGTTGGTAGCGTTCATCCCGCACGTGCTCGCGTGCGCTAAGAGCAGCGTCATGAAGACGAGGCAGCTCGCCGCCAAGGCCATCGTGCCGCTCATATCGCCCGAGCAGTGAGTATCCTAACTAATAGTATAATGCGACAGTGAGTTGGTAGCGTTCATCCCGCACGTGCTCGCGTGCGCTAAGAGCAGCGTCATGAAGACGAGGCAGCTCGCCGCCAAGGCCATCGTGCCGCTCATATCGCCCGAGCAGTGAGTATCCTAACTAATAGTATAATGCGACAGTGAGTTGGTAGCGTTCATCCCGCACGTGCTCGCGTGCGCTAAGAGCAGCGTCATGAAGACGAGGCAGCTCGCCGCCAAGGCCATCGTGCCGCTCATATCGCCCGAGCAGTGAGTATCCTAACTAATAGTATAATGCGACAGTGAGTTGGTAGCGTTCATCCCGCACGTGCTCGCGTGCGCTAAGAGCAGCGTCATGAAGACGAGGCAGCTCGCCGCCAAGGCCATCGTGCCGCTCATATCGCCCGAGCAGTGAGTATCCTAACTAATAGTATAATGCGACAGTGAGTTGGTAGCGTTCATCCCGCACGTGCTCGCGTGCGCTAAGAGCAGCGTCATGAAGACGAGGCAGCTCGCCGCCAAGGCCATCGTGCCGCTCATATCGCCCGAGCAGTGAGTATCCTAACTAATAGTATAATGCGACAGTGAGTTGGTAGCGTTCATCCCGCACGTGCTCGCGTGCGCTAAGAGCAGCGTCATGAAGACGAGGCAGCTCGCCGCCAAGGCCATCGTGCCGCTCATATCGCCCGAGCAGTGAGTATCCTAACTAATAGTATAATGCGACAGTGAGTTGGTAGCGTTCATCCCGCACGTGCTCGCGTGCGCTAAGAGCAGCGTCATGAAGACGAGGCAGCTCGCCGCCAAGGCCATCGTGCCGCTCATATCGCCCGAGCAGTGAGTATCCTAACTAATAGTATAATGCGACAGTGAGTTGGTAGCGTTCATCCCGCACGTGCTCGCGTGCGCTAAGAGCAGCGTCATGAAGACGAGGCAGCTCGCCGCCAAGGCCATCGTGCCGCTCATATCGCCCGAGCAGTGAGTATCCTAACTAATAGTATAATGCGACAGTGAGTTGGTAGCGTTCATCCCGCACGTGCTCGCGTGCGCTAAGAGCAGCGTCATGAAGACGAGGCAGCTCGCCGCCAAGGCCATCGTGCCGCTCATATCGCCCGAGCAGTGAGTATCCTAACTAATAGTATAATGCGACAGTGAGTTGGTAGCGTTCATCCCGCACGTGCTCGCGTGCGCTAAGAGCAGCGTCATGAAGACGAGGCAGCTCGCCGCCAAGGCCATCGTGCCGCTCATATCGCCCGAGCAGTGAGTATCCTAACTAATAGTATAATGCGACAGTGAGTTGGTAGCGTTCATCCCGCACGTGCTCGCGTGCGCTAAGAGCAGCGTCATGAAGACGAGGCAGCTCGCCGCCAAGGCCATCGTGCCGCTCATATCGCCCGAGCAGTGAGTATCCTAACTAATAGTATAATGCGACAGTGAGTTGGTAGCGTTCATCCCGCACGTGCTCGCGTGCGCTAAGAGCAGCGTCATGAAGACGAGGCAGCTCGCCGCCAAGGCCATCGTGCCGCTCATATCGCCCGAGCAGTGAGTATCCTAACTAATAGTATAATGCGACAGTGAGTTGGTAGCGATTTCGATGTTGGTCCTATAGTAAAAGTTGTTCATAATAATGAGTACAATCACCCCTTATGAGGTATTTATTGCGTTTATTCTATTACACGTTGTATAACTGGCAAAATTTTGATGTACCACCTTGTTAGATACTTCCATACAAACAATAGTTACTATGGCAGCTCAGCTCTAAAGTACATCCATCTCGAGTTATACGCTCTAATCTATAACGCGTGTTTAATTAGGCAAACTATTCGTTATAGATTAGGGCGCATAACTCAAGACGGACGTGGCATTAGTGTGCCATAAAAAAAGGCACTAATTGCCCATATATTTCACGCAAAGCCCTTTATGTTGACAGATACATCACCCACATACAATCAATGTTCGAATTACTCCACGACTCCTCAATCAAGAGGAACTACTGCCACGGTATCCTGCTGCAGCTCGTGCGGCTGCTGCAGGCGCGCGGGGAGGAGGGGGGGCAGGCGCGCGGGGAGGAGGGGGGGCAGACGCTAGCCCAGCTGTGGCCAGCCTGGGCCACGCGCGGCATGTGGATGCTGGGCCAGCCTGGCCGGCCATGCTATCTTATAGCGGATGAGTTTGTGAAGGTTCTCAATTTGCTGATTATGAGGTGAGATTTACTGTCTAGTTATGTAAACTATCACTGTACGTGTAGCTAAGAAGTGGAATTCCCTGGTGGAATCTGAGTTTCCTACACCTTAATGCAAGAGTCAATAGGTTTCTTTTAATGAATCATAATAAAAATAACAGGTAAAATTGTTTTGTAGTAGGTATCTCTAGAAGTACTGATTCGATTATTTAAATTCTTTCATTGACAGAAACCTACGTCGCTGTTCGTAATATTGTGTGTAAATACAATTCATTAAATTTCAGATCTCCAACTGTACCACAAGAAACAGTCTCCGAAATCTGTTCCAGTCTACACACACTAATATTTGACCAAAAACCAACAGTCATAAGTCCTGGGAGAGACATCTGTCTATCTAGCTCCATGTACCTTTACTTGATACTGGCAACACAGCACAACCACTTTGATATCAATGATCTCGTCTACGAAGGCTTGCAACACTCCTCATACGAAGTAGTCCTATCCGTGTTGAACTATCTTCTAATCCTCCACAATGAGTTAGAAGCCGACAACTCCAAATTTCACGAACATTTAAAATCAAAAGCTGACACATCAACTTTAAATAAAATAAAAAATGAAAACTACATACGATTGTTATGTAAAGTCCTGAAAAGCAACTATTTGGAATGTCAAGAGAAAAGTTTGAAGATTTTAGTTTTGGAAGGTAACACGCAACGGAACATCATAGAAACTAAAACGGGAGTCAACGTTACCGATGATATGATCATAGAAAAATTATTTGATTGTATCCAAAATGAACATGAAAAAGTAACCCACATATACTTACAAAGTCTCCTTAACTTTGTGACAGACCAGCTACAGGATTCTCGTATTTGTATACGGGTGTTGTTGGATGTCATAAGAGTGGTATTCGAGTGCAGCTCGGCGGAGAACAGTGAAGACACTAGGATGGTGATTGTTGGGTTCATGGAGAAGAATATCCGTCAACTGTTGAGATTGAATACGAGCGCTGTGAGCGAACTGAGCGAAGCAGAAAGATGTAAGTGAATGTTCTTTTAACTAAAGGAATACTATATGATACGCGCGCATAAATCTGACCGCTAGTCTTTCCAAATGGTATCGTGTTACCCATTTACTGGGTTGTGGTGCAGTCAAATACAGTCAGTAAAATACTGGTATCCAGCTTCATTCGGTAAAGTCTTACCGAATGAAGCTGGATACCAGTATTTTTCTAGTCTAGTAGCCGACCCCAACATAGAATACGCAAGCAGATTGATAAATTAGTTGTCTATTTTTACTTATTCCAGTTGAGCTACAAGCAACGATCTGGGTCACAATAATAACGTTACTGGAGGATGATGAAGACTCCATTCGACAGCGGGTGTCCGATGTACTGTCTCCCACGAGAGTCACTCCTAGCAGGAGCTGCGAACTTGCCTTGGACCTCATGCGGGGACGGAGAACTGGGGAGCTAAGAGCCGAGGAGCGAGGAAATGAGGAACTGGGAGCCAAAGAGCAAGGAATCGGGGTGATGGGAGTCGGGGAGCCTGGATATGGGGAGATGGAATATGGCGAGTGGGAAGCCGCTCTGTTCGCTCTGATCGCGTTGCTAGACTTCCAGTCGGTCGTGGTAGTGGCTGATGATGTCAGTGACGAGGTAAGGATTTTATAAATTTTTGTTTTGCTCCTATTTTAAAGGTACATACGCACATATCTGTCACGTTACCCTCAACTCTACCGCCAGACATGTCATAAAAAAGTTTTATAGAAGTCTTAGGACATCGGCACCACACGTCAGTCACGACACGATGGGCGCGTCTCAGTCATTTACATTACATACGATCACCAACTAATCGGCGACTTGACAGTGACATAACTGATGTGTGTGCATGAACCTTAAGAACTCACACAATCGATAATAACAGTTAACTCGGGAAAACCTCACGGAACCTTTCGACATTACATAATTATATTTATCGACTTTATTTTTCGGAACGAGTAACTCTTTTTATTGGCATGTACTTAACGCGGCGACAAATTAATCTGAATTTGGAATTAAAAAATTATTAAAACCGACACACATAATTTTAAATTAGTTGTTAGCTTTGTTTTAATTTAAACTGGCATCGAGTTTTTTTTTTTGGTAGCAAGTCGACGGAGCCTCGCTACGCTCCTATTTCTGTATGGTTCAAAAAAAAAGTACGACGTTGAGTCAGGTGCCCCAAGTCGAGAGCTCTTGCGTTCTAAGTTCTCCGGAGCGTGTAATTTCTGTATACTGCAGAGTGCTCTTAGTTTTCAGCTCGCTCGGCAATTCTAATTTCTCATGTAATGTTTGAGTGGTATGTGTGTACCTATGTTTAATTATGTTCTGTACCTTAAAATATCAGGTATTTAAGTTTTTATAATTTCATGCATTTTAAAGCTCACCTAATATTATAATAATTGCTAAAATATTTAGTAAGTCGTCGCCCTTTAAGTTGTTAGTCGCTTGGAAAATAATAAGCCGTTTTATTATGGTGCTGATGTCAGGAACTACTAATACCATCGACATGAAATAGTAATCAAAGTTTTGAAAACCATGTACTTACCTTCAAAGTAAGTATAAAATCTGAAATCAATCTAGCTGATGGAGGTGATAAATAAAACTAAATTGTACATTTTACAAATCTGTTAACACAAAACCCTTATCAAAGAATGATACATTAACCTCCAATCCGTAATCCGTTTCTCCAATATATATCCAATCCCATAATATATCCTCCTCGTCGTATGTTTTGCACGTTTAAAAGCCAATACTTATAATGATGAAAATATATTTTTATTTCGTACTAACACACAGTTACATAAAATCTTAATAAACTAACTAAAAATCTAGTGCATGATACAAATAGAAGGTTAGTTTTGAGCAAAACAAGTTAAAAATAAAACAAATATTTTGGAAATGTTTTGTCCAGATGTTGATAAATTCAATGCAGCTTTTTTGGATATGAGCTCTCTACCTACAGGGGGTTTCAGAAGTGTGTTGACATATTTTAGATTGATGTAACCTAGAAACAAATCACTTTTCAAGCAGTCTGGTGTAGTTCAATTCATTACGAACTTTGTTTAGTGATGTGTAAAACTACATTTTATGTATACTTAAATATTTGCATGCTATCATATTATGGCGGAATGTGTCTTGCACCAAAAACTTATATGTACCTCTTTTAACCACATTTTTTGCAAAATAAAAAAACTTACTTACTTACATAGATTTGATGCTACCAAGTGACTGAGACTGATTAATAAGTGAACTTTTTAGTCGTTTTTTAAACGTTCGGGTTTTTATACGAGTAATTTTTTCAATTGACTTTTTTTATTATTATTGATAGGCACGCGCTTGACCACTCTTTACTGCAGATACAGAATATCATTCCTAAATACGAGGCCGCACTTCTAAACCCCTTGTCTAGGATAAACCTACCTATAGTCTTCTTCCACTCGGACGCAGTCACGGGCAGAAACTAGTACCTAAATAAAATCGGAATAGTCGGACAATAGAGTAAACATAATATTATTATAGACCAACTTGCATCAACTCCTATACGCAGTTCTGAACGATATTGCTCCGAACTGATCAGTTCGTTACAAATTCTTGAAGCCGTCAGCTATCTTGTCGACAACGCTCTTCTCCGTCGGCTTGAAGACATGCACGACGGCGTCCCCGGCGTCGCTCAGCGTCTTCACGACCTCGCCCCACGCGTTCTTCATCGAATCCATGACGTCACGCTTCTCCCGGAGCCCCTCCTTGTGCTCCAGGGGAACAGCCGCCGCGATAGCTATCACGAACTGCAATAAAAGACAAACTCTTATATTTTCACGCCTATTAAAACGTTTAACAATAGTTCATTCGGATGCAAGTGCGTGAAGCTTGCCATTGCAGCCGAGCCGGGATTGATATGAATACGATATAAAATCGAGACTGCAATGATTCTGTTTTGATACACGATACCCACGTGCATCAAAAGACATTTATCAATACGCTTTCGAAGAAAAATAAATAAAATTGTAATAACTGTATCTAATATTTCGTAAAAAAAAATTATGGTGGTTGGCTGCGCTTTTTTCCGCACGAGTGCAGATAGTGAAACAAAAATGCACTGTGCGTGAAATACACTGCACTGTAAGCAATGCGACAAGATCTAGTTTTCAATGTCGAAAAAGAATTAAAATTATACTTACAAGACACAGGAAAATCGACAGCAGTAATTTATCCATAGCAACGTTCCTTAGCACAACTTCAATGCAGGTTAATTTTGTCCCAATTGAGTGGTGAGGTGCTATCAATAGGTATTTTGATGGAGGTTCAGTAGGTCGGCTATTGTTGTCCAGACACAGCGGGTGTGCTGAGCGCTCGACGAACTAACTCATACTGGTCACGGAGGATCAATGCCGCCGTAAGCTAAAGGGGCGCAACTGACCATTACTCGAAACGGACAAAGAAATAAATAAACTATAGGAGTATCTGCGTGAATGTTATCACGGTTTTAGCAAAAAGGGTCTATTTCGTGATTGTTGTTTATCGATGTCATTTTTTTTTTCGTTTGTGTTTCCTGTGCTTGCATGCATTTTTATCATCAATGTAGGTGGTGAACGAGTCACTCTTGTTTTCAAATATCACTTTTAGTTTGAAGGGTTTTTACACATGTCACCGGAAAATGGCAAACGCCGTAAGATTGTAATTTCTAAATAAGACACGGATAATATTGGAAATTATTGAATTTGGGTGGGATTTATTGTATTTAAAACGATTTTTTTTTTTAATTTATCGAGAAATTATAATCTAAATAATCTAGATTTATGAAAATCTTACGAAGTCGGAAATTTTCTGGTGACACATCCAACCCAACTTTTATAACAATCGAAAATTAGGAGTATAAATCAAAATGGCACGACAGTACGATGCATTTTTGTAAATCCTGTAATATTTTATTCGAAGAACTTGAGCCCTTTCCGAAATGACGGTTTAATTTACGTTAGGTAATTCCCCTTCAGCCAGCTTCATAATTGGACTCTGTAGGCCACCGGGTTATTACAAACTACGTAACTCGATAATTCGTGAACAAACCATTTCATGCGTAGTCTTATTACAAATGCAAAAGCAACTTGGTCTGACTATTTGTTCCGTTTTCACACATAAACTGCAGAACTAATTTTGATGAATTTGTATGGTTAAGAAATAAACAACGCTTGCCGGGGTCGGTCTGTGGATGGGTGACCATCTTAACATACTGAGACTCCTCCGTGTTTCGGAAAACACGTTAAGTCGTTAGTCCCGGCTGTCGTTTGCCAATCTTTGGCAGTGGTTACGGTTTGTCAGAAGCCAGAAAATCTGACACCAGTCTTGCCAAGAAGTACCGTGTTAGTTAATGGGTGGAGGTCTGGTAGGCACGTAAAATACTGGATTCAGCTGAATCCGGTTTGACTGGAAGCCGACCCCAATATAGTCGAGAAAGGCTAGGCAGATGATGAATTGATGATGATCTGATAAAGAAATAAATTGGGTCTTGGAGAAGGGCTAACCTACTTGTACTTTTACGTGAGGTAGGAGGTTTCCTGGGATTTCCAAAATCCACGCTGGCGAAGTCAGTAAAGTAAAACAAAAAAAATCGGTAGGTTATACATGAACTGGCGATCAATAGGTATGTGCTCAGTGTTACAACCTATCTGATTTTCTATGATAATGGCGTCCAGTTTACTTGTGAACCTGCCGTTTTCCATAGAGATAAACGCTTTCTACGTGCAGTAGTTTCATTGTGATGATTTACGACTGATGGACTTCTTGATAATTCAAAAGTAAATGATTTTATTCAAGTAGGTACTTAAATGCTTTTTGAGGTGTTGCAGGCTAATAGCGGCGTTTGCACAGCTGTTTTGTCAAACCGGTAAAATTTCACTTATTTTGAATGAAAATTAAGTTACATGTAGCTCCAACATACATAAAACATATCTTGACGGCACGTTTGGCGCAGTAGTTGAGCGATTGGCTACTGCGCTGCATATCGTGGGTTCGTTTCCCGCACGGAACAAATATTTGTATGGCCTACAATACTTGTTCCGAATCTAGCTGTTCGAGTATGTGTGAGTGTTTATGTTTGTAAACGCACCCACGATATAGGAGAAATTTCTAGTGTCAGGCAACGTTTTTAATGAAAAATATATAAATATAATATCATATTTACAAACAATTTTAACAAAAACAAACAAGTTTCTTTTGATTAGCAATTCACTAGCTAGACGGACTTTTTCATAGGCAATTCACTTTTGGATTCTCCGCAGTTCCGCACCATGACAGCATGTTGGGGAACTGCGGGGAACTCACGGAGTCACGGATAAATCATCTGCATGTTTAAATCTTTCAGCGCTCACTTTACGTAGCGTTGATGTCACACAATGTAACGGAAAGACAGATTTAATAAATTATACGTAGTTATTTTAAATGCAATTATGTTCCCTGTTCTGCTCACAATTTATCGAGAAATCATAATCTCGACAGATGTAACCAACTTACGGTATTTTCAACATATAACTCTATTTTGTAAAAATGGCAGATGCACCCCTTTTTCTTAGGACGGCAGATCATGAAGGTATGAGTTCACTTTTGCACGCACGTGTGTTGGTGTAATCAAGCGAGCAGACAAAACTGGGGACAATTGATTGAGTGGACAAGGGCTGAGCCAAATAACCTAACTGTTTAAGGAAAATGTTTTAAAAAATATTATTAAGTATAGGTACAGAGTTACTTTTCAATGACCAGCCTACTTCTTCCAGGCATTAGGTAACAACACGCACGAGGAAACTAAAAACTAACATCTGTTAATTAAATCTCTATTTTGATCCTATAATTAGAATTCCCCTTCAGAGAAGAAAGCCTTTTACTCGTGAGAACGACAACAGTTGCAACGTAGAGTGATGTAGGACGTTTCACTGAACAAATATGGAATTTGAGCTATAAAACAGATGGCCACGCTATTATTTTATTTTATTACAAGCACTATAACCTTTATCGCAATGATTGGATAACGGTTGGACAACCGCGTCAAATCGGAAATTAGTAACAAATGAAATTATTATAATCAACATTCAGTGAGTCGAACTTTATCAAAAAATCATAATTAATCATGGTGATAATAGATGGATTACAAGAGAAAGCAAAATAAAATGAACATAAAACTGAAATAATAATATCGATCATCATATTCATCATCGTCTTCCAGCCCTTTTCCAGTTTTATCGCAATTTTCTTCTAGGTAGAAAAAATATACCTAATTGTATTTAGTCCGTCCGTTAGATTTTCAAAAAATATTAGAAACGTATTTTTTGCATTTCAAATCGCTAAAAAAATATTTACTTAGGTACATAGATAAACCGCATCAAAGTTCCAGAAACCCCGGGCTGGTGACGTCATGTCGCTAGTAAAAATTGTACCACGTTGTACTATCGTAGTGACGTTACGCGAGTTTTCTACGCAAAATCTTCGTAATTTTTTGTTTAAGTATGTGAAAACAGAAAAAATACGTATCCAATATTTTTTGGAAATCTATCTGACGGACTTATTCGATTTTTTTAGTAGAATACCATATATTCTTCAACCGATTTGACCAGTCTGCGTTAGGAAGCGAATTGTCAGAAGGTACGGAGGCGGCCATTACTCTTTTTTAGTTTTTGGCGGGAACCACAGCACATGGTCTTACATCAAGGACGATTCTGTCAGTTTCGTTATAAATGCAACTAGGTATACGTATTTACGTATAAATCTCTTCGTATCAAGACCATTTTTAGAGACTCCTACAGATATAATAAATGTATAATAACTTCGGTCAACCCTACAGGAAAACCTAAATTGAATAATAGGCGCGAGCCGGAGGTGACACGCAGCTCCTGCTGAATCACATCACAATAACTCTCTCACATACCGAACAGAATTACTCTTTACTACTGATTGTTTTGTTTATCTGAAACCAGACCATACCGTGGGAAAATTATAAAAGTACTTTATTTCAAACCACAAAATATTCTTAAAGAAACAATAAATACCTACATGATCAAAATGATATAGGTAGGTAGGTACTTACCTATGTGAATTTGATGATGGTAAGTACCTACCTAATAAATGTTGCGAATCATACTAATTATGCAAAACTTCATAATAATCACAAATCTCTTGATTAGGTACCTACCTACCTAAAATTGTATTAAATAGTCAAGTACCCAAGTACACATACCAAAATATTCACATACTGTGTATAGTGTGTGATACCGGCATTGCCTTCTGATGATAACTGGTTGTATGCAAGCGCAACTTTTGAATATGGAATACAGAATGTTCTGCAGCTGGTTACAGTCAAGTTTAATAGAATAGTTGGATTTTGTGTCATAGGTAGTCAAATAACTTTTACTTGAGGAACAAAAGTGGCAGTTGACTGGTTTTGTATTAAAAATATGGCAAACAGCCCTATAGCATTAATATGGCTGTTAAAAATATCTGACTAATAATCAGATCTGAATGTAAATTTGTGTGATCCTAAGAAATACAGGTAGTGACACTCCAAACGGGTCGGTGTTTCCTTATAATTATGTGGTCCTCGGCTTTCAGGCCATAACTATTACTGCCATTGCCGCTACCGTAACGAGTTTTCCTGGTATTTTTTTAACCACCTAATCTGTCTATTTCCAGTGCCGTGTATTTGATCAAAACGAGAGATACAACATATATCTAGAGGAGACTATATGGACCATCGCCTGCGCAAACATTCTCATTAATGATTACAAGATCAATGACGTCACACTCAAGATCATCATCGACAAACCGGCCTACAAACAAACCTTTGACAAGCTGTGCAAAGACAATGTAGAAGTTTTCAAGAAAATGGCCGCTGGGCATAAGTTGCCGCGAAATGATGCGTTGAATCCTAAAATAGAATTATTTGTAAATAAATTACATGTTTAGAGTTAAGGAATATTTGTAAATCTTTCTAAATGTTGTTAACAGGGTGTCGCTAGCATAATTCGCTGTACTGTACCTACCTACATACATATTGCACAAATATTTCATAGAACAAGAAATCCCTTCATATTTCTTGTTCTTGTGTGACTTTTAAGTAGTTAAGTCGCAGTAGGTATCTATTTTAACTATTTACTTGAGGACCTGTTGTTCTATTTTCTTTTATAATTATTTTAATTTATAAATAAAACTTTTTATCTACACTCACAGCGTAATCTTCCAAATATGATTTCAAAAACTATTGTATAAACTGGTACTTTTTTTCGTGGATAGTTAATAGTAGTTTATGCAACGACCATATAAAAGGCGTTATCAAAACAAGAGTGTGGGTTTATCACAGGAGGCGTAGCCGAGTGTGATAATAGCATCACACGAGTGTTTTAATACCTAATTATATGCCGTTGCATACACTATTTTATCTTCACTCATACAGTTGAAATAAAATAAGTGGAAAAATAGTTTATTCCAATACGGCGGATATTCTCTTTGCGTATTCGAATGACTGCGCAGCGCGCGCATCCATAGACAAAGATAAAAGCTGGCTCAGCCCGCGCCAATAAATTAAAAAGTAAAAGTGTGCTATAAAAATTAAAAAGTTATTTTATGATTCAGTTCGAAGGAAAATGTTGAACTGTAATGGATTATTTCTTAAATTTTACCTATCCACAAAAGAAAGTACGTGTTTATGCATTCGTTTATGAACTCATATTTGGAACATTACGTTGTGAGTGTAGATAAACTAACTTTTTATAGCACACTTAGTTTTTAATTTATTGGCGTGTATGGACTCATTGACAAAATTTAGAAAAATTGTGTTGTTGTCTTTAGATGCGCGCGCTAAATTTCCCGCCATACCATATGTTTTTTCCGTGGTTCTAGTTTGGAATACTTACAATAATTACTGTAACTCATTTTTCTAATTTTGTTTTATTTCAACTGTATGAGTGAAGATAAAATAGTGTATGCGACATATAATTAGGTATTGATACTCGTGTGATAAACCCACACTCGTGTTTTGGTAACCCCTTTTATAGCCGTTGCATAAACTACTATTAATTGCAAATAATTCTTAGTAATAGTGTCGCTAGAGTAGAACCTAACGCTATGCTATATACTTTGTACAAATAAAATAGGTAATATAATATGTTTTACAAGTGATTGTCATTCATGCTTTGTACATGATTTAATCAATGCCATATTTCAAGTGTTTAAATAATAATGTTTACTTAAATGTAACGTTTTTTTTATTAATTACCATTACATTATTTGCAATCTTTTTAACACTATTTTAAAAACAGGTATTTTTCCTACTAACTTCTGTCATTCCAATATTATTTTATTACATAAAAAAGGAGATAAATCCGATATAGCAAATTACCGTCCTATTAGCCTTGTCTCCCACTTATACAAAGCTTTCGTCAAAGTCCTCGAAAATCGCATTTCCAGCCATCTAGACCATCACCAACCTCCTGAACAGGCTGGTTTCCGCCGCGGCTTATCCACCACCGACCATTTACACTCTTTGAACCAGTTGATAGAAAAACACTACGAATCTAACTTACCGTTGTACCTTGCGTTCGTATACTATTCCAAAGCATTCGACAGTTTAACACAGGAAGCCATTTTTACAACACTTTATAAACAAGAAATTGAACCTACTTATGTTAAACTACTAGAACGAATTTACCTCCACAGTACAGCTGCCATACGCTTAGACACCACCGGCCCATCCTTTCCAATTCGAAAAGGGGTCAAACAAGGCGATCCGCTGTCTCCAAAACTAGACTCACACTGGCGAGACAAGGGCATTGTCGTTGGAGATAGAAGATTGACTAATCTCCGCTTCGCCGACGACATTGTCCTTTTCTCCACTTCAGCAGCTGAGTTAAGCTTAATGCTCGAACAACTGAGCCAGGCAAGCCTCGAGGTCGGACTCAAAATGAATATGACAAAAAGGAAGTTAATGACCAACAGCACGAAGCGCAAAATAGACATTGAGGTTGAATATGTCCATGAGTACATATATCTCGGCCAAATAGTCTCATTCCAGGCGAGACAAGATAAAGAAGTTGCTCGACGCACTGAATACGCCTGGAAGAGCTATTGGTCGATGAAGCACCTCATGAAAGGACCCCTTCCACTCTGCCTTAAAAGAAAACTCATGGACATGTGCATCCTACCCACCCTCACCTACGGAGCACAAACGTGGTCATTAACGCAACGTCAAAAGTCCGCTCTCGGGGTCTGCCAGCGAGCAATGGAACGAAGTATCCTCGGAGTAAGGTTTACAGACCGTATAAGGAACAATATACTTCGTTCCAAAACTCAAATCGCAGATATAGGCAACACAGCTGCCAAATTGAAGTGGAACTGGGCGGGCCATATCTGCTGCATGCCTCATGGGAACTGGGCAAAACTAACCACGGATTGGGTCCCGAACATCAGGAACCGGCGACGCGGTAGACCCAAAAGGAGATGGCGAGACGAACTGGACTCCTATCTAAAGGATTGGACTCAGATTGCTCAAGACAGATTGAGGTGGAAAGAAAGAAGGGAGGCCTTAGCCCTGCAGTGGGACACTACGGGCTTATAATAATAATAAATAATTACATTATTTTATTATTTTTTTATTATATCTTGATGATGATGACGAATCAGTCAACTAGACTATTAGCAGATGTGCAATATTTTTAAATTAAATAGGTAGGTAGCTATTTTTCAAGTTTTACTATGGGACCAACACAATAACTCGACTTCTCCATACATTTCTGTGCGCATTATAACTCGACGGAATGTACTGATTTCTTTTCGTGATTTCGTTGTCGGTCCCATAGTAGGTAAAAGTCTTCATAATGATGAGCACAATGGCCCCTTTTCAGGCACCTACCTATTGCAATTATTATGTTACACGTTGTATAGAGAAGAGTAAGAACTACTTTATAATGCACCTCATGAATATCTTGCCGCGGGGTCAAATCTTCCGTGGTCTACCTAAAAGTCTGAACGCAAATGTTGTAAAAGTGAGAATATTTCGACGTAATGGTAGCTCCACACAATACCGACTTGTATGTACAGGTGTTCCTTTATATATTTTATTTATATATATACAGACTATTCCTTTTTTTAAACCTTATAGCGTTACCCCATTTAGTAAGTCCTCGCACCTCTATATCGCATCATCTACCGGCTCGGTTACGCGACGAGTTACGGTTGAACCATAGAAATATTATATCTATGGGTTGAACGCTACACTAGCCGCTACACTGTTCGCATATCCGAGTTCCGGCCGCCATGTTGTAGTTATACTGATATATTCTGTAGTTGTCAGTCACCGCCACGTCCGCTACCCTATTGTTAAACTGCACTAAAGTCCTTTGTAATGTAATCCGCTTTGTATTTGTCAAAACATATCATTAAACATAGTTTTACATGCAATATACTATGGTGTTTTCTTTGTATATCAAATTACCCCGACTATATAATAACCTCCTGCAGTTTTCCGAATGCTTTTTTATTTTTCATTAATTAGTAAATGCATTCATTTATTTATCAATTACTTTTTTGGCTCCCATAAATACGCTGACTAACATGCATAATCCGATTTTTCAACCACACCGACATTGGTCTACATTGTTTGTTGCATTGACTTAATTCTATAGAAGTTTATGGAAGTCCATATTGTGTGGACCCACCATAATGGCTGAAGGGTGCAGATGTGGAACTGCATCACAGACTATATCGCTGTTACTCCTACTATCCTGCCCTCTGTGAAAACATACCATAGGCGCTGCACAGTGGTTAACTCAGAAATTCAAAATAAGCATGCTAGGGTCTTATTTCTTCCTGCCAGGGTCGCGGATTTTGTTCGAAAGAGTTACCGCGGCCCTGGAACGCAAAAGTCACTAGGAGGAGCATGGGTGGGTTTTAGTCAGTAAAAGTCTGACACTCCCTGCCGTTCCACCCAGAGCGGAAGGGGTCATTTGATATTTTCCATCCTAAAAAAAAAAAAAGGTCTTATTTCCACAAATTTGAGGGTATTTTTGTTTTTTCAGTATCAATTTTCAAAAATTAATTCGGTAAATGAAACAACTTTGAATTACCTTCAAATATCTAATTATAAGATCAGATAACCAGTCAAAGTTGAAGAATCATTTTGATTAAATGTTGGTGTAAGTGTGAAGTTATTGCTTCTCTCACAGTGTTTCTAAAACTTAATTCGTAGTTTTTTTACTATCCTCGTACCTATTATTACTGATATACGTTGTGGCTGGAACGAGTAAAACTTACTCGTTCCAGCCACAACGTATATCAGTTAATTAATGGTAAGTTTTTTATTATTATTGTACTAATTACCTTCGGCTGCGGTCGAGGATACAAATAAAACCGATATAATTTATCGCGAATTAGGTGTGTGTATCAGAATGGCTGGTTGCCTGTGGCTTTGGTCTATGAGAGTTGATTAGAAAATTGCTACATAATTGCTTATATTTGCTACATTTAATAAATAATTGCTACATACTATATATATTTAGAAATAACATATTTTTTTTGTACAGCCATCCTGACGTTTGGTTGGCTGGTCGCCTCCTAGTTTAAAGCCAAGCATGCAGAGTTTCCCGAAATGTATTGCGACAATAATTGCTACATATTTGCTTCATTTATCTAATTTAGTTGTATCTTCAAACATATGTTAAATAAAGGATGTAGCAATTATTTTAATTATCAAATAAAAATTAAATTTTTGCATGTAGCAATTTTCTAATCAACTCTCATAGACCAAAGCCACAGGCAACCAGCCATTCTGACACACACAATTAGGTGTGCGAATTCTGGGGGGCCGTGCTGGGCAAACGTAGATACATAAATCACTGCTATTGCAGTCTTCGATCCCACGCCATCAGATTGCTGAGAAGGCGAATCTCACGGTGCACAGCGGAATGCGGCGTTAGTCATTTTCTTAAGAATAAGTATGGGGGGTCGCAAGTGGCGACATAACATAGGTAGGTAGGTACTGTCACCACAAAAAAAAAGTAAGCACTGGATTTTTCATGTAGATATTTATTTCCGTCCACCTCTGTACATTTGTGTGCATGAAGTATTTTTTTCATGCACACAAATGTACAGAGGCGGACATAATGCCTTAAGCATTTTCTACCAGTCAACCTTTGGGTGATGCAGAGACAAATAGTGGTAGGTGCAAGGTTGAAAAAAAGCAGAAACGCGATTAATATTTAATTACTTGAGGTAGGTAAGTATGCACCTATGTTTCAGAAAATGTCACGCATTGCCACATTGCTATGTTTAACTTACTTTTCTATCTTTTAAATAAATCTAAAATCAAGTGCTAGGACGCACAATTTTTTTCATTTATTATGGTACCTACCTACCAGCTTTTTCCCGCGGCTTCGTCTGCGTGGAGGTCGGAAGTTATCCCACAGGAACGAAGGTATAATCGTTACAGAATCCTATATTCTGTTCCAGGTGCCATGGTCTACCTATGTGCTAAATTTTATCCAAATCCTTCGCGTTCCATCGTTTTAGCGTTAAAGCGTAACAAACTTCACCATCGGCAAGAAGAAGACTGCAAGAACCCTGCCCAACACCTTTCATCCGACGCAACGTTTCAGTCTTAAATCTATTGAGACTAGGTCTGTACTACTTGCTTCACGATCTGCCAAGTAAGTTAACGGTAAGTTAGTAGTAGATGGTGAAACCAGCGTCGTAGCTAGGGGTTGGCAAGGCTGCTAAGGGCGCACTTTGCAGAGCTGCAGCCTGTAAGCCAACGCACCAACGCCAATTGCTTCTATAAGTATTTGGTTTTCTTTTTTTTTTATTCATAAATACAATGTTTTCATTATCAAGGCACACAATTAGACCCCTGGGTTCTGTCTTAGCATGCCATGGCCTGAGATTTGATCAACGCGCTATTAACCGTTAAGTTTAAATAAATTAGTACACAATTGGTAGGTATTAATTAGTAAGAAATCTAGTTTTCTAGAAAATTGACTTTGTAGGTGGTTCGGCAGTTATAGTCACGCTCTCTTCAACAGGACCACCATGAGCGTCGAATAAGGGGGCATGCTACAGCTAGATATTCAAAGTTTACAAATAATTAGAACCCTTTTATACAGTTGACAAAGACACGGACAATATCTGTAAGGCGTGTAAATGAGGTCCTGCACTGGGGTCCACCACCTAATCCACCGAATCCTTTAAAGACTCGAGATATGCCCATGGAGCCTTAGATTGATAATATAGCCATCGAATTGAAGGGGCCTTTGCCCAGTATTGACTATATTTTCGTGGTGGTACATTACTATAGTCGCTACAAGAAAAGGTGAAGATATGACGTGTCGGAGTGCCCCAAGTTCCCTGTGCCCAAGTTCTCAAACTTGGCTAGGCAAGTCATTAAACGATATTCAAGCAAGTCTTTTACCTAGCTGTTCAATTAAATGCCGGGATATCGCTTAGACCAAAAGAGGTGTAGTGCTGTGGGGATGGGCCCAGTGCAGTCGTCCGACGCGTTGCGGTAGTCGGTTGCGGACGCCGACTTGACACAAGCGCTACAAAAGAAAAACATTATTTCCTCCGCTGTTCTTTTCTGATTAATTTCGTTGCGAGATCCAAAACAGATAAATCGTTTCTTCGGGAGGACCGGACACGTCGAGCCTCATTGACTCGGCGTTTTTCTGGTCGTTGCCACAATTGATTCTGGCTTTCAAGAGTTGCAGTAGTTGGGAATAATCTATACATATAATAAAACTACCAAAAATGGGTTGGGGACGATGAAAAAGGAACATACTGCACAAAAAAAGATTTTTCAGATTTTCTTGTCTGTCTGTCTGTCTGTCTGTTAACGCTAATCTCTGAAAATACTGTACAGATTTACTTGGAGACTGTACAGTTACATGTGGGTTAGCTCTGAGCAACATTTAGTCTTTGTTTCAATTAAATTGGTGGCCAGGAAAAAAAGTTACGGGCATTTAAAGATAAATTTTACGGCACGATTTAAATCGTAGCCATTACCTCATCCCCTATCATAACCTCTGTACTGATAGGAACGCAAATTTTGAACTGTGTTAACAAATGAAATCAGCCAAGGCGATTAATGACCGGACTTTCACTTAGTGATGCGTGCGTTCGAACCCCGCCGTATGCAGGTGTTTTTGTAGGTTTTGATTTTCTTTTGTGTTTTTGTTTATGTTTAGATTTCCAACATACTTAAAACATCAATGTTTAGGTAATACATTCGCAATTCATTTATTCAATTTTTCAAATACCTACAATGCCAATATTAAAGACGTTATGACTATAAATAAGTTTTTTTTATCTGTAGCATCTCAGTCATGAAGATATGCCAAACGACATTAAATTAATATTTTTATTTGTAACATTCATAAATGTAAACACTAGACAAGTAGAAATTATTTGTAACACTATAATATTCTTCAGGACCTAATAGTTGGTCCAATATAAGTCTGTAAATCCACTGTAAATCTTCAGCCATCTTCAGCCATCTTCAGGTTATCGATGAAACAGTGGGCACAGTAGATAGGTGCAGTACGAAAGATCGCTTGAAACCCACGTCAACCTCACAGAAACTAATCAGCTTTCCATCTCCGCCACGGCCAGCGCCTCTAACATCACCAGCGCCGGAGCCAGCTATCATTCAGCAACCCGTTACCACTCGGTCAGGACGCACTGTTCGATTTAGGATACCTGTAGATGTTTAATTTAGCTTACTTTTAAGTGTTAGTCTGTAAGTTTAGAAGATGTTTATTTTATTTTTATTAGACGAGATTTGCCAACTTTTCATCATGGGTGTCATTTTCGTGGTTTTCGGGATCGCCTATAACGATAACCGGGTCAAAATCGAAATCCAAGATGGCGCCTACGAGATTTGACAACTTTTCATCATGGGTGTCATTGTCATGGTTTTCGGGATCGCCAATAACGCTTACCGGGTCAAAATCGAAATCCAAGATGGCGCCCATGAGATTTGAAACTTTCATAATGGTTGTCATTTTCATGGTTTTCGGGGTCGCCAATAACGATTACCGGGTCAAAATCGAAATCCAAGATGGCGCCCACGAGATTTGACAACTTTTCATCATGTGTGTCATTTTCATGGTTTTCGGGGTCGCCAATAACGATTACCGGGTCAAAATCGAAATCCAAGATGGCGCCCACGAGATTTGACAACTTTTCATCATTGGTGTTATTTTCATGGTTTTTGGGGTCGTCAATAACGATTACCGGGTCGAAATCGAAATCCAAGATGGCGCCCACGAGATTTGACAACTTTTCAGCATGTGTGTCATTTTCATGGTTTTCGGGGTCGCCAATAACGATTACCGGGTCAAAATCGAAATCCAAGATGGCGCCCACGAGATTTGACAACTTTTCATCATGTGTGTCATTTTCATGGTTTTCGGGGTCGCCAATAACGATTACCGGGTCAAAATCGAAATCCAATATGGCGCCCACGAAATTTGACAACTTTTCATCATGGGTGTCATTTTCGTGGTTTTCGGGGTCGCCAATAACGATTACCGGGTCAAAATCGAAATCCAAGATGGCGCCTACGAGATTTGACAACTTTTCATCATGGGTGTCATTTTCATGGTTTTCGGGGTCGCCAATAACGATTATCGGGTCAAAATTGAAATCCAAGATGGCGCCTACGAGATTTGACAACTATTCGTCATGGGTGTCATTGTCATGGTTTTCGGGGTCACCAATAACGATTACCGGGTTAAAATTGAAATCCGAGATGGCGCCCACGAGATTTGTCAACTTTTCCATCATGAGTGTTATTTTTATGGTTTTCGGGGTCGCCAATAACGATTACCGGGTCAAAATCGAAATCCAAGATGGCGTCCACAAGATTTTACAACTTGTCATCATGTGTGTTATTTTCATGGTTTCCGGGGTCGCCAATAACGATTACCGGGTCAAAATCGAAATCCAAGATGGCGTCCACGAGATTTGACAACTTTTCATCATGGGTGTCATTGTCATGGTTTTCGGGATCGCCAATAACGCTTACCGGGTCAAAATCGAAATCCAAGATGGCGCCCATGAGATTTGAAAACTTTTCATCATAGTTGTCATTTTCATGGTTTCCAGGGTCGCCAATAACGATCACCGGGTCAAAATTGAAATCCAAGATGGCGCCCACGAGATTTGACAACTTTTCATCATGGGTGTCATATTTTCATGGTTTCCGGGGTCGCCAATAACGATTACCGGGTCAAAATCGAAATTCACGATGGCGCCCATGAGATTTGAAAACTTTTCATAATGGTTGTCATTTTCATGGTTTTCGGGGTCGCCAATAACGATTACCGGGTCAAAATCGAAATCCAAGATGGCGCCTACGAGATTTGACAACTATTCGTCATGGGTGTCATTGTCATGGTTTTCGGGGTCACCAATAACGATTACCGGGTTAAAATCGAAATCCGAGATGGCGCCCACGAGATTTGTCAACTTTTCATCATGGGTGTTATTTTTATGATTTTCGGGGTCGCCAATAACGATTACCGGGTCAAAATCGAAATCCAAGATGGCGTCCACAAGATTTTACAACTTGTCATCATGTGTGTTATTTTCATGGTTTCCGGGGTCGCCAATAACGATTACCGGGTCAAAATAGAAATCCAAGATGGCGTCCACGAGATTTGACAACTTTTCATCATGGGTGTCATTGTCATGGTTTTCGGGATCGCCAATAACGCTTACCGGGTCAAAATCGAAATCCAAGATGGCGCCCATGAGATTTGAAAACTTTTCATCATAGTTGTCATTTTCATGGTTTCCAGGGTCGCTAATAACGATCACCGGGTCAAAATCGAAATCCAAGATGGCGCCCACGAGATTTGACAACTTTTCATAATGGGTGTCATTTTCATGGTTTCCGGGGTCGCCAATAACGCTTACCGGGTCAAAATCGAAATCCAAGATGGCGCCCATGAGATTTGAAACTTTCATAATGGTTGTCATTTTCATGGTTTTCGGGGTCGCCAATAACGATTACCGGGTCAAAATCGAAATCCAAGATGGCGCCCACGAGATTTGACAACTTTTCATCATGTGTGTCATTTTCATGGTTTTCGGGGTCGCCAATAACGATTACCGGGTCAAAATCGAAATCCAAGATGGCGCCCACGAGATTTGACAACTTTTCATCATTGGTGTTATTTTCACGGTTTTTGGGGTCGCCAATAACGATTACCGGGTCGAAATCGAAATCCAAGATGGCGCCCACGAGATTTGACAACTTTTCAGCATGTGTGTCATTTTCATGGTTTTCGGGGTCGCGAATAACGATTACCGGGTCAAAATCGAAATCCGAGATGGCGCCCACGAGATTTGTCAACTTTTCATCATGGGTGTTATTTTCATGGTTTTCGGGGTCGCCAATAACGATTACCGGGTCAAAATCGAAATCCAAGATGGCGTCCACGAGATTTGACAACTTTTCATCATGGGTGTTATTTTCATGGTTTTCGGGGTCGCCAATAACGATTACCGGGTCAAAATCGAAATCCAAGATGGCGTCCACGAGATTTGACAACTTTTCATCATGGTTGTCATTTTCATGGTTTCCAGGGTCGCCAATAACGATTACCGGGTCACAATCGAAATCCAAGATGGCGCCCACGAGATTTGACAACTTTTCATCATGGGTGTCATTTTCATGGTTCTCGGGGTCGCCAAAAACGATTACCGGGTCAAAATCGAAATCCAAGATGGCGTCCACGAGATTTGACAACTTTTCATCATGGGTGTTATTTTCATGGTTTTCGGGGTCGCCAATAACGATTACCGGGTCAAAATCGAAATCCAAGATGGCGTCCACGAGATTTGACAACTTTTCATCATGTGTGTCATTTTCATGGTTTTCGGGGTCGCCAATAACGATTACCGGGTCAAAAACGAAATCCAAGATGGCGCCCACGAGATTTGACAACTTTTCATCATGGGTGTCATTTAAATGGTTTTCGGGGTCGTTAATAACGATCACCGGGTCAAAATCGAAATCCAAGATGGTGCCCATGAGATTTGACTACTCTTTTTGTCTTAGAAGCTCCGCTGTCACAGGGCTTCGCCACCTGTCCGTGGGTGTTATAATAATAAATGGCCCATCTTAGCGTTATTGTAGCTTATTAAGCTTAGGAAATGTAAAACGCGCGCCTGGTGATAAAGATTGTAATAAATTGTCATTCTTCAAAATCATTCTTCCGCGTAGAATCTTAACACCGCAATTCTTAAAATGAGATCAAATGCACAACGCACATCACATCTATGGAAAATGGAGTTGAACTGTCAAAACATTGGTTTGGATTTCTTTTTTATTGTATTGATAATTAAGAATAATATATTTTTTAAAATTTTTAATTTTTCTTAGATGTAAATAATCACTTTTTTAAGACATTATAAGTTCCACTTAAAACAAAAAAAAAAGTGTTTTGATGTAATTTATTAATCAGTTTGTTGTGGCGAAACTTGGGGGAGGCCTATGTCCAGTAGGTAGTGAACGTCTTTTGGCTAATGTGATGATGAAACAAACAAAATTACTGTTTAGACTTCTTACTCTACAATCTTACTACTATTTATGTATTTATTTTACAACTGCCTGTGATGGGAGACTAATATATTATACCAAAAAAAGATAAATTAACCATAATAAAAACAGGATTCCACGCGGACGAAGTCGCGGGTAGCAGCTAGTTTGAAATAAATGCTGACTTTGACTTTGGTATCGATTACTATCGTTCTCTGAGTCGTTGCCGCTTATTATTTTTTTCTGGTCCGTGTGTCCTCATGACTCATGCATGACATGATCAATAATAATAAGTAGTTAACTAAGTATATAATGTACCTATAGTTAATCAAAACTCGCAGAGCCTAAAAAAAATTAAATTTTAATTAATTAGGGCCCCGTACTAATGTTGTCACCATCTGCCAATAAAAAAGTCACAATTAAGTATATTGGGGTCGGCATCCAGCCAAAGTATGCAGCTGAATGCCAGTATCTTACGTGGAGCGGCTGCCTACCAGACCTCCACAACCCATAACAGGGTAACACGTTACTTCTTGGCAATACTGGAGTCAGATTTTCTGTCTTCTGTCTATTCGTAACGACTGCCAGAGATCTACAAATGACACAGAGGAGTCTCTGGTACCTATGTTAAGATAGTCACCCATCCACTGATCAACCTCAGCAAGCGTTGCATAACCTTGAAGATCGATCCGTGCGTCTCGTGCGGCTGTTAATATTATTATGACTACGGCGACTATGTGCGTACGGTATCGAGCTCGTGACTTAATAATAACAACCGCACGGTTCCATCTCCGAGGTTAAACAACGCTTGCCAAGGTCGGCCGGTGGATGGGTGAACATCCATTTATTTTAGACTGCCGTTTGTACATATTTAAGATTCGTTTCGGACGCGGACGGCTAGAAAATCGGAAATCAGTCGTGCCAGGGGATGACTCAGCTGATTACAGTTAGACTGGATGTCGACCCAAACATACTTAGTTGGGAAAATGCTAGGCAGACTGACTAGGTGTGCCCGTTTGTCTGTCACACACAGCTGCTTATTTCGGTTTTAAGAATTTATTTATCCAAAGAACATTACAGAAACAACCAAACTTAATTCGGTACCTTAAATGTCATTACAACATCGGGGAATTCTTTTATTCATTTCAAGAATTAGTAACCATCGTCATGAACTCATCATGACATATTGTACTACCTAGGTACAGTCAGCGTCAAAAATATCGGGACGAACAGACTGTAGTGCGATTCTGTAAACATGTCGAAGTGAATACTTGGGCGGGGTGTTCGATGGGTGAGTTGCCACACCATACAAATAAGATGGAATGACAGCTCAGTTGTCGTTCGCTCCGCCTAGGTGAACACCGTGAGAAGTCGACAGAATTGACCGGCTGTTCTAGTCAGAATGACAGCTGTCGTGTAGGTACCTACTGTCTTCATTCTGAAAAATTCCTTCCGCCGCGAGCCCGTTCGCTTTGTATATCAAGTCCTTATCTTCGGAGATATGGGGCGGCAAAATAAAAGTAACCGGACAAGTGCGAATCAGACTCGCGCAACGAGGGTTCCGATCGAGCATTGATATTTTCCAAGTACCTATATAACCTACATACCCTACGGAAGTTTATAAACTATGAAAGCACGATTTTAAATCACGAATTACGATAAAACTACTAATTCCCTAATTTCAGACTTGTTCCTGTAATTGTGCTGTACGAGTAAGATCTTAGATCTTTTTGCCAAATTTCATGACTCTAGGTCAACGGGAAGTACCTACGCTACAGGTGTTGAGTTCCCTTACGAGTGTCAAGACGTCCGCCATAAACAGAGCATAAACGGCCTTATCTTTAGATTGCGTAGAAGTTTGATTTTTTCACTGCTCCAAGGGGTAGCAGACCTGAGTATTTGATATTAATTTCAGCTTGATTCCTCCACGCGTTCCTGTGGAAAAGGGCCTTGACAGACGGACAAAAAAGTCCCTATACCCTACAAGGGTTCTGTTTTTGCCGACTGAGGTACGGAACCCTAAAAATGAAATTTATGGAGGTGAAAAATAAAATGATGTCTTTAATAATAAATCAGTAAAAACGCGCGCGCTCCAATGCGAAAAGTTTCATTTTATTTACGATACTTAAATTGAAACTTTTCACAATGGAGCGCGCGCCAATA
This sequence comes from Melanchra persicariae, assembly GCA_947386135.1. NCBI lineage: Eukaryota > Metazoa > Arthropoda > Insecta > Lepidoptera > Noctuidae > Melanchra > Melanchra persicariae. The sequence continues at coordinate 1,051,553 of OX376659.1, read as the reverse complement.
TACTTACCAAATGACTAGTAACTTAGTAAGATTACCTATATTACCTTAAGTAAACTATGCACATGCATTGGTTATTTGGGATTAATAAATAGTAAGTAGGTTTAAATTACAGAAAAATTACAAAAAATGTAGCTTTATATTAGGTACAAGAAAAAAATATTTTAGAGCAAAATTAGAAAGAAATATCGTTGTTTAGAAACTAAGACTTAAGAAAGTAAACAGTTATAGGTACTTATAGTAGAAATATTCAGTGCAGCACAGACATTACGTGGGTTGTTCATCAGTAGTTCATTCACTTCAAGGTGGCACACCACCAAGTGACCGCGGTGATATGCTAACAGAGGTCGTATACAGGCTTCTCTAGCCCCTGAACATATTCACGAAGGCTTTCCCAGCGTTGCCCGCTCTCTGAAACAACTCCACCCACGCGTGCCTCATCGAATACAGAGTCCTGTCCGCGAACGCTTTGCTGCGATCCAGTGGATTGTCCTGCGCGAGAGCCATCACGAACTGCAACGTAGGTACAACAAACTCAAACAATATTGATGCAAGTGAGATAAGTTTGTCTCTGCAGCCGAGTTGGGGGATACTTATGTAATGGAGTCGAGACTGCATTGACAAACGTCCACATGTATCAAACGACGTTTTTCAACACTCTTGCAAAGAAGAATAAATTAAATTGAATAAAAATTTATCGCGACTAAATTTGTGAAACATGGCTCGTGAATTTTCTCATTCGTACGTCACTTATAATTACTTTGGGAGCTTGCCACGCACTTTTCCGCACAAGTGCAGCTAGATATCGAAAAAGAAACGCACTGTGCATGAAATACGTTGTAGGTATTGTGAGCTTAAAGCTATGATACCTATAGCAGTCAGTTCTCTTAAAGTGTGTTGAAACCATCGATCACTTATTAAAATGGTACTTACAAGACACAGGAAAATCGACAGCAGTAATTTATCCATGGCAACGTTCCGCAGCACGACTTCAATGCAGGTCAAGTTGGTCCCAATTGAGTGGGATCAGTAGCTGTTGATTTAATATTAGTATATCATTCGGCGTCTATTGTTATAAAAGACAATAGGTGTGGTAAGCGCTTTTGTCTAGTCACGGAAAACCAATACAGCCGTCAGCAAATGGGGTGCATCTAACAAAAAAAATAAAACAAGAAAATAAAAAAAATAAGATATATAATTTTTATTTAACTTGACTTCACATTCATCGTCATATCAGCCGAAAGACGTCCACTGCTGGACATAGGCCTCCCCGCGCGTGTCGCCACAACAACCGGTCCTGTGCGACGTGACTTTTTTTATTTTTTAAATATTGATAGGCACGCGCTTGACCGCTATCTCACCTGATGATAAGTGATGATGTGGTCGAAGATGGAGCACGCTTGCCTAGAAAATTGTTACTACGTGCGTCCAAACTGTCTAATAATAACACACTAACGTTACACGCAAATATGTCAACACGATTTCTAAAATTAGCCTTTTGAGATTAAATGTCAGTTGCGCCTTTTTTGTCTAGTAAACCCCTGTGACTCCTTAATGCCGCAGCACTTCCGAGTTTCAATAAAGATAATATCGATGTCGCTCGTCGCCGGAAACAGAATCCATACCTTTACTCAAGACAACTCATTATCCTCCCTTGCGTCGCGCATTCGGGTAAAAAAGGGCGCAAGTAACGTCTTCTATTTACAGTAGGTATCGACTCCCTCGCTTTGCTCGTGAGTTTGTCCTAACCTCGCCTCGCCCAATCGGGACTTACCTAATTCTTCATTACGGTCGGGATTCAATATGGCGGCCGTGAGGTGATATGCTTTATGCCCTCGGTGGATAATATTATTTCGAGGCCAGTAGGTACTAAAAAAAAGAACGAAAAATAAAGACCTGGGGAGGCTTAAACTGCAAGTCCGTCTCCGCTTAGGGTATTGAAATAATCCAATGTCACATACCTATAGGTACCATGCTCTAACGAAATATTGAAAAATGCCAGTTGCGCCCCTTTTTCTAGGCACGGCCGGTAAACGTGTGAGATAGACATTTAGAGGGCTCAGGGCTCAACTATTTAGAAAATATATCATATTTTCTTCCATTGTTTAGAAAAAACGGCTATTTAGGTAGGTACTCGTTAGATGTTTTACTGAACGAATATGGAATGTGAACTATTTATCAACGTTCACATGAGCTATAAAATTGATGGCTATCTATTGTATTTCAAGTGACACGCTGCTTCTAATGAAACACATCAATCACCTCACAATAATACTCACATATGATATTCAAACCATCAAAACCCAAATAATATCTATACATATAATAAAACAGTAACGAAAGAAAAACTGTACATTGAGAATTTTCGAGAAAAAATAAGTGGCTTTTGTTAGAAAAACGTAACTGATGACAAAAAGTGACTTTTTAGAATTTTTGTCGTTCTGTTTGTATGTGTGTATGGTACGGCTTCACGCCAAAACTACTGGATAGATTGAATTGAAATTCAGCAAAAATGTTCTTTGTAAACCAAGGAATACTTTAGGCTACATTATCACGCCGTTTTTTATGGGAGGTAAGCAATATTGATTTTAAAAGGTAATTGAATGCTCAAAATAATTGAATGCACAAAATGATATGTTAGTTAGTTACAAAACCATTTAGATAATTTTTACACATAAACCTGATAGAAATTGTAGCAATCTAGAAGAAATCAATTTATTATCTACATAATTCAGATACCCGTAATGCCATCTGTTGACCGAAAAAGTACTAACTATCAAAAGCATGACAATTACATCGAAATATATTTTTTAGTTACTAATGGTACTTTTAAAAAGTCATAAACAGTGATTCTTTTGATACAAAACTTACCGTTACGCATTTGATGTATAACATAAAAAAAAGATTTGGTCTGATTGCTCCACTGACGTTACTTTATTTTTTTTTTGAACGGTTAAGTCTCTCCACTCAATCTGTACCTAAAGTACCCTGGTTGCTTCTGTACACTTGGACGGAGCTGGGCCGGCAAACTTAGCCAGGACACTTACGCACAACGGAGTCCCTACTCTACTCTATCCGTTGCGGGGTTTTTTTTATGGATAGAATATAATAGAAATAGACTGGAAGGGAGTGTCAGACTCTTACTGACTAAAACCCATCTGTGTTTCTCCTTATGATCTTTGCGTTCCAGGGTCACGGTGACTCTTTCGAACAAATTCCGCAATCCTAGCAGGCTCTGGCCCTAACAGGCCCCGTCTACTTAGCTGACATCTCTTGGAGGCGCGCATGGAACACAACGCTTCGTCGACCCGGACCAGTGGCACTATATACGGTTGCGGCGGTGGTCTGCATTGTACGATGGTCTTGCTTTTAACTCGGCAATTTCCAGTGATAGTTTTCTTATCTCGTTGATAAGGTACTGCGTATCTGCTTGCGGTGCTGATGATGTGGGTGGGGATGGTGATTGCACGGCTGCGACTTCGGTTGATGCAGTCTGCTCCATCATTTTGTCGGCGACTAGAGCAAGTTCTTCAAGTGCAGTCTTCGTGCTGAATGATTCGCTGACTGCGAGGACTGATCGGACGTGTGACGGAAGGTGATTTGTCCACATGAGACGCAGAGTAGAGTCGGGAACTTTGTCTCTGGCAAGGTTTCGCATTCGTCGCAGTGGTTGGTTGGGTCGTGTTGTGGCTTCTGATCTCCGAGTTCCATCTCTGAAAATAGTTTCTGGAACTGGCGGCTGTCAGATTCTTCGTAGGCGGATATGAGCCTTTCCTTGGTGGCTTTGTACTGGTCCGTCTCCGGTGGGTTGTACAGTAGATTCATGATCTGCTCGATGTCTTGTCGCTCCAGCTGTGCTATGACCATCTGGGCGAGCTGTGCTTGGCCTTTCTTGAGATCGTTGGTTGCAGCTTCGAAACTATGAACCAGAGTCGCGGTCGGTCGCGCCAGAATGGTGGAATGCGCATGGTGAGAGAGATACCGGCAGCTTCAGCCTTCGTCACTGTATGCGATGCTGATGAACTGGACTGCTCTTCGACTGGATTCGACATCTTGCAATTTGATGATTCTTCGGCAGTTGACTTCTTTTCTTCGAGTGTGTTTTGTTCGGGGTCACCACTTTAGTAATGTTTGGGTTACGGTAGATTACTAATAAAACTCCTAGTTGTAGGTTTCACGAAGGTTGTAAAAAGAATATTTATTGATTAAAAATGTGTCACTTATATACAGTTTAGGAATATTAACAATTATGAGCTTAACCAATAAGAAATTACTAACTAAATAACAAAAAACTCCCAACCAATCACGTCACAGCACTTGTTGTCTATTTGATCCGTGTGGTGTCGCTACAGACGCTCGTGTCGCGGACCGCGGTGCGCGGAATGTTTTCGGGCGCCGCAGGTGTGTATAAATAAGGGTTCCGCGTAGTTCGCGATCCTTTTCGTATCGAAGGTGCGCTTTCCTCCTCCCACCCTATACGAGCCGGCGTCCCTCAAGGCGGCGTGCTCTCCCCTTTATTTTTCACGCTGTTCACTAGCGACATCCCAAAGAATAATAAGACGCAGCTAGCTCTATTTGCCGATGATACGGCCATCTATTGCTCCGGCCAGCGACCTAGGCGCTTGGTTCCGTCTCTGGGGATTTGAGGTTAATCCCGAAAAAAGCCAGGCGGTTTTGTTTTACAAACCGCGGGCGAAATTCATTCCCAATCCACCGAGTCCGATCACCATGTTTGGTAAGCAGATCCCTTGGGAAAAGCGAGCCAAATATCTAGGTGTGATATTAGACCATAGACTCACCTTTGCTGAGCACATAAGTGCGGTACGTTCGCGTGCTGCATTTGCTCTGGGTTGACTCCACTCCATGCTGAATGCACGCAGCAAGCTATCCCTTAAATGTAAACTGCGCATCTACACTACGTGCATACGACCGATAATGACTTATGCGTGTGCTGTATTCGCACACACAAAGCCAAAGCAAATCCACAGGATGCAAGTAATCCAAAACAGATTTCTCCGAAAAGCCACGGGCGCCCCGTGGTATGTACGGAACGAACGACTTCATGTCGACCTTAAAATCCCGACCCTAAAACAGTTTATGAAGCGCCTTACAAAGCGTTTCTTCGAATCCGCTGAAAAGCACCAAAACCCTTTGATTTCAAAGGCAACCCAGTACACTCCCTCTCGCATTAGTAAGATTCGCCGTCCTCGGCATACACTCGTCGAAACCGACGACGAGATCACAAAGATTCAGGAAAGCTGTAGGGAAACCAGCACCCTTAGAATAAACAGATACAGACCGCGTTCCGTATACCGACCTCGCCGCCGAGGTCCGTCGCGACGACCCACTCAAAACCCTCCCCGACTTTTGCAAACGAGCCAGCCCGCGCCTCTGAGCCTTTAGCTTTAATAACCCCTAATTAATGAAACGACCCAGCCTGATTGTCCCTTGCTGTCCCTCACTGACGCCGCTAAGCCGAGGTCGTATTCCACAGGGAATGCCCTTAGCGAGCGGTCAGTAGTTTTTAGCTTGTAGCTAGTTTTGTTGCCTTGACTGGGGGCCTTAAATTCATTTGAGGCAAGCAGTTGATATCCCAAGTGTATTAACTTGGTAGTGGTCATACCTAAAAAAAAAAAAAAAGTTCGCGATCCTTTTCTGCGCGGCATTTGAAGAGAGAAGACGTCTGCTGTTGCTCGCGTGCGCGGCGAGCGAAGACCGAAGAATACGACGGCGGCGTGTCTTCAGCGTTTCCTGTTCCTTTAACAGAAGTCTAGTTCTTTTGAGAACTGTGACAAAAAGTTCTTTTGAGAACTGTTTGTCTCTTGGTTTCTTGACGATAGTCATAAAACGTGCTGTGTTCGTTTCGGTCGGACACTACTCAAAAACATCAAGTGATGATTCGTGCGTGTAGTTATCGGATTACCTAAATAAACATCCTAATTAAGGAACCCTTAATGAAAGAAGAAAGAAAGGATGAAAAAGTTATAACACGCATTCAAAATACAGGATCCCTTTGGGAGTGAGCGCAGTAAGGGGCTCCGTAGGTTGAATGTGTGTTGTCTGATACCTATACACTTGGTCAGTTTTTGCAGTTAATCGTAAGAATCCGCACTGCATCCGCTCCGCGCCACGTCTCCTAGAAGTAGTAGGTACTACGGCTACTTCGAACCGACAATTCTCGGATTCAGATCGGATGCAGTGCGGAACCGCTATAACAAGGAGCGCATTTTACAGTCGCCATGCTGTATATTATGATTACTAATCTTGTTGAAAGTTTTGAGATAAAATGTAGCATTCTATCAGTTCAAGTGATTTGATTTTCGGGTAGGTACTATGCGCGATCTCTTAGCATTATGCAGCATTTCTACCTGCGAGGAACTCGCAAGCAAGTTGCATTACATTGCGGAATACCGGGGTATTATGTGGCTCAAGAGACGCTCTAAGTTCCCTCTCTAAATCGTTGTCCTCCGACAGCCTATCGTTGAGACGGTGACCCCTGTGTCCCAGGTATTTAAAACGAGTGACTCTTTCCAGTGGAACTCGGCCCGAGGTAACCGGTGGAACTATAATGTCATTTGTTTTTTCAGAGCTCGCTTTTGGTTGAGTTATACCTGAGACCATGAGTCACCGCATTATACTCTTCACTCTCAGCAACACCATATCAACCGCGTAACTACTTATATTATTGATGCATTGTCCGTCAATGGAGCAACCGATTTGGGTGTTGCTGAACTCACATGCCCTGCCTCATGCCGCACTCCAACCTGTATGCATCCGACATGGCACCTGCCCTCCTAACGTAGTTGGACTGGTTGCTGTACCAGTACTTCATTACAGCAGTCAGCCCCCCGGGAAGGTTAGTATCATGGGACAGTTTCCTCCAGAGGCAGTCATAAGATATTACGTCGAATGTTTTGGAGAGGTCCAAAAACACGCATAAACATGTGTTTTCCTTGATGTGTCGTATTGGACAGTATGTTTGAGACAGAGGATCGCTCTTTCGTTGAAGCCGAGCCCGCCTGTGCGCCTCTTTGGCGTGTTTATTTCAACCCGTTTTTACTACCTACATTTATTGCACTGAACTTGGCAATTGTGACTAGAAGTTGCAGCCTTGCAAAGAATTAGATACCTATTCTTACTAGAATTAGAGTACTACAATATTTTAATAAAATTTGTCAACTATTCTACAATGTTCCAAGTCAGTACAAATATTTTCACTACGACTACAATTAATAAACTCTGTCGGAAAGTCAACGTCCCTTATATTCTTATCACAAAGTTTGGTGTAGGTACATAACAGTTTGCGGGTCCCTAGGTATATATCCCCCACTTAACTGTATTAAACTGAGATGGACAGTGGTACATATGTCAAGTTCACAGTTAATGTTTAAGGGAAAACTATTAGACCACGAAACGTCATACCTAACCCATAGGTACTAATATAATTAATAGTGTCCCAAGCTACTTTAGTTACACACAGTGGTCTAACCAGCTAGTCGTACCATGAGCATCACTTACATACGTACGTGTCCGATCCACTGCCTAGTAGGGCCCACGTCAGCGCACTGCCACTGCACTTCAGAGGAAAGTTGCTAAGTTCTCTACCGTACCACCAACTTTTAAAGCAGTATTATTTCAATATTACTTCCAGTGGGAAAGAGACGGAGCTATACAGGACGTATGATGAAGTAATACTGCTTTAAGAGTTGGTGGTTAGGCCCCAGTCCTTTTGGTTGCGCATTATAGTCCCCGAGCATGAACACTGCATCCACCCCACTACTTTCAATTATCGCATTTATTTCACTTGGGCAGTCTACGAATTTACTTAGATTATCATTCGATTCAGTTGGCATATAAACCGAGAAAACCACAAACGAGCTTGCGCCTACACAGATTTTAATAGCTATTAGACGCTCACTCTCACAATTTAACACCGATACGGACTGCACTCTTACGTCACAGTATCGCAACTCTTCCGTACGGATCCGCAGAACACCCGCTGAGGCATCCACCGCTGATTTCCCAACGTAATCGAAATTGGGGTCAATGCCTCCCAGCACGTCGTATGGCATCAATCAGAGGTCTCCTGCAGCGTAATGATGACTGCTGGCGGGTCATGGTCTACACGTGTGCCAAGTTTAATCCAAATCCGTGTAGCCTTTGAGGCTTGGTATGATAAGTAGGATAGTGCACGAGCCCCAGCGTATACCAAACATCTGACGCAGCGGTTCAGTAGATATTTACCTAGACCTTACCTGACGCCGCCGCCGAGATGTTTCGCTATAATTATTCCGTCCTGTTTTATTTGCTTTTTTGCTACTAAAGGACTGTTCAGATCTACTAATAGTGACAGCCGAGTGGGTTTGTGGTAAATCCTACTAGGTATTCAAACTTCAGCAAATATGGCTCTACCGATATGGGTAGCGATAAACTGGGCTGGTTTCGCCCATTTCACTCTAGAAGTTTTTCGCTACCGCTCTGGGTAGCGAATACCGCGTAGGTCAGGCCTTTAAATACACCTCTGCCTCGATAGTGGTCTCAAACGCTAATGCGAAGTATGAGGTCTTGGGCTCAATTCCTGGCTCGGCCATTTTTATAGTTTTGCATTTGTTATTTGTCAGTAGCAGCCAAGAGTCTGGACATGTTCTTGGTTGGTGGCACAAAGAACAGCCTCTATAACACAGAACTTAAACATAACCGTTACTTTGGTGCACCTCTGCCTAAACTTTCGGGGACTAATAAAGTCGTGTTATTATATAAAATCACAAACATGTAAGACAGTCTTCTTGATGCATATATTACAACAAAACTATGTACAAACTACAACTCAAACGATTTTATCTCTCCGTATCCGGAACACTTCGCTGGCTACCGAACTGTTCTTGAACTTCATCCTCTGCGGCCTCTTATCGTTCCCTAGCTGTTCTTTCATCTCTTGCACACTAGATTCCACTTCCTCGTCACTCTTCGGCGCCAGACTTTCCAGTTTACTTCTCAAACTGTTCTTTGGTACATTCACGTCAGGATCGTTAAATAGATCTTTAACTGAGACTAGTCTGTGAGAGTTCCCCGCTCGGAGTAGCTTCTTCACTCCCCGCGTGGACTTCTGTTCTATGAGCCCTAAGAGTCCCCAGTCGTCTCCTTTCTGTCTGTCCAGGCCTGCGTCTAGTTGCCAGGCAGCGTTCCTGACTTCTGATTTCAGTCTCTCACATTCCTCGTAGCTAACATTTCTACTAACATTTAAAGCCTGTTCTAGAGGGTTGACGATGTATAATGGCAGTGCGTTTGGTTTCCTGATTGGAACTCCTTCGTTGATGGATATGGCTTTGTCCTTGAAGTCGAACTGCGCGTAGAACTCGAAGAACTGCAGCAGTAGGGTCTGCAGGCTGGCCTTGTTCTGTGAGTAGCACTCGGGGGGCAGCTTGTTCATGTCGCGGAGGAATGTACAGTTGAGATTCTCTTCTGCTATTCTGACGTCTTCTTTACCTGAAGTTTGGAAATATTGAATCATTAAAATATCACAGTTGTACAGTATAGTCTCGCGGTCGCAAGAGCGACTGCTGAGCGTGGAGTTCCGAGTTTGATTCTCAGGTTGGGCCAAAACAGTTATTGCGAATTTATCAGTAGCAACCTAGAGTTTAGAAATTAGCGGTGAGACAACCCAATGCTTCGGAATACATGTTAAGCTGTTGGTGTTACGCCTAATTTCTCTCCGTTCGTGTCAAATTGTCGTCCCATCGAACTTTGAGAATAAAGAAAGAGAGTGCAACTGTATTTGCGCACATACACGAGCACTACAATATTTCCCGTGCCGATGGCAAGTCTCCGCTTATTGGCCGCCGTGTCTCACAAATCCTAGTCCAAATCAATCATAAAAAGTATTTGACTCGTATTTTTTTTGTATTTTTGTTAAAAAGAAATCCCGTTCAACATTAAGTAAGTCAGAAACCTCTCAAATCTGGTGGAAGGAGAAACTTTTAATTATTAGTCTTGTAAGAAAAAACCAACCAAGTGCGAGTCGGACTAGCGCACGATGGGTTCGGTACCATTATCTAGAAAAACAGCAAAAAAAATCACGTTTGTTGTGGGATGGGAGCCCCACTTAAGTATATATTTTATTCTGATTTTAGTATTTCTTGTTATAGCGGCAACAGAAATACATCATCTGTGAAAATTTTAACTGTCTAGGTATCACGGTTCATGAGATACAGCCTGGTGACAGACAGACAGACGGAGAGAGCTGTCTTAGTAATAGGGTCCCGAAATTACCCTTTGGGTACGGAACTCTAAAAAGGGTTAACATTATGACGCGACGTCACCGCCATTGTTACACGCGCACAGAAGATTTAGCGAGATGTTTCCACCCACAGATTTAGATAGACATAGATAACGCAAGTATCACGATCTGCATGAAAACCAAGCTTGGCATTTTTGACTACCTACTATGACGCGACCTATTACGCTACCTATTATGAATAGTGCTTGTGTGTGAACACAAGCACTATTAAGTGATGAAAAAATCAAATCGATTCAAAGACGCCACCGCATGTGGCACCTAACTAACGTCTGACTAGCGTGGCACAACGACGTAGACTGAGCGCGAAAGTGACGGCTTACGATTTTTGTACGTAAGCTGGGCACGCAAAGTAGTTCTCTTGCGTTATCTATAAATAAAATAACAATACTTTCATTCAGATCTTATTGTGTTAGTATTATACTAACTTATAAGCTATGTTAGTACAAAGATATTCAAAGATTTTTTAATTCATATATCTGTAGCACTATGATGTATTCATATAATTATCTGTTGTCTATGTCTATCTATATCTGTTTCCACCACTATTTAAATAGCCAATGTATTTTTAAAGAAAGATTTCTTCTTAGTATTATTAGTTGTTGTGACTGCACTGTTGGTCTTGCGGTCGCAAGCGCGATTGACGAGAGTGGAGTCCTGGGTTTGATGTCCAGGTCGGGCAAAAAGAGTAATTGGGTTTTTCCATTAGGATTTTTTCTGTGACAGCCCGGAGTTTGGAAGTTGGTGGTGTGACACGAGGCCCGCGCCTCGGTGCGCGCGTGTCTGTGCTGGTGCTGCGCCTGCTCTCTCTCCGCGAGGGGCGGGCTGCCGTCCCTGAGGAATATGAGAGTGATGGAAGAGGGAGCGCAGCTGTATTAGCGCACACATGCCTGCACAATGATATGTACCGCCGCCGCCGATGGCTAGTCTCCGTTGAGATTGGCCGCCATGGCCGAAATCGGTCAGGAGGATTGTTTAGTTGAAATTATTAATTATTATTATTATTTATTATTATTCTCTTTATTTACTTTACTGTACATACAATTTTACATTTTTAAATATTTCAATAACAAAGAAAAACAATAAAAAAACATTTAAAAATATAAAAATAGTAGTCCGCCGGTGTCGGGAGCTGGGTCCAAGCTACCGGTGGTTAGGGCTCCAGAGAAAGGAACCTCCTCACAATACGAGCCGTATCGAGGAGTACTGCTTTCTGTATCAGGCCCTTCACCCAACTGCGTAACGCCAGCTTCGACAGGTGGTCGTCGAAGCTTTTGGCTATCAAGCCATTGGCCGTAACGACGATCGGCACAATGACAGCCGAGTCCACATTCCACATGTCGACAACCTCGTGCGCTAAGTCAAGATACTTGATTTGTTTCTCTGTCTCAGCTTTCACGAGGTTCTCGTCATGTGGAATGGTAACATCGATTATCATTGTGCGGCGCGCTAATCGGTCTATCACCACTATATCGGGCTTATTAGCGACGATAGTCCTATCAGTGATGATAGACCGATCCCAGTACAACGTGACATGGTCATTTTCGAGAACTGGGTAGGGCACATACTTGTAATACGGTACCTCAGAATCCACAAGTTTGTATTTCAAAGCAAGTTGCTGGTGAATAATCCTGGCCACTTGGTTATGCCTGTGCAAGTACTCGCCGTTAGCCAGACGAGAACAACCAGAGATAATATGTCTGATGGACTCACCCGGACGGTGGCATGCCCGACACACGTCAACCGTCCCGTCCTTCATAATATGTCTCCGGTAGTTGTTCGTCAAGATAACTTCGTCCATAATTGCACAAACAAAACCTTCAGTTTCTCCGAAGAGATCACCGAAACGTAGCCAGGCCACGGACGCCGGGAAATCTACGTCGGACCCATAAAGAGCCTGATAGAAGCGCCCGTGAAGCTCCTTGCCTTTCTATATCTCCTTGCGGTCATCTGTAGTAAGTATTACAGGTTTGCGCCAGTTCTCTTTCGCCATGGACAACGGGGTGAGTCCCTTGTCCACTGCGACCACATCTCGGTGCATACCCACATCGGCTTTGAGAAAATATTCTCTGAGACTGCACATCTCGCGGTTGTGGAGAGTCTTAGCATTTAAAAAGCCTCGACCTCCACACTTATACGGGATGTACAGTCTCATCACCGACGATCGTGGGTGATGCATCCGATTTGCAGTCAGCAGTGTACGGACCCTTCTATCCAGGGCGTCGAGTTCGGTTTGAGTCCATTTGAGTATGCCGAAAGAGTAAATTAATACCGGCATGACCCAACCGTTGAAGGCGCGCACCTTATTTCTGCCCGACAAAAGGCTGTTTAAAACCTTATTATTATTATTATCATTTTAGTGAGTTCTTTATTTTGCTTCTCTATTGAGAGAGTATACTACCTTTCATACGGGCCAGAGCCAAGTATGTGAGGGGAAATTTAAATTGAGACGGTGGATGAAAGTGTTGAGGAAGTCAGGAACTTTCGAGTGATACAACAGGTGTTAAGAATGGTGGCTTTTTGGAGCATGTAAAGTGTATGAGTTGGCATCTGTAAAGTGGTCAGACTTTGTGATAGAGATTTTGGTATTATGCCAGTAGACGAGAGAACAATGGGGACAATATGAACTGTTTGAGCTTTCCATTGGGTTTTGATTTCTATGGCTAGATCTTGGTACTTGCTGAGTTTTTCAGATATTGTGGTTTGAATATTGTGTGAGTTAGGTATTGCTATATCTATAAAATATACAGTTTTATTAATTTTATCGTGAACGGTGATATCAGGTCTGTTGAAATGAATAGTTTTGTCTGTTATTATTGTTCGGTCCCAATAAATTTTGTTATCCTTACTTTCTAAAACTGTTTCTGGTTTATATTTATAGTACGGTATCATTTCACTGACAAGTTTGTATTTGTACGCTAAATGTTGGTGTATAGTTGAAGCGACTTGGTCATGTCGGTGTTTATAATCAGTTTGTGCCAGTGATTTACATGCTCCTGTTATATGTTGGATCGTTTCGGAGGCACTGTTGCAATGTCTGCACAAATCAGTTGGCTGATTCTTTCATGATGTATTTCTTGTAATTCCGAGTGGCTATTATTTGATCCTGTATGGCCAGCATGAAACCCTCTGTCTCTGGAAACAATTCACCTCGTTCGAGCCATTCGTTCGACTTTGTTTTATCGACGTGTGACTGGCTCAAGCAGGCTCGGTGTCTTCCATGTAGAGCTTTTTCCGACCATGCTGCTATTTTTTGTTGTGTACTTACAATGTGTTCATTTATTTGCGTGTTAATACTTTGGAGGTTTAGTGGCGTGAGTTTTTTATCTATTTCTGATACTTGTTTGTGTAATGATGAATTTTCTGATTTGCTATGGAAGTACGCTCTGAGTGAATGTATCTGTTTGTTGTGTAAGTTGTGTATGTCTATCAGTCCTCTTCCTCCTTCCTGGCGTGGGAGTGTAAGTCGTTGTATACATGATTTTGGATGGTGTTTTCTGTGCTTGGTTAGGAGTGTATTAACAGTTCGCTGTAGTTTTTTGATATCAGTTTTTGACCACCGAATAATTCCGAAAGAGTATGTGAGAATAGGTATTGCAAAAGTATTTATGGCTTTAATCGTATTTCTAGAGTTAAGGTTACTTTTTAAAATAAGGTTGAGGCGGTGTGTGAATTTTTTGAGCAATTCTTGTTTTGACAGCTTTTGCTGTATCTGTCTGGACTGTTTAAAACCTAAATACTTGTAAGTGCTCAATTCGTCCATTGCCTCAATCGATTCACCAGATCCGAGTGTATAACTATTATTTTGAATTTTACCTTTTACAATTGACAAGATTTTGCACTTATCGACTCCGAATGACATACAGATATCATCTGAAAATTGTTGTATTGTATCAGCTAGTTGGAAAAGTGCTTCCTTGTCTGCTGCATATAACTCTATGTCATCCATGTACATTAGGTGTGTTAGTTTGTATTGTGTATTGTTGTTTGTCAGTGTGAACCCCGCGTCTGTTTTATCTAGCAAATGTGACAGTGGATTGAGTGCCATGCAAAACCATAGAGGACTTAGGGCGTCTTCTTGAAAAATTCCACGTTTTATACTAATTGGTTCAGTAGCTACAGTCGTCGAGGATGAATTAATTTTAAGAACAGTCCTCCAAGTCTGCATCGACGTTTCTAAAAAATTATTCAGTATTGGGTGAATTTTATAAAGATTTATGACATGTAATAACCAGCTGTGCGGAACAGAATCGAAAGCCTTTTCATAGTCGATAAACATAGTGATTGCGTCGATGGTAAGTTGTTCTTTACACCCTTGGCTATTCTTACGACATCCCTTTTGTTGTTCTGCTAGAATTTAATTTTTAGTTAAATGCTCATATACTTACAACTTCGCTTATGCAGGCTGTTAAGATTTTGTATAGGGTTTGTAGGCAAGTAATAGGTCGGTATTTGGCTGGGTTTATGGTATCATTCATATCTTTAGGTATCATGTAAGTTACTCCGTGTGTTATGTATGTTGGAAGTAAGTGAGGTGATTGAATGAATGTATATAAATGGTTATGTAAGAATGGGTGTATGCTAGAGAATTTCTTATACCAGTAATTGTGGATGTTGTTAGAGCCTGGCGATTTCCAATTGTGTGTGCGTTGGATTACTTCTATAAATGTATCTATAGGAATAAACTCAAATGCCATTTCGGGGATTTCTGCTATTGTATCGCTTACCCAGTTTGCGCGATCATTATGGTGTACTGGATTTTCCCAAATATTGGCCCAGAATTGTCTTAGTGACTCAGGTGAAGGAGTGTCCATAGTCGTGTCTCTATTATTAGAAGTAAGATTCCTATAAAATATTTTTTCATTGTTTTTAAATTTTGTGTTTTGTACTTTGCGATTTGTGCGTGTTATGTATCTTTTAAGTCTACTGGATGCTGCACTCAATTTTTGTTTTAAGGTGTCCAAAAAGTGTTAAATTTGTGTATTAGAATTTTCGTGTTGAGCGTGTAATTGATATTTTATCTTTATTTGTTCTATTGCTGCTACTAATTTTTGACTTCTGCTACCATTGATGAAATGTGTCAGCCTACCTATATTTTGCTCTTAGTATTTTGATTTTCTTTTCTAATCTTATTTGCCATTTTGGTATTCTCTGTTTATATGTGCAGCGGTTATTTTGTGTGCAGTCCAATATTTTAGCTCCGTTACATGTAGCTGCCGTCCATGCTGCACAGTAAATAATAGTCTGCATTTCGCTAAACTCGGTATCGACATTGGTGTGCTTAGGAAGTATAATGGTATTAATGTATTGAACTATGGCAGAAAACTTTTTAGATGTCTTCTGCTTGGGAATGTATGGTCTATTAGTGGGGTGTGTGTTGTTAAAATTTTGTTGTGCTTGTTGAAATGTGGTATCTATTTCTGTGTTACTTTCTGGGATTGAATCCAAATTGGTTTGCATAGGTATCGATTGAGAACAATCTATGTTGTTCAAGAAATTGTTATCTTCGTCAGTATTTACGAGTGATTCAAGAACGATGTCAGTACCTGTGTGTATGTGGGGAGCGTCAAAGAAACTTATATTTGTGCTAGGTAGATCTGACTCAGTCTGCGATTGTGTGTTCAAGTTAACGTTATTTATATGATCTATATTTTCGGTGTCTTCTAATTGTGTTGCTACTTGAGTTTCAATTTCTTTTAATCTATTGCTGTCTATATATCCGTTATTTATAATCGCTCTCACTTGGTCAGATAATCTTTGCTCCGTTATATGTGTTAATTCTGGATATATATTTATAAATTCTTCCCGTAAATGTTTTCTATAGGCCGTTTTATTAGTTTCTAATTGTGTGGCAGCATAATATATCCTTATGATTGCTTCATTATGTTCGTTCGTCCATCTCATGCGCTGGCCGAACTGTGTGTTGGGTTGTGTGGAGTGTTGCTGTATCTGAGTGTGAACCATTTTTAGTTCAGCCCGGACTTCTTCGTAAATCTGATCTACCGTGTCTTGTGGTAACAATTTCTTTTGTACTACCTATGGCCCTACGCTGGTCACCTAGTCTTTGCCGGCTTACTTGCATAGCCGGGTATTTTTCTAGGAACTTAGTATGAAGCGATGGAAGATATCCATTTTTGTCAGTGTCCATGTTGGTAAGATGAAGATAAGTGCGTAGGATGAATTTATTCATTTCAATACTCCATTTCCTACGACTTGTTCCAGTCTTAGCGATGGGCTGTACCCATCGCTAAGACTAGACTAGACAAGACATCGTCGACAAAGTTTGTCTCCTGTACAACATCTGCTGACTGTATACTAATTGACGATAACGATCGCGTCGGCGTTATGCGGAAAGATTGCGAAGTTGATGCAATTGACGGAAAAAGAGAAGAGGGAGATGACGAAGAGATTCGTAAAGTTTCGTCATCTATTTGAGGCATATTTGCCAGAAGTTGTTTTTTTGTTTTAGATCTAGTATTCATTTTTTTTCCCACGAGTAGCTAGGGACTTAAAAAGTCAACCACAGCAGAGCCCTGCGTTCACTGTGGCAAGGGTAAATAAAACTGGAGGTCCCCTATTATCCAGAGTTTGCACACTAGCGACTAGCTCGTTCCCCTAGCCATGCAGCCCTCAGCGTGTGCGACCTTGGCTTGGATTGTATCTCTCTTGGTCTGGCCCCTCACCCTAGACCTGTCTCGGCAAAGTAAACTCCACCAGCAAAGCCCTAGGGTTCATTGAAGCGCGCAAGCCCCACCACGACGTCAAGGTGGAGATACGGCGGTGGGGTATTATTATTATTATTTATTGATTTTTGGAACTAAACAATAGTTCAAAAAAAGACACAAAGGAAAATATCGTCCACTCACCAGCTTTCTTAACCAGACTCTTCAAGGTGGGCAGCACATATCCGTCGGTCGTCTTCTGCTGCAGAAAGAACAGCACCATGAGGGTCAAAGGGAAGTTGGTGATCCATCGTCCGGGGTGCGCGGTGGTGAGGCCGGCCGCGCGCGCCCAGCGCCGCACGCTCACGGCCAGCGGCCGCACGCGCGCGTCCAGCGCCCCCAGCTGACACAGCAGCTCGCTCATGTACACGCCCGACCTGGATCAATCACTTTATTCAGACTAATTTACCAGAAACTAAAACTACAAAAAATTAAATTGGGTATATAAAAAACATAAATGTATACAAAATGGAGATGGGTTTTGGTTAGTAGGAGTCTGACACTCCCTCTCGCTTCACCCAGAGCGGAAGGAGACATTTGAAAAATACCCATCCTTAAAAAAAAGGGGTTACAAGCACAGCTTTACTAAAAGTTCCTTACGGAACAGATAATTCACTCCATAGCAGAAGATTACCGCTAATTAAAAAGATTAATGAACTACAAAAATATTACAGGCGTTCGTGCGCGCTAAAATGTACCTTACGCTGACGCCCGACAGTATCTACGACATCGTCTGCCGTGGTGTGAGCGATCACGTGCGTCATTTAACGCAACGCTAGGGCTGTCTATGCTAAGAAAATGATTACTTACGTAGGTAAGTAATGATTACTTACCTACACAAAAGAATAGGTGACTAAAAAAAAGTAGTTTGCTATAAAATGAAGAAACTTTTTTTTTTTGGCCAAGTAGGGATTTTTTTTCAATTCTGTAGTCAGGTCAGTACAGCTGTGTTTTTTTAGCGCATTTAAGCAATAAATGTCCTGCAACGTAGGTTATTGCATTTTCTGTTGGGAGCTCAAAATACAGCCGACTACACTACATTATGCACGAGATTAAGCCATTATTAAAGGCGCGGGTGCGGTATGCACTCAAGAAAGCGCGTGGTAACCGACTGGATTTGTTCGCCCGGGCGAACACGAGCCGTAGAGTATACGTAAGCGCGTGACCTTCAACGAGTGACTGAGGCCTGTTACAACGTACGCGGACGTGCTCACCAAGGCGAAGGAGGCAGTGAACCTTGGTGAGCTGGGCATCGTGGGGGGCCTTCGGCTCCGGGTCACCATGACTGGGGCCCGGATGCTGGAGATCCCCGGGGCAGCCAGCGGCCCAACCGCGGACGCTCTAGCCGAAAGGCTCAGGGCGTCCCTAAGCGCGGACGATGCCCGAGTGTCCAGGCCCACCAAGCGCATCGACATGCGCATCTTGGGCCTGGACGACTCCGTCACGGAGGCGGAGGTGGTGGCCGCCGTCGTTAGGACGGGGGGGTGCTCAGCAGAGGAGGTGAAGGCGGGCACCCTACGTCCTGACAACACGGGCATGCGCACCATTGTGGTGAGATGCCCCGTGTCGGCGGCCAAAACCATCACGGAGGGCAGAAGGTTTTTGGTGGGTTGGGTTTCCGCGCAGGTCAAACTGCTGGAACCCCGACCTCTGAGGTGCTTCCGGTGCCAAGTGGGCCACCATGTGGGAGCACAATGCACCTCGGAGGTGGACCGCAGCGGTCTTTGTTTCCGCTGCGGTCAGCCCGGTCACAGGGCCGGCTCTTGCGTCGCCGCGCCGCACTGCGTAGTCTGTGCGGCAGCTGGCAAGCCGGCCGACCACTGGGCTGGGGGTAGGGCCTGCGCCCCACCCACCAAAGCCGGAAACAGGAGGAAGCCCTCCGCCACCGCCGTCTCTGCCGCGACCGCCGCCGCTGCCGCCGCTTCTTCTGCCGCCATTGCCGGTTCCACTGCGGCTGCTGCTACTGCAGCAGCCGCAGTAGAGCCCCTACAAAGGGCTCCGGAGGGGGCCGAAATGGAGTGCCAGTAATGGCCCCATTTCACCCCCTCCTGTTGAACGTCAGCCACTGCGCCGCCCAGGAACTGATGCTCCTGAGCATGGCGCAGTGACTGATGCCTGTGGACGGCGAGCAATGGGTAGCTCGCCGTCCGATCAGAACAGGCCCAGGTTGACGGCGCGCTGTGTTCTACGCGCGCTGAGCCAGCGGACGTCAGCATGGGTCGGGGCCCGTTAGGGCCAGAGCCTACCAGGGTTGCGGATTTGTTCGAAAGAGTTACCGCGGCCCTGGGAAGAAAGGCACTAGGAGGACTAAAGGGTGGGTTTTAGTCAGTAAAAGTCTGACACTCCCTGCCGCTCCACCCAGAGCGGGAGGGGTCATTTGATGGTTTCCCATCCTCGGAAAAAAAAAAAAAAAAAAAAAAAAGGCCTGTTACAAATAGCAGGTCTGAATTGCCTTTGACTTTCTCTTATCAGGAAAATTCTTAAGTTTCGAGTCATTGGGTGGTATTTCTTTCTGACTGGTTACAACGCAAAGATCGCCTTTGTCCTACAAAGTTTTAAACATCTCGGCTGTTTAAGTAAGTTCCAGTAAGGCCTTTGCCGCCAGAGCTTAAATACAAACTACTTTTAAGTCGTGTATTTGAAATATATAATACAAAATACAATCAGGTGTTAGGTTAGCCTTTTTTCTTACAAATTAAGAGCTTAATAGGATTTCCAAATGTATTTATGTGAATGTATTTGAAATACTAACTACAAAATACCTCAGTGTCAGGTATTTGAAATACCAAATTACATTTTTAAGAATCAATTGAAATACAAATACCAAATACGTATTTGTATTTCAGTTACAATTCAAATACTGCCCAACCCTGCCTTGGACGTACTGAAGAATGAATGTTTTAATACTCACATGTTGTTATAGCACAAATCGCACTCCAGATCAGTGTAATGATGGGCGAACTTTACGATGGGCACCCTCGCGTTGAGGATGCGCTGCACCCTGCGCGCGCCGGCCACGCGCAGCTCCAGCAGCTCGGCCACGCACTGCATGTGGCGCGCCCACGGCGGCCGGCCGCCCTCCGCGCGCGCCTCCTGGAACACCAGGCGCCGCCCGGCCTGGCACTGGAACAAACCCCTACACTCTCATGTTCTATTCGTACACATCCAACAGACTCCAACAACCAGTTTTACCATGGAGTGTGTACCAGTCATAACAATTCCTCTTTCCAACTGCAACACTTGAAAGGGGTGACGGGCGGGAAAACTCCCGCCCGTCACCCCTTTCAAGTCCCTCTAAACAGAGGGACTGACTTGATGTGAATTTTGATGTTCAAAAGTGCTGATTCTCAGCCTAATTTGATTAAGTGACTTTTGACTTTGAATCAACTGGCTTGTAAAGGTGAGCTAAGCAGTTGCTCCATATGAAATACTAGTATGCAGCTACTCCAAGACAATTACGAAAAGTCTCGGCCCTCCAATTAGCTTTGTACGTAGATAATTAACTGATCTGTTTTTAGCCGGCCGGTTTTATTTTTATTTGCTATGTTTTTATGCTACTCAATCTTAGAAACCACGCTAGTGTTTTAGCTACAACAATCTTATCAAATACAATGTGGCAATGCTGCCAGTCTTTTGGGCTCCCTTCCAGTCGACAGCTATGCGGACGATTTTTTTATTTTATATTTATGTGTACCTATATTGTTGTTAGATTAGTATTTAAAATATAAAATGTACATGTTTCAAGTAAAATTAAAACATCTCATCAATTAAAAGTTAATGTAATTCTAAAGAAAGTATTCACCATTTCATCTGTTACTGTATTGGTTAACACAAGATCCAAGTCACAGCCCATTTTGCCAAATCCGTTGACAGATGAGCCGAAGGGTCTCACAGCTACATTAGCATACAGGCTCTCAAGTACACACTCAACCTAGAAATAGATTAATTGGTCAATCTATTGAAGAAAATGTCAAAATGATACAGGTTAAGATTGAATTTTGAATCGATTGATTGTTGATTTAGAATATAACTGGTACTGCATAATTTAGTAGAATAGTAGCTTCTTGACGAGTTTCCTCGAAATAAAACAGATTTAGTTTTCTGACTTGTGGCCGGTTACTAGAATTTGGTTGGTTTGAATTAAAAAGGAAACCTACCTGTCTTGCAACCATGTATCTTAGTCGGGTACCAAGATCATTGAGAATAGTTCTATCATACAACAACTGTATCTGATCTGACACTGTTTCACAATTCACCAAATCCTTAAAAAGTTTGTCTTCATCAACTTGTTCAAGTCCATTTACAGATGCCAATGTTGCAGTAGGTGTTGTAAATGTTTCCTTCTTTCTTGAAGCTGCCCGAAACCAAAGGAAAGGGGAATTCAACGCCATTGTGTCGAGATCTTTCTGGTGCGTACTGCATGTTTCAAAAGCAGTTTTCAAGTTTTCTTCCGAACTGAACTCAATAAGCATGAAGTGCTAAAAATAAATTCACTTGGATCAAATACTAGGTCATCTATTATTTACAAGTATGTCATGTGGCTTTTAGGCTCATGCCATGTTAAAAAGAGACGGATAAATTATACTTAACATATGTACTATTATTAGTAAGTACCTACCTCTCCACCAGTGTTTTTGTAATGATGTATCCCATTGACATCAGCATATTTTGAGCAGTAGGCATATAATTCACTGAACGAAGCTTCCGAGTTCACTTGCACGACCATACTCCGTTTCGCCTCAGCTTTCCTTTGAGCGACAACCTCTTCAAATGAAACAAATTTCTTGGCAGTACCTTAAATATATACATAACCTATAAGTTACCTTCACAACACTATTTCATAAAAAGTAACAGCAACTGGTACCTGATGATTTCCGTGAATAAAGGCATTCACATTTAGATTGTGTAGAATTTAGTAATTTCTTAAACAAGTGTGTTTTTCCTTTATTTACCAAATTTTGAAATATTACAGACATTTTCACTTTAGACCCCTCTCAACTGTCAGTGTCAGGCTGTCAATCTCATCAAAATTGTCAAACTAATGTCAAAAATGGTCAAAACCAGTGATGTTGATGTCGTCGCGTCAAATAACTGTGCCCCTCTGAAGTTGGCTACGAGTGGCTGCGTAGTAGTCAAAATTACGAACAAACTGCAACTGCGCATGCGCGGGGCGGGGATTATGGCGGCGCGATTTTATGTCTCAGTCGCTCGTTTACGTTCGGTTGAGGTAACTGTTGATAATGTAGGAAATATAAATTAGTGTTAATGAAAACATGACATGCTACGCAGGAGTGCGTTTAAGTCATCATCATCATCACCATCATATCAGCCGAAAGACGTCCACTGCTGGACATAGGCCTCCCCCAAATGGGGGGGTTTGCCATAATCGCCACGCTTGGCGGGCAGGTTACAAATGTACCTACAGAGTGTTGGGATGGTGCTATTCTTTTACGTCCGACACGGCGACACCGAACAGTACGTAAGACGGTGAAATTTTCGCCGGATAAAAATTAGAGCGTTCGCTGAACGGAGTCTTATGTTTTCATCAATGTTAGCTGTCAATTTTTCTGCCCCTTTCGTCTACAAGATTTGCATTATTATTTCATCCATGATCCACACACAATACAATAATATCAATCATAGGGCGCGAATCGAGCAAATATAACATCAATGTCAATCTGACAGCTGGTTAAAATTTAGCGACATGAAAAGTCGCTAAAATTCATCCTAGCCAGCCGAAAACTTCTTGGGGTCTACTCTCTAAGTCCGAAGTCCGAAGTATCGGCCTTAGTTAAGGGCGTTTCCTACTCCGTATCACCTACGGACTTACGATTATAGTCCTAAACCCGAACTACAGTTCTCGTCAAATAACTTTGCCCCTTTGAAGTTGGCTACGAGTGGCTGCGTTGTAGTCAAAATTACGAACAAACTGCAACTGCGCATGCGCAAGAGACATGGGGCGGGGCGCGATTTTATGTCTCAGTCTTTCGTTTACGTTCGATGCATGCTTGCGTCCCATTTGCTCCCGTCTACGTGACTCCTGCTCCTGCGCGATCTTTGCAAATGGCTAACTTCAGAGGGGCAAAGTTATTTGACGAGAACTGTAAGAATGAATGATAACACGATTTGACAGATATAGGAACATTATGGCGTGAGAGGCAGGGCTTGTTAACGTTACCAAATAACAAAATAATAACCGTTACATAACGTTAATTTCAATTGTGATACCATAGTAACGTTACAAAATTTACCGGTATTTGATAACAATACCAGTAATATAACGTTAAGTAACATTAACATTAACAGTAAAATTAAGTAAAATACGAGAATTATCGTTTTAACGGTAAAATAATTAGTGTTATAATAGCCCGCGAACTTCTTGTATTTTTTGCTATTTGAAGGTCAGTCAGTGTCAGATTGTAATTTAATCAAAATGTGATGTGCAACAATATCAATTATATAATAATATTTACATAGATGTAACCATAAGAATCATTTACTCATCATCATGAACTTAGATTTGATGTGTATAATAACAAGATTTCCGAAATCTAGCTAAGAGAAAAGAAATGTAATTATGGTTATAATTATGTACCTACTTACATATTTTTAACTGTGATGAATCATATTTTGATCAAGATACAACCTGACACTGCACCACCTCACAGAGATAACCGTTTAAAAATAACGATAAAATTAACGTTTAACTACAAATAACGTTAATAAAGAATAACGTTAAAATGGTGCTTAAATAACGTTAAACCTATTACAGTTATTTAAATATTAACGTTAACTCCTGTCAATGCAAGGTAACGTTATAAATTTTTACAGGTATTTAAAGCCCGAGATTTGGACCCTGTGGACTGTAGATGAAAAAAAAACATTTTTTTCTTCATACCTAAAGCTTTGTTCGTTTTTTGACTAAAACTAATCTACTACTTTTTCGCGTTTATTTAGTGCTTCACTGCACTGAGACAATTTGTCAGGTAGGCAAATTGGCAACACTAACTGTTTGTCATTGTCAAACTGACGTATAAATTTGTTATTCTTGCTTGGTTGGTTTGAGGTTATGATACGCGATACCGTTTGACCAAAGAGTATAATAATATTATCGCGTTTGACTATTTTTTAATGAAAGTGTACAAGGAAACTAGTTTAACATGGGTACTAGGTTGTTACTTCGGCTGGCAGCTCCAGCATTTAGCAGCTTGAGAAATATCTATCCAAATGTAATTAGGGGTAATGAGAGAATTATTTATCCCAATGCGGTGAATTTTACAGTTTCTCGAAATTATGCGAAGAGCAAAGACAAAGGACGAGACAAAAAAGGTAAAGGAGCTAAAGTGGAGATTAATGTCGCAGCAATATCCGAGATTGTGCCTGTGGAAAAAATGAAAGATCGATGCAGTTCAGCTATCGACAGAATGAAGGAAGATTTTGCTAAGAACCTATCCTTGCGATCCACAACTGGCTCTATAGAGACACTAATGGTGAAGTTTGAAGGTAAAGATTACGAGTTGCAGGAACTGGCCCAAATAGTGCGTAAAAATCCTAAAACTATGGTTATAAACTTTGCTTCTTTCCCGCAAGCCATACCAAATGCATTGAAAGCGATTCAAGGCTCTGGTCTGAATCTGAATCCTCAGCAAGATGGCACTACACTGTATGTGCCTGTACCCAAGGTCACAAAAGAACACAGAGAAGCATTGGCGAAGAATGCAAAGGCTTTATATATAAAATGTAGAGATTCAGTCAAAGACGTACAAGCTGACTACATCAAAAAAGTTAAGAAACAAAGTAGTGTGTCAGAAGATCTGGTATATAATATAACAAAACAAATCAATGCAATGTGCGAGGAGTACCAGGTTCAAGCCAAACAGATTTATGACCTAAAACATACTGAATTGGTTGGAAAGTCTTGAAACTTGTGATTTAAGTACTTTCTTATAGTTAAGGGATTTAGATTTAGACTAAGAAAATTAAATAAATATTTATCTGTATAAAATTTTATTTTTTGTGTAACCGACATTATCCTGTCATCCAACTTATTTTACTTCAGCTCAATGTCTTTTTTTCTGTATTCTATTGGATTCTATCTTTTTGTAGTCTTCTTGTTGAACAGTAAATGTGGATGAAGGGGGAGAGGAAGGCCAAAGAAAAGATTTTTTATTTTTTTTTGTTATATTCTGCATCATGGCAATCTGTTGTTCACAACAATAAGCCATTCCTCTGTCCGATTTCACTTTATCTGGTTGGGTAATTTAGCTTGGTGAGTCACTTCTCATTGGGTGTCTCCTTCCATCCTGACGAATCTATCCGGTAGCGTAGGAACACTATGTTTCTTTAAACGCTTATAGCATAGACTTTTGTCTCCGCTCAGTCCGAGGGCGAGCTCATTTTTATGTTTTGCAAGTCTTTTCTGGTAGTTAGTACTGTACTTCGCGATCTGCTGTTAGACTGTTGGTAGTTTCAGGTTGTGGTATATAATTTTATTACTGATGTACTGTGGAATTTTGAAAATGACTGAGTGTTTTTGTTTGGAATCTTTCCAGTATCTCAATATTGCTGTTACTGGCTGTACCCCATAGTTGGATTCCATAGGTCCATATAGGTTTCAAGATGGCTTTATACACTGTAAGCTTGCTATGTGTGTTCATTTGAGAGTGGCGTCCTATAAGCCAGTACATACTCCGCAGTTTTAAATCGAGTTGCTTTCGTTTTGCCCATATATGTTTTTGCCAGGTCAGCCTTCGATCCAAGTGCATACCTAAATATTTCGCTTGATCGTCTTGCGGAATTTCGTCATTGTAAATTGTCACCGGAGGACAGGTGTCTCTCCTGAGCGTAAATGTTACGTGAGCTGACTTGCTTTGATTAGCTTTCATTCTCCAAGTTTTAAGCCATTCCTCAATTTTGTCAATGTGATATTGTAGGTGTTCAGAAGCTGTTATTGGATTTTCATGTGCGGATAATAAGGCAGTATCATCCGCGTATGTTGCAACCAAAGTGTTATCTGTGGTTGGTAAGTCAGCTGTAAATATGGTGTAAAGAACCGGACCGAGTATACTTCCCTGAGGCACTCCAGACTTAATTTCGTGCAAATCCGATATTTCCTCATTGAATTTTACTTCAAAGCGATGTGATAAAATGAGTGTGGGAGCATCTTTTTAACTTTATATAAGAGTCCTTCATGCCAAACCTTATCAAAGGCCTGGCTTATGTCCAAAAAGACGGCAGAGCAGAACTTTTTTTCCTCCAACGATCTGCTTATTACGTCAACTATGCGGTGAACTTGCTCTATCGTGCCATGGTTCTCCCTGAAGCCAAATTGATGATTTGGAATTATGTCATTTAAGTGAGCTTTCATCCTCCTTAGCAATACCTTTTCAAATAGTTTACCCATTAAGGGCAGCACACTAATGGGTCGGTATGAAGCCACTTCATTAGGTGACTTTCCAGGTTTAAGCAACATTATTACTTGCGCTATTTTCCATTGTCCTGGGAAGTGGCAAAGCCGAAGGTAAGCATTAAATATATTAACTACTAGCTGTCTCCCGAGGCTTCGCTCCCGTCAACTGGCTACCTACCTACCTACCCTACACATACATGCATGCAAATAATTCTATTTTATTGAGGTATTTCTTTCCGACTTGCTAGATAAAAGTTGTGATAGCTCGGTTAATATACATGTTATAAAAATAATTTAGAGCCTATAGCACTCAGGAATAATGTAGCTTTCTACCAGTGAAAAAATTTTTAGAATTGGATCATTAGTTCCAGAGATTACCCCCTACATACAAACTTACAAATTTTACTGTATAGATTGCAACAATTCCTTTTTTTGGAAGATTTTTCAGGAGGATGCTGTCTATACAATCATATCCTGGAGACTTTCCATCTTTTAGTTGTTTTATTTCACTGGCTACTTCGGTAGGACTTACGTGTTTTATTGGAAGGCACATTTGTTCAGCACTTTCAAGATAGTTTTTAATCTTAGTGTCGTGCTCTGGTCTCTGCTGGGGAAGTGGTTGGAACACTTCACTAAGGTGTTCCGCAAATATTTTAGCTTTATCCCTATCTGATCTGGCCCAATTCCCATTGCTTTTTCTGATAGGAGGTATCTGATTTTTCGGGTGTTTTAATTTGCGTGTTGCCTTCCAGAGTGAATAGTTAGTGTCTAAGCTTGGGGTCAGTTCAGAAAGGAATTTTTGTAGGTATGGTATTGGGGGTAGGTATTGTTGAATGTTTTAGTCAGATTTTTCAGTTCATTAGAAGCTTTGTTAAATGCGGTTTTGTCTATAGGATATCTAGTTTGTTGCCATATTTTTCTAAGGTTGCGTCGTTCAATTATTTTTTCTTTTATACTTTTAGGGTATTCGTTTGACATGAGGGGTAATTGCTTTCTTACTTTCGTGGAAACTGTGGCTGCTACATGTATCGTTTTGTTGAGGCTTTCTATAGTCTCTTCAATATCTTGTACTGTTTTTATTTGGTTCAGAAGCTTAACTTTCGTCGTCACTATATCCTGGTACATTACCCAGTTGGTAGCTTTGTTGTAAAGCTTTTTCTTCGGTTGAATCAGCACCACCCTTGAGGTGACATTTAATATGACTGGTGTATGATCGGATGATAGATCTGTGCATGTTTCAGTGTTCATGTAATTTCGACTTATATTTTTGGTGATGAAAAAGTCAAGCAAATCCGGGATTTTATTTCGATCCGTAGGCCAGTATGTTGGCTCTCGTGAAGTCAAACACTCGAGCTTTAGATCTTCCACTGTTCCATATAGTTGCCTTCCTCGGTGTGTAATTAAACGGGAACCCCAGTTCGTGTGTTTAGCATTCCAGTCCCCACCACAAATAAACCTTGGGCCGAGGGAAGAGAAATACGTCTTGTAGTCATTTTTGGAAATTGTATGTCTGGGTGGGCAATACACTGCGGACATTGTTGTCTCAACTTTATCATTATGAACCTTTATTGATGTAGCTTGAATTTTATTTGTATGGTATTTGTTTAGTTCATGATGTTTAATGTGGTTTTTTATAATTATTGCGGTTCCTCCATGGCTATTTCCTGATGGGTGATTTGTTGTATAAACTGTATAATTCTTTATTGTAAAGTGAGATTTGGCAGTGAATCTTGTCTCGGAAATCAATGCTATGTCAATTTTTTCTATTTGGAGAAATGTTTGAATCTCTTGACGACGACGTTCCGTCAGTCCATTGGCGTTCCAAGTGACAATTCTGAGTGTGTGGCTCATTTTTTTATTAGGCTTGCGACTAGCTGGATCATACGATCCATCATTTTGTCCATCATGTTGACCATGATTACTTGAAATTTAGCGAACATTTGTTCTAGTCTGTCTGGAGAGTTTTCAGAAGCAATCAAATCTTCGTTTAACCGTCTCTCTCTTGTTACATCCGCGTAGCTTTTTTTCTCTGCGTGATAAGTGTGCTTTATGTTTTTTTTTTATGTTAATTTGTTCAGATGTTTTGAACTGATTTGCACTATTAGTAGCTATATCTTTAGATATTGGTTTAGTTTTCGGAATTTTTTCCTTATATTGTTTATATTTGGCACATCCTTTATAGCTTGCAGTGTGTTTTTCCTGGCAGTTTGCACATGTTGCATGTGTTTCTGCTGTTTTCGTGCAAGTTGAAGTAGGGTGGTTGTTACCACATTTTACACACCGAAAAGGTCTAAAACACTGGTTTTTGGTGTGTCCAAACCTTTGACATCTTTTGCATTGCATAATTTCTTTTTTTTTATATGGGGCTTCAAATGTCACTTTCATTTGTCCTAAATATCTTAATTTGAATATATCCTTGTTGTTTTTGTTGGGTTCCAAGTCCACAAAGAACAAAGGTAGTGCATCTTTAGTAGATCTGTGTAAAACATTTACTATCTGCCGGACCTCATGTCCTTGTTCTTTCAATTCTTGCTTGATTAGGGAAGCATCTTCTGTAGAGTGTAGTCCTCGTAAAACCACTCTATAAGCTCTTTCGCACTTTAGTTGATAAGTATAATGTGCTATATTATTTGCTATGAACTGTTCTCTTATTGCTTTGTAGGTCTGTATGTCGTTCGGCATTAGTTTGATGATATGGCCGGATCTTAATGTTGTCATTTTGTATAAATTGATATCGACAATTTTGTTTAACGTGTCTTTTAGTGCTGCGACATCCATGACCCCTGTCACGAAGATAGGCTCAGGCTTCGGTATGTATTCAGTAACTGGCTCTTCTGTTTCTATATTGTTTAGGATGTCGAATTGATTGTGCGTTGGCACTGTAATGGTGGTTGTATTTTTCGATTTTTTTTGTTTTCATCTTGTATTGGACTTGTCTCCTTTCTCTTCTGTCTTCTGAGTGGCACTTCATCATTTTGCCATGGAGTAAACGGGTGTTCATTTCTATTTTCAGACTCTGAATCATTTATTTGAGTTTGTTTATCGCTTGGTGTACTTGCTTCGACTGTTGGTAGGCTGTTACTCCGATGTCTGATGAACATACTTTTGTGAAATTTTTGTTGGATCATAGTATTTGGATTGTTTGGTATTTTATTTGTGTTTAACCAAACAGCAAGTGTAGCGGAAAACACCGCGGTCTAGTAAAAATTAGTTCTATTTTTGTCACTAGATGGCGTTGTGCATTTTGGGTCATTTTCTAGATCGCGGTGTTAAGATTTTCCGCCGATAGTATAAGGGTCCAGGAAGAATATTTTTTAGTCAGTTGAGTTCTAGTTCTGTTAAGTTACGGGTGTAATCAGTACATAGTAATAAAATTAGACTTGGGCCAAAGTGTCCCAAGTTTCTGGAGAACCAACCAACCAGCCTTTTTTTTCAAATCAACCCCCAGTTTTAACCCTCTCGAAGACGAGGGTTAATCATGGTCCTTCGAGCCGGATTTGAGCGCAGTAAACTATTGCGTTCTGGATACCAAGCGTAGAAAGCAGTGGTGGGCCGCCACTGAAGCGCTCCTCCTGCAGCAGCGCGGGCCTTCGCAGCGAGCTCCTGGACATCCGAAGTGGAAGTGGCAGCCCAGAAGCCGAGGACTGCGCCCCCCAGGTGTGGGCGTTGGGAACAACTAGAAATCAGCAGCAAGCAAGCTGCAGACGGCTAAGGTCGTAAGGAAGTGAGTGATAGTGCCAAAAAATCGTGAGTACTTTGTGATTTCTTTTATGCCAAGCAAAAGTGAACTTTATTGCTTAGAAGATTTTAACTTTAAAGTTTCGAGTAGAAATTGGGACTTAGACTAAATTAAGCCAAATTGTGTTTAGACGGGGAGCCTATGCCCGATATTTTTTGTCGATTTTAAAGTGCCAAACACTTGTAAAATTTTCGAAACTTTTACAACTTAAATAAAAAAAAAGAAAAAAAGTTATTTTGTTTACGTTGACTTGCAAAATATTTTGAAGGTTTTTGGAACTTGTAAAATTTTAAGAAATAATTAGTACTTAGAAAAATTTCTTTGTTTACATCGACTTGTAATTTTTTTTGGAACAAATTCAAAATGTCTTTGCAATCGCATATTAAGGTGCAAGATGATATTTACGCTCGATTGTCGAAAGCTAAAGTTAATTTTAAAAAGTCGCCGAAGGATAGAATTACTATACCATATTTAGAAACCAGGTTAGAAAATATTGAAGAATTGTGGGCGCAATTTAAGTTAACACATACACTAATTATTAAAGACTTTGAACGTAAGGAGTTGACATCTTCACCATACACTGTGAACGAAGTATATTTTAATACTGAGGAATTATATTTGGATTTTAAATGTGACTTAAAAACTGCATTATGTAAAGTTAAAAGTACTGATGTTTCTCCGGGTGCGGGGTCATCTTTCAATGCTTCAAATAATATGTCTGACCATAAAGGCGTCTCTATAAAATTGCCTAGAATAACAATCCCGACATTTTCCGGGAAGTATACAGAATGGCCGACGTTTCGCGATCTATTTGTGTCAGCAATTCATAAGAACGGAAATATTGATAATGTTCAAAAGTTGCATTACTTAAAGGGTTATTTGGCTGGGGAAGCCGAGCAGCTCCTTCGTCATATACCAATTTCAGAACTAAACTATGAAAAATGCTGGGCTCAGTTGGAGACCAGATACAACAATAAAAAATATTTATCTCATTGTATCTTAACAAGATTACTCAGTCAAAAGAACATAGCGCAAGAGTCAGCTAGTGCTTTAAAGGAATTAATGGATACAACATCAGACTGTTTAAATGCACTAACTAATTTGGATATTGATGTAACTTCTTGGGATATTTTAATCATCCATATTTTAACATTAAAATTAGATCAAGACAGTAGACGGGATTGGGAACTAAAGGTAGCTAGTAATACAGATTCAGATAAGTTGCCTACTTTTGAACAGTTCAAAGAGTTTTTAACAAGCCGTTATAGGGCATTTGAATTCTTAGGAACTAAGCCAATTAGAAATAATGTAAATTTAAGTAAGGCAAAGGTCTTTCACACTGCGGCCAATGCCACTATTGTTTGTCCGTGTTGTAATAGTAACGAGCATAAAATAAGAAATTGCAAGCAATTTGTTAACCAGGATGTGGATATTCGGCGTAAGTTTGTGCAGGATCACAATTTATGTTTTAATTGTCTGGGGCACAACCACTCTGCCAGAATTTGCAGGTGCACAGCTTCTTGTCAAATATGTAAGCGGAGACATCACTCCTTGTCAATAGAAGGCAAGGGAGATTCTTCTATGAATGAACGGACAAACACAGTCGGAGTAGAATCTGAAAATAACGTAGTAACTTGTTTTTCGAAAGGTATAGCGAATAGCCAAGTCTTACTCGCCACGGCCCTAGTGAGGGCTGTATCGAAAAACGGGGTTATGTTTACAATCAGGGCTCTGTTAGACCAAGGCTCTCAAGCGTCTTTTGTCACAGAACATGCGGTACAGAGTTTAGGGTTACAGAAAAAACCAGCTAAAGGTTTAATAACTGGTATAGACGTTCATGCCAAATTATTCTTGAATTCGGTGGTTGAGGTTAAAATTCAGTCCAGGGTCGATCCATCATTTGAATTTGTAGTCAAGGCATATGTTCTCAAATCTATAACATCATTATTACCTGGTAGGGAAACGGTATATTTAGATTGGGTTCAAGCTAGCGACATCAAATTAGCAGATCCTAGATATCATAGACCGGATAAAGTGGATATGTTGTTCGGGTCAGAAGTTTATAGTCGGATTTTACAAAACGGGTTAAGGAAAGCTCCTGATGGTAGCACTGTAGCTCAGTCAACCTCCTTAGGATGGATTTTATCAGGTACCGTAGCTGCTGCTGCTCAAGATTCATCAAAGATCACCGTAATGCATACTCGCCTTGGTGATGACGAAATCCTGAAAAGGTTCTGGGAATTAGAAAAGGAACCAAATCAAATTAAAAATCATATTCTTACCGAAGAAGAACTACGATGTGAAGAAATATTTAAAACTACAACTATAAGAGATGGTGACGGTCGTTATGTAGTAAACTTACCATTTAGAAGTCAAGATCCGAGCTGTCAATATGGCGATACAAGAAAGGCAGCAATTAACAGGTTTTACGCATTAGAAGCTAAACTCAGTAAAGACACAGATTTAAAAATAAAATATCAAGAAGTCATAGATGAATACTTGCAACTGGGACACATGAGACAAATAACCAAATCAGAAGAACAGAATCAACATGCAGTGTATTTGCCTCATCATGCGGTGATACGTAACGATAAAGATACAACCAAGGTTCGGGTTGTCTACGATGCTTCCTGCAAAGGAAAAAATGGAATATCGCTCAACGATGACCTACTAATTGGTCCGAGGCTGCAACCAGATTTGCGTCATTTATTGATTCGTTGGAGAACTCACCACATCTGCCTCGTTTCAGACATTATCAAAATGTACC
The DNA here is from genome assembly GCA_947386135.1 of Melanchra persicariae. NCBI lineage: Eukaryota > Metazoa > Arthropoda > Insecta > Lepidoptera > Noctuidae > Melanchra > Melanchra persicariae. Next base: position 1,018,625 of record OX376659.1, on the reverse strand, counting down.
GAATGGTGCGCGTGGCCGACCATCATACCGATTTCCAACGCATCGTTTGGAGAGACAGCAAACAATCTTCATTAAAGGATTATAAGTTACTTACCGTTACTTTTGGTACCTCTTCAGCGCCTTTCTTAGCAGTTCGATCGATGCAGCAAGTAGCGTACGATGAAGGAGTCAAATTTCCACGTGCAGCTGAAAGGGTACTTAAAGATTATTACATGGATGATCTCATGACTGGTTGTGACTCGATAGAAGAAGGCATACAAATCTTTAATCAAATGAACGAGTTGTTAGCAAAAGCAGGATTCACTTTACAAAAATGGTCAAGTAACAGCAGTGAATTACTGGAGAGAATGATCGGGGAAAAACAATCGTTCATGGATCAAGATGGTATAGAAAGAGAAATCAATATAAAACAAGATGAGGTATTTAAAACGTTGGGACTTACCTGGAACCGAAACTGCGACACCTTCCAGTATTCTGTTAAGTTGCCTCTACTACAGGAACCTGTAACGAAAAGAAAGGTATTATCAGATATAGCAAGACTATTTGACCCTTTGGGATGGGTCGCTCCCGTAATCATTGTAGCAAAAATATTAATTCAAAAATTATGGGTTTCTGGGATTAGTTGGGATGAGGAAATTCCATATGAAATAAGAAAAGAGTGGTGTACTTACCGACAAGAGTTGCAAGGTTTAACGGAGTTTTCAATACCTCGATGGTTAAACATGAAGCACGGTGACAAGCAGATTGACTTACACGGATTTTGCGACGCGTCAAAATCAGCATATGCTGCGGTAGTGTATGCACGGGTTGTCGATGCTGAAGGTAAGATACATGTCACTTTGCTTACGGCGAAAACCAAAGTTGCTCCTATAAAAACGATTTCTGTGCCTCGATTAGAGTTGTGCGGTGCAGTGCTTTTAGCAAAACTCTTATCCGAAGTCTCAGAATTGATGGGAATAGGTAAACTTAATTTGTACTACTGGACCGACTCAGAGATTGTATTAGCGTGGTTAAATAGTCATCCTAACAAATGGAAAACATTCGTGGCCAATCGCGTTTCTGAAATTTTGTGCATAAGTGAACCACAACAATGGAATCATGTTATGTCAAAAATCAATCCTGCTGATTGCGCATCACGTGGTCTTTATGCGTCAGAATTAGTAAACTTTAAGTTGTGGTTAGAAGGTCCGGGGTTCCTGAAGGATAAAATTATTATACTCAACAAACGCAAGGTGGTACCAACAAATATAGAGGAAATAAAGGTACATGTAGCATCAGAGGATAACTTTATTTGGGATAAATATTCATCACTTACCAAACTCGTTAGAATAGTAGCATATTTAAGACGTCCTATAGAGTTGAGAAAACCGAAAACGGAAAGAATGAAACATAATTTTATAACTGCAGAGGAAATGAGATTAGCCTTGGAGACATGCATAAAGGTATGTCAAGGTCAAAATTTCGAAGCGGTAATTCTGGATCTGAGAAAGGAAAAGCCTAAAAGAAATTTGTTTAAGTCTTTAAATCTTTACCTCGATTCTGTTAATATCCTGAGGGTGGGCGGTAGATTGGAACGTTCCAATCTTGACAGGGATAGTAAAAATCCAATGTTGATTCCAAGTAATACTCATTTTACCAGTCTTTTAATTGCCGACGCGCATTATAGGAATCTTCATGGCGGTCCCCAACTAATGCTTAACTACTTAAGCACAAAATATTATATTCAGGGTGCTAAACGGTTGGTTACTGCATACGTGCGAAAATGTGTAGTTTGTTTACGTTATGCAGCTTCTGCAAAACCTCAAATGATGGGTCAATTACCACCTGCACGGGTTATACCAAATAGGCCGTTCAAAAGCAGCGGGGTAGATTACGCTGGTCCTATCAATTTGAGGACATCAAAAGGAAGGGGTCACCATGCATATAAGGGATATATTTGTTTATTTGTCTGCATGGCGACTAAAGCTGTCCACATTGAGGTCGTTAGTGACCTAACAACAAAGGGGTTTCTTGCCGCTTTTAAAAGGTTTGTGGCAAGACGAGGTCACTGCAAGGATATATGGAGTGATAACGGGACAAATTTTCAGGGTGCTTCTAGGGAATTAGATATATTACTTCGCTCTGAAAATTCAGGTATAGCTAAGGATATTGCTGCAACCTTGGCTAGTGAGGGTACTACATGGCATTTCATTCCACCACATACTCCGAACTTTGGCGGACTATGGGAGGCTGGAATAAAGTCATGCAAGAAACATTTAAATAGGGTAATAGGAAGCTCAACTTTAACTTTTGAAGAGATGTCCACCTTATTAAGCCAAGTAGAAGCATGCTTGAACTCACGTCCCTTGTGTAGGCTGACCGATTCGAACACTTTTGATGCATTAACGCCAGGGCATTTTCTTGTGGGGGAACCAATTGTAAACGCACCGGATCGTAACTATGAAGATGCAAATAATTCTAGTCTGAAGAGGTGGCATTTAGTGCAACAGATGACGCAACACTTCTGGCGTCGCTGGTCTAGCGAATATTTGACTACTCTTTTGCATCGTTATAAATGGTCTAATCAAACCCCGGAACCCAACGTAGGGGATGTAGTGTTAATTAAAGAGGATAATTTACCTCCTTGTCGGTGGCTTCTTGGCAGGGTGGTTGAAAAGCATCCGGGGTTAGACAATCTTACACGAGTAGTCACACTTCGTAGTAGTAATTCTACATTTAAAAGGCCAACATCAAAGCTGTGTGTATTGCCTATTGGCTAAGAATATTCTTTAGCAGATAATGTGTTAATTTTAAGTTTTGTTTGTTAGTGTTTTGTTTAAAGTATTACGATTATTGTAAGCATTGCTTAAGTTTAAGTTTGAGGTATATGGGTTATTGCAACTTTTTGATTTGCATAATATAAATAACTGTGTAACATTTAACTTTGGAAGGACATAATGTTGCACAAAATGTCCTTGGTGGGCGGAATGTTTAACCAAACAGCAAGTGTAGCGGAAAACACCGCGGTCTAGTAAAAATTAGTTCTATTTTTGTCACTAGATGGCGTTGTGCATTTTGGGTCATTTTCTAGATCGCGGTGTTAAGATTTTCCGCCGATAGTATAAGGGTCCAGGAAGAATATTTTTTAGTCAGTTGAGTTCTAGTTCTGTTAAGTTACGGGTGTAATCAGTACATAGTAATAAAATTAGACTTGGGCCAAAGTGTCCCAAGTTTCTGGAGAACCAACCAACCAGCCTTTTTTTTCAAATCAACCCCCAGTTTTAACCCTCTCGAAGACGAGGGTTAATCATACTGTTCCCACGAGTCAGGATGAAATAATTTGTCACTTGAGGGGTGACGCCTATTCCCTCAATAAGGCACTGTACAACAACGTTAGCCGGGTCCGTTGAGGTTGGCGCACGCGACTTGCTACCTGCAAGCCATACATCCTCTTGGCGCGTTTCCCACCGTAGGATTAGGGTGAATTTTTAGAGAGGCTGTCTACCTCATGACACGGGCGGTGAAGCCAATGCCCCCGATTCCAGAATGATCCCCGGAGTTGCGGGTTGTGGAGGTCATTTCCTACCCCCAGCTAGAACCTGCTTGTAAGACAGGTTATATCGGGTTTCTTTTGTAAAGTACCGCCGCCCGAGGCTCGGCGTTGTTGCTCGTTTTGCACCACCCGGGGGAGACGTGAAGGGTGGGTCTAGGATAAGATGGTAAATCCTTCGGACGCGAGCAACTCCCTCCCCCTAAAGAAAAGATGGATGGATTGTGTGAGGAGTGATATGAAAGAAATGGGGATAAAGGCAGGAAGATGATGTAGAAATAACATAAATGTGCATGCTAAGGGAGTCAAAATCAATGCAACACTGTCAATGACACTTTTATGATAGTGAGAACCCCAAATTGCTTAGCTAGGTACTGATTTTTATTCCAGATACACTAAGACCATGAAGGTCCCGCCTTCTCTGTAATACCTTCTCAACTAGAAGCTCTTTCTGCGATTGTTAACTCTATCCGAACATCGAACTTAGTCTTCAAATCAGCGTTGAACTAAAACAATTCTGCTGGCTGCTAATGCGGCAGGTACGCTTGCTTGGCTCGTGTAAAATATGATCAAGATTTAACAGAGGGCTAGCTTTGTTTGTTGTTGTACTCACATGGGCGCGTATATGAGGGCGGTTTAGGTGTTGACTCTTCCGGGTTGTTTTGTAAATGTTACCAGGCTACACTTGCAACCGGGCACGTCACGGTGGCTTCGGGAGTAACTGAAAAGGATTGATCTTAGGAAATACGGTGTTACAGTTATCATAATATGCTGCCGTTTCGTGCACAGCGTGGCTTAGGGGAGACCAAGGGGTCTCTATGGGGAGACTGTAAAGGCTGTCTCCCCATCTCCAGGGATGTGCCCTCTGCCCTTACAGGCGTTGCACCCAGGGGGTTCCGAAGTGGTCTTTTTACCCCCTGGTACGGGGCCCCTTTCTATGTGCTGACACCGGGGTGGTTTTAAGGTAAAGATCCCAAATTCCCTGGTCTTTTCCCCAAAATTTTCATTTTTTTTTGCGTGCAAAAAGGCTCGTTTCCAGTTTTAAAAATCTGTATGACAATGACAAGAAGTTTAAAAAAAATTACAAACTGTCAAACACCCAGGCTGACCAGAGCTGTCAACAAATTAGTTTGGAAAGCAAAACAACTCGATTTCGAAACCCGACAAAATTTCAAAAGTTATGGATTCAGCGAACAGAACTCGGAATAACAAATATGATAGGGTCATGTCTCGTGTTCATAATCAGTCACGAAGCAGCCTAAAGTCGAGTTCTTTTGTTACACGCCATGATATACCGTCGTCTGTACGTCTTGGCGCGAAATCAGTCGTTTCGAACGTGAGCTCCTCAGGAGTTTTTAATGAACTTCCAACTTTTTTAAATGACTATGTACCAGAATCTGGTCGTGAGAAAGTTAAACGGACGTATGTGGTAAAACCTCGTAAGACAATTATGAGTTTGGACGTCGCAGCCTCACCTCCTCGTACTAAGCCAAGGGAATTAGTAAAAAAGTCCGCGAATATTAGGGTGCCGGAATCTGCCCCTTCTGTTTTAATCAATAATGGAGAAAAATGGTCTGCTACTCATTTAAGAGAGTGTTTATCAAGCAGATCTCATTCACGACTGAAGGATTTAAAGGTAAATATATTGCTTCAAAAATATTCAACTCATTTTAATATCCTCTATTTAAAGAGTAAGTTTATGAATGTTTAGTTTAAAAGATTCTGCTATGTGGTTTTGCCCAACAGTAAATTGAGAAAGGGGTATAGACCAACAGCTATTATAAGTATAGGTCCATAAATATAATAACAAAACTAATTGTATCACACACTTTTCCAGGATATTTGATAGTAGCAGTATACATTTTTATTATGAAATATTAAATTACAGAGGATTAAACATATATACTTTGAATGATTCTAGGATGAAATAAAAGCTTATAAAGAGGCAGAGAAGTTGATGAGGCTGCGGAGTTCTTTATTTAAGAAGTGTGGTGTAGTGCTGGACGATGTGGGGAACATGGCGGAGGACAAGGCTGTGCAGGCCAAGCTTACAGAAGAGGAGAATCATGGTGAGATATTTTATTGATTGCCTACTAAAAGATTCATAAAACAAGGTGCATAGAAATGCAGAGGTGAATTGGAACAAAACCTTGAAGGCGATTTTGACTCTAATTAAATATAGTTTTAAACATTTCAATGACCAATATAAAATTTGGAATTTTGGCCATAGGCATATATCCATTAGGTACCTACTAGCTCTCTCTCTTCTCATAAGTTCTCTTTTTTAAGGATGGGAAATCATCAAATGACCCCTTCCGCTCTGGGAACTTCGTACTGCCTCAGAATTAATTTCGGTGTGTCTTGTTTCTGTCATGTATCAGAGATGGCGTTGCTTACGAATTATTGTACCAGATTTTTTTTAGTGATATTTACAATATTTTAATAGTTATTCGGGGCAGTGACAAATCCAAAAAACCCAAGATCTTCAACATCGGTCCAGCCGTTACTAAGTTTATAAATAGTGGAACTAACCCAACTGGTTTGTTTTATTTAGATATTTAGTAAATTAATATTATATTTAGCGTCATCTGTTTTTTGTTGTTCAAGCTCAAGTTAGTTCTTGCGGTAAGAGCTAGATGGCGCTTGATACCTCAAAAGTAGAAAACAATGTTGACACTAATTTATATCGACTCTCCCAACTTTTATCTAGTTTTACTATCGACATTGTCATTTTATCGTATCAAAGGCGGACTATTTCGCTAAACCTGTATTTTGTTTTGAAGGCATAAAGCGCGAGGCATGCGACGATTTCATTCCAGACGTTAACTTTGAGTTCCCCACATGAATTCTTGGTGCTGTTATTTCAGAATGAAAAGGGCTGAACATAATTATATATATATAACATCGCCTTGGACGTATAATAAATAACTACCTACAGCTTATATTTTCAAAGGCAGGTTTAAAATTGAATAAGAAAATAAAAATTCTTGAAAAGAACAATCTTTAAGCTTTTATATTTGACCGAATGGATGAATGCCTTTGCCCTGGAGCTTGGGACAGCTATTTGCCGATGTAGCGGCCACTCTGTCCGCAGATTCTATCCTCCACTTTTCACGGTCGGAAATCTCAGTGGTATTGTTTAACTAAACGTCTTAACCTTCAAATAGAGTTCACATTAGCAAAGATCCTGCTTTCCTTCTACCTCTTTTTTTTTTTTGGATTGGAAATCATCAAATGAGTCCTCCCGCTCTGGGCGGAGCGGAAGGGAGTGTCAGACTCTTACTGAGTAAAACCCATCCGTGCTCCTCGTAGTGCCCTTTGCTTTCCTTCCACCTCTAAGGGCGCGTTTCCACCAAGGATGTGCTTAGCGTAGCGAGGTATGACGGTGGGGTAGATACTCAACAAAAAATAGGATATTTATTCGCCTTGCACACTGCAGCTCGGAGTAAAATATGCCTAGCGAAAACAAAAGAAGAGACACTAAGTCCACTCAGATTGCTCATAAAGCTGTCGAAGAAACCTTCATCCGCAGATCCTCTATTTCTCTAGCAGAGTATACTCATTGTTAGTTAAAAGTAAAACGACAGTTTTAGCGGAAGTTCGCTGGATACCTACATAATTGTTTTATTAGCAACAATAATACAACATTAGACAGTGATTGTTTCTCAAGTTTCATTCAAACAATTTAAATACTTGCTGTTACTTACATCAAACTACACCACACCGGTTTGTATGCAAAAAGATTGTACTTATAAAACTCTTTGCTCTAACAAAAGCTTTGGTGGAGCGAGTTACACATTTTGTCAGCTTCGATATACCTCTGCACCCCACTAATCATCCTCGTATTCTTTTGGTGGACAGCATTTATACACAGCAAACATAATTATAGTTTGATGCAAGCTATTACTGCGAAATTTCGTTGTTACCTCATCGAGCCGAAATAGCTCAGTTGGGAGAGCGTTAGACTGAAGATCTAAAGGTCCCTGGTTCGATCCCTGGTTTCGGCATTCGTTTTGTTATAATTTCCTATTTTTGTTTGTTACAGACACTGGACAGACTGAGATTAGGTAAGTAGGATTGGCTTACCGGATTAAATACAAACAAAAATTTGCCGTCTTATTTTTTGCACTAAATTTTAAACGAATAGTACACTAATTCGGCGAAAAACTACCTTTGAAGCAAGAAACTTTAAATTGTAGATTTAAAATTTTAAAATATTTTGCGGCGAGGATGTTTTAAACCGACTTCAAAAAAGAAGACGGTTCTTAATTCGGTTTTTATTTTTTAAATATTTGTTTCCTCAGAACCCCGACACTTAAAAAACCGATTTTGAAAATTCTTGTTATAAACCAATTTATTCAAAGAAAATTATCTGATGAGAGTAGGTACGTATCACTGCCTTGTTGGTTTCGTGTTCCAGCAGAAATTTCTTAGTAGCAACCGGGCGGGGCTTGATACCGGTAAAGAATATACAAGCCTAGCATCCGTGCATACCGGACCCTGAACGAAAACCTGTATTGCACTTTAAACGTAGGCACCAATATCCAAGACCTACGCGCGTTTAGTCTTGTTTTCTTTCTTGTTCACAACTTGAACGCAAATCAGGTGATGTGATTTGGGTGTTGAAAATTAATTCAACATAAGCTAACGCTAACAATTAGACATTGATCCCTACTAATATTATTAATGCGAAAGTAACTCTGTCTGTCTGTCTGTAACGCTTTCACGCTAAAACGGTTGAACGGATCTTGCGGGATATGGAGAAAGACAGGCTACTTTTTTACGCGATAACCGTCATCCACACGGGCGGAGCCGCGGTCAAAAGCTTGTTTTGTTCAAACTGAGCCTTACCTACTTATGTAAATATGTAGGTATGTGTAGGTAAGCACTCATCTATATAAACGATCCAAAACTACAGCCGTGATTGTACATAATAACTACGCTACGCATTTTAGGGTTCCGTACCCGAAGAGTACATAACCAACGGAACCCTATTATTAAGCAACCACTATCCGTCAGCCGGCTGTATCTCTTGAACCTTATCTTGTGGGAGTGTGTACAAGCCGCCGTTACAAAAAATAATAAAAGGAAAAATTAAGGAGTGGCCTCGTAATGGGAGTTAATTATTACCATTAGCAATTCAGCAGTGGCGGTAGGTGCAATATTAACTGAAATATGACATGTTACCTTCTACCGTTCAGCGCCGCAACAAGTCACACTAGCATTGTCGCGCGGCTTGGTTCCGTGGCTACAGAAACAGTGTTTATTCGGAATAAAAAGTTGATGGCACTGAGCTATAGTAATAGGTACCTAGTGTAGCTTTCAATTTTTTTTTTAAATCGAATCTACTTCTTACAAAATCTTTTATTTCAAATAGACCAGTTACAGGCAGTTTTGAATTGTCAAGGTCTGTCAGTCAAATAGATAAAGCTCGTTTTGCCGCGCTAGCAACAGGAGCAGCAAGTTGTTCTGCAGCTTATGTTTGCCTTTTACTTACAAACATAAAAAACCGGCCAAGTGCGAGTCGGACTCGCGCAAAGAGGGTTCCGCACCATTACCTATAAAAAACTACAAAAAAAAATCACTTTTGTTGTATGGGAGCCCCACTTAAATATTTATTTTATTCTGTTTTTAGTATTTGTTGTTATATGGTAACAGAAACACATCATCTGTGAAAATTTCAAAACGGACGGACAGCGGGGAGTCTTGTAATAGGATCCCGTTTTTCCCTTTGGGTATGGAACCCTAACAAGCCATTTTGGCTCTTTATAATATTAGTTTAGATAAATCCTAGTATATGGAGTTCCTCTTTGTAGAAAATTCATATCCGGTTAGACTGGAAGCCGACCCCAACATACATAATTGAGAATTGCTAGGCAGATAGATTTTCGCACTACTGTAGCTTCGTCGTCTTTCTCAATATAAGTATATCAAATGGCACAGCCCAGAAACAATAGTGGAAAAAAGTGTATTGGGTTTTTTGTATGTCGTAGGAAGGGATTCAGAATTTCGCGAGGTTACGCAACGCCTCTTTAGCTCAGTGGTAGAGCACTGGTCTCGTAAACCAGGGGTCGTGAGTTCAATCCTCACAGGAGGCATTGTCAATCACTTTTTGTACTTAACTTTCATTGTTTTGATGGTTTTAACTTGTTTTTATGTGTGAATATCGTGATAAATTGATAACATATCACTATTTTTGTGTGCTGTACATTTCTTTATCTATCACTACGCTGAATCAAAAATATTGGTGGGTACTTATAGTTTTAAAGAAAATTAAAGTCAAGTGACTTTATTTGCCGTTTTTTGTTAAAAAAAAATATAAACAAAAAAACATGAAAAACATTTTCTCCTCCTTTCTGGCCGTTAACAATCCTCTTGAAGTTTTTCGAAAAAGTTGTCAGTTTTTGATCGTTCGGTTGTCTAGATAGTCTAGAACGTTGCGATTTATACTGTGATTATGTCAGGATCAAGGAACTTATATCCAACTTGGAATGTGCATTGTCAATTTGACACCAATATAAAAATAAACCTTATGATTATGAAGTTAAGTTCTATTACAGACAATCACTTGGTCAAAGAGAAATCCGGTCCGAGAGAGAAAGCGCTTCGAGAGCCCTGTGTCCCTTTCTAAAGTGTTGCCAGGAGGATTATTCCATAATATTGTCGTGTCTTATTAAAAAAACATTAACTTTCGTTCTGATATATTTCTAATATTTTTCAATTATCCGTTACAGTGAGAACATTTTTTTAGCAATAATTAGGATACTGTATTGAAATGTAATTAAAAAAGAAAAGATTATTAGTAGAATATATAATTATATAAGTTAGACTGGTAACCCACCAGCCATATTTATTTGTTGTAAAACAATCAATTTTTTTATTCGGATGTAATAAAGATGGTTAAAAAGTGTGCGATTGAAGGTTGCAAAAGCGAATCCTATGCAGGATGCGGCGTTTCTTTCTTCAAGTAAGTATATTTTAATTCTTGAAGTAGGGTGCCCATAATGAACGAAAGTATAAGATTATTTACACAATGCAGCAAATAAATAGGAGGTAGTCTTCAACGTAAGCATAATAAAACTTTAAGTATGGAATGGTGTACCGAATACTGAAAAGATGTGATCATGAAATTTCACATTTCCCGAGGAACATTGTAGGGAAATGGCAAAAAAATTTCAACTTCCCTTTTTAATCGCTGATTTAGGTGTGTCACTTCGTATATTTTAAATAAATTTTAAAAATATAATTTTAGACTGCCTGGAGAGATCAGAGAGGAAAAAATGGCTTGATGTCATTCCAAGTCATTCAAATATCAAAAATTATTCCGTTATTTGCAGTCTTCATTTCAGGCCCCAGGATATACCTAATAAAACATATTTTAATGCGTTTTACTTTAATCCATCCTTAAAGCATAATTATTATTAACTTTTGAAATCAAATTATTGGTTAATATATTATATCCTATTATATTAGTCTCTACCTACATTATATTGGTTGGTCACCCTAATGAAAGGGGACAGAGGGCTCTCACGAAGCTATCTCGCTCGGACCACATATCGACAACCTGTGCGCATTCCAGGTTGGATATAAGTTCCTTGGTCAGGATGTGGTTTTTGACATGTTAATATTTGTTTTTGACTGCTTTTGGCGCTGACGTGCGACTAGTGCCGATATGTATATAATATATAGTTTGTATACATTATTAATTACATGGAGCAATTGTTCCCTTTTATCGCGGTTCAGATACCCGAACGAATATGCGGCGCCCCCTGAGGGCACTCTGCTGCCCGAAGACTTGCCTGATGACATGTACGAGAACTTGATCAATGACAGACCAGAGCTGGAGCCAATTTCTAGGTCCATCGCGAAAAACAATAGTTCGGCGCCCTAAGATGCCCAAGTCAAGGAAAAACATAGTCGCCGCGAGCGAACCCTCCGTGTATCATAAGTTTGAGTTCCAGAGGGTGCACCCCAAGGAGCAGGACGATGACGGGCAGGAGGACTGGAGACCTGCGAGTAGACCTGTGCGCTAGCCACCGTAGTGGCTCGGTAACAACACTACCGACAGCAGCGCCGCTGCCCTTCCTAACGCGTAACCAAAATCATAACGATAGCCGAAGAAATGAGAACCTCCAGAACTTTCGGGGCGGGTAGCTAGTGCGTTAATAAAACCTTTACCTTTTGTACTATTTAAAGATCTATACAAAAGCTGTAGGTATCGACAAAGGTGATAATAGGCACATTTAGTACAAGCACGCCTGATCGCAAATTGATATTCCATCGCCAGACCTGCCCGGGGTGGAGGATACTCCCGCAACACGATTTGCATTCGTACATGTACTGGAAATAGAGGAGGTTCGCTAGTCCTGCGACTGTGCGATTTTTGACCTAGGTTTTTTGCGATTTTTAGACGCAATATAATAAAAATCAAGGTATGTTCCTTATGGTTATCTTATCTTACTACCATTACAAATGCGAAAATTTGAATGGATGTTTGTTACTCAATCACTCCACAGCGGCTTATCGGATCTGGATGAAATTTGGCACAGAGATAGATTATAGTCTGGAATAACATTTGTTAATTTTTATCCTGGGAGTGCGTTCCCTTGTGATAATTTACGCCATTCACGCGGGCGAAGCCAACACCGACGCGATTACGTAATACTGGCAGCGCTGGAAGGTGTCGCCGCCCGCCGTCTCCTTTCGTTACACAATCGTCACTAAGAAAATCTTACGTCTGCCCATCCGAGTACATTTACAATGATAATCGCGCTTCACTCGAGTCGAGGGGAATACCAATAAACGGTTTGTAACGCCTTCACGTAGCTGGCTGGGCGACGCGGCCCACCGCCCGGCCAGACTGTCAAGTACCTACTGCGGGCTACATAGCGCCCAGAACGAGCTACTGTGTATTCTTTTTTCATAGATAGTTAAGATTCTTGATCGTCTTCACTGATTAGAAGCGGAATCCTCATAGGTTCAAGGTAGTTAGTGCACATACGTCGTAGGACAGGTATGCGCGCTTTTGAATAGCCTGAAAGTCGCTTTAAGCGTTATCTTTTTTTTGAATCCACCTTTATAGTTCCACTGCTGGGCAAAGGTCTCCTCAATAGTCTTCCACTCATCCCGCTGTGTTGCTCTCTCCGACCAATCCGTCATGAACACCTCCAAGTCGTCATGCCAGCATTTCCTAGCCCTTCCTCGCCGAAGACACCCGTCCTCTGGCTCCCACTGCGTAATTACTCTGGTCCATTGGATCTATGCCGATGCATCCTACATGGCCCGCCCAATCCCACTTCAGCCGGGCAGATTGGTTGCCCACATCGGCGATCCCTGTTTTGGAGCGAACCGTGGTATTACGAATTCGATCGCTGTGCCTGATACCCAGAACGCTACGCTCCATCGCCCTTTGGAAAACCTTGAGTTTGGACTTTTGAGACTTGGTCTCTACCGAGTTTGCGCACCGTAGGTTAGGATGGGCAAAATGCACATGTCGATGACTTTGCGCTTGAGGGATAAAGGAAGGTCACCCTTTATCAGCGATTTCATGGAACAGTAGCTCTTCCAAAGCAAAAGCATGCTTTCTTGAAGTTCGCCGTGAGATCATCATGTAAGTAAGTCTATGGAAAGACTTCGTGACAACTGCTTCATCATAATCTGGGTATTATTGTGGAACTGGTTCCTATGACCACTGGAGTGTTCATGAGGACAATAAGGACGAAGCCCTTCGTGTTCCTCTTGGGGTAAAGGGTCATTGAAGATTATTTGATCAGACTTAGGCATAATAGCGGCTTTATTTCATCGATCACTGAATCCAAAAGTTGACTTGACAAATCTGGGCCGCATGAGCATGCTGAAACTGTCAGATAAAATACTGGTATTCAGCTGAATTCAGTTTGACTGGAAGCCAACCCCAATATTATAGTTGAGAAAAAGGCTAGGCAGATGATGATGTAGTAATAAATTAATAATTCAACTGCTGAACTCGCAGAAGGTTGCGTTAAAGTATTAATATTCGTCGCCAGTCGCATCGACTACCACGTTACACTGCGACTTCCGAGATGACTTGAACAATGCCTTCACAATCAGATCACGGTGTCATACTCCATACATGATGCCGTTCCGTGCGTGACTTTTGATTTCTTTGCGTTTGTTTTCGCCTAATGAGCTGTTTGTATGCTTTTGGCTCCGGTATCAATATGGATAGCATTTGGTTGGATGATAGTTTTTTTCGATCTTTAAACATATTCTACAGTCTTCCAGAAGTGCGTGGTGGTGTTTTGTAGCTGCTATACAGTTAAGAAATAATATCAAAAAAAAATATTAACTTTTTCCAACCTCGAAAATCGTCAAAAAACATATTCTTCAAGCAGTCTGTTGTCGTCGGTAGCATTGAATTTGTGCTTGAACTAAAATAAACACCACTAACTGCATCGGACAGCTTGAAAAGTTTTTTTTCCTGAACTTTTATGAAGTTTTTCGGTCCTTCCTTTTTACTAGTGATAAGTACCGAAGTGAATCTCATTAAAAATATAGGTACCATGTATTTCACGTTCAAAAAAACTTGTCAGTAACTCTTTTTTTAGACTCGAAAACCCTATAATTTTGTTTTTTTCTTTCATTTTTATGGCGGTGTTGAAGGCAAAATCAAAATGTTAGATCTTCTTTTTTACGTCTATCTAAATTACACTTATTAAAGGAGTCTTCTTTTAAAATACAGTGTGAAATCAATGCCAATCGTACAAAAACTGAATAGATATCCGCTTCTTCCAAGTTGATCTTTCAGTATCGAGAGTTAATTACAATGGCCGATCCATGTTGTAACTCACGATACGGAAAACATTGGAATGTGCTGTAATTGTGTGACATAACAACTTACTGAAGGTGACTTTCAGCTGGCGTTATTACATTGCACTCGGTACGATTAGAATCTAAGTCGCAGTGTCGCTTTCTACTGCAGTTGATATGTCACTGGAAAGTTGCACTTGCAGACTCCGTAAGATTGTAATAATTTCTCGATATATTTTGAAATTATCGTTGTGTATGCGATAATTCAAGTTTCCAATATACTGGATAACTTTTTTTCCAGTGCGCAAACTTTGAGAACCACTTCTGCCCATGTAAATGAACAACTTTCCCCAAGAAAGCATAGTCAATTCCTAAAAAAAAAATTTGAACTTCCCATACAAAATTGTCATCAACTGACCACAATTTGTATAGGAGACTCAATTTTTTTTTAGGAATTGACTATGGCTTTCTTGGGGAAAGTTGTTCATTTACATGGGCAGAAGTGGTTCTTAAAGTTTGCGCACTGGAAAAAAAATTACCCAGTATATATCCGTGTCATAAGAAGAAAAAATAGTTTACAATTTCACGCGATATTTTACAATCTTTCGGCGTTTGCAATTTTCCAGTGACAAATATATTTACAGTTCGCTGTCGCATTAAAAATTACCATATTTTATACTCAAGTTTTCGAAAAATACAGGTTCTCTTTTTTTTATTGATGGGAAATGACTCCTTCCGCTCTGGGCGGAGCGGAAGGGAGTGTCAGACTCTTACTGACTAAAACCCATCCGTGCTCCTACTAGTGACCTTTGCGTTCCAGGGCCGCGGTGTACCTTTTCGAACAAAATCCTGTACCCTGGTAGGCTCTGACCCTAACGGGCCCAGTCTACTATGCTGACATCTCTTTGAGACGCGCGTGAAACATAACGCGCCGTCGACCCGGGCCTGGCTTTGATCGGTCGGCGAGCCACCCAACGCTCGCCGTGCGGACCGACCCGCACCTACTACGGTGGCTGGGAATCGCCCAGCAACTCCCGACGCCCGGTGCGTCTCCCTATGTTGCGGCGGCTGTGGGGGGGGGGGGGGGGGCGTGACGGTTGTCTCTCCCTCACGCGGCCCGCCTCCTCCTTCACTAGCATTATTGCTGGGACACGAGAGGTCACCGCCGCCGATCACCTCGACGACAGGTTAACTGTAGGAGTTCAATCAATCCGCCTAGCCTTTTCCCAACTATGTTGGAGTCGACTTCCACTCTTCCAGTCCAGTGTGTACCGGTATTTTACATGGAGCAGCTGCCTGTCTGACTTCCACACCCCAGTAACTGGGTAGAGGGTACCCCTTGGCAAGACTGGTGTCAGATTTTCTGGCTTCACAGTATCCGTAACGACTAAAAGCTCTACAAATGGCAGCCTTGTCGTACGGGTAACTGAAGAATTTACGAAACTAAAATTATGCACGTATTGCAAACCACGCCAAAACAAAACAAGTAGGTAACCTAAGTAACCTTTAATTGTTCCATAGGTCAGCCGTAATTTGATCAATTCCTGCTACCTATCATACAGGGTAGGTTAATGTAGGTGTTTAAGTGATTATTTTCCACGCAGTGATGGTACCTAACCACCTTTGCGTTTACTGGCAAACGTTGTAAAGATGTGGCTCGGTATGTTAAAGTACATAATTATAAACATTTCTTATTTCAACTCCTGTAAGGTCTAAAATTCTGGCAAAACCGGCTTCTTTTATTTTTATTTTTTATTGAAGAATGGGAGCTTTTGACCTCGATCAGGCCTGATAGAGAGCTATGGATGAGGTCTATGATGGAGCGAGCGTGCCCAGAAGATGCCTTGAGGCACTGCTACTGCCACGCGTCGACGACACACAGCAGCCTGTTTGACACCGGACCCCGGTGGGAGGGTGGTCGCGAACCAGACGGGCGTTAGCCCTACCACCGCAAGGGAAGGATTGATAAAAAATACGATCAAGAATATAGGTAAAGAACAATCGATCATAATACGATGGTGATTGTACTGTGACTAATCAGTGAAGCAGAGAAAATGACCGTACATAAATTGCGAGGAAGTTAAAAAAACACATTTCAGCAATATCACGTTGCGATGATGCAACGCGCGATATCGCTGGAATGCAATTAAACGTGGCGATGTGTCGAATGCTTATCGCTATCGCGCGGCCTTGACAGTGACATTGCACGAGCCGAGGCAAAGGCGAGCGTTCCACCTCCGACGACGAAGCCATTGTTTACTTACTTATATTGTAAATTAGAGACTTGAAATCATAATAGAATTTTATATCAGTGGTTCAAAACACCCAGTGGCTGTCGAGAGCTTGTGCTACATATTCTGTCATTTTTGATCGCCACCTAAGTATATACAGGGTGAATTTTTAAAAATGAGCTCTTTCCTTTAGATGTGTAATGTGTCTCATGTGTTATTATTACTTCCCAGAATTTGATCCTTATTAGCGACACTTTCGAATGGTGTAATAATACAGGGTGTGTTTTTTTTTTCATAGTCAACCGGTTCGATTCTTGGCTAGAAAAAACAATATTTCAATATTATTATTATTAGATTAATCAACCGTTTCATTAATAGCCTAGTATTTTCATTGAACTGCGCCGTTTTATTAAAGACAGTGACAAGGGCAGAACTAAAGATGTCACTTAGGTCGCTGAAAAAGCAGCGCATTTATATGAAAAGGCTAGGCCACACATTAAACGGCTGATTAAGCTATTTGGCTGCGACATATTGTATACATATCTGTCGAGGTTTATGATTCCTGAGAGTCTCCACATTTTCTTTATTGCTTTGTTGGTTGGCCCTCTGATGTCTATGAATCTGGGCGTCATTAACTGCCTGTTAGTGGAGTTTAGGAGAAAAATAAGCTTAAAGGGAACCTGGAGGAAATATGTTCGACGAAATTCGTTTTCAGTTTTCAGTCTCCACAAATTATACACCTTGAGGTGTGTGGCAAAGATTTGCCAGTGGAGTTGAAAACACTAATTACTTGGCTTCCTTTTTTCTAGTATTTTGGCAAAATACACTTTTGGACACATCTATTGGCCCACCTTGTATTTTCAGTTTCGTTTGGTCCTAGCTAAAATTTTATATTAGGTCGAGCAAAAAGTTTTTATGCAGTTTTGAACCTGGCACATTCACAATTTCATTCAATAGTCTTTTTTTGAATTTCGAACACAGAATTTAAAGAAACAAAAGACAATTTGGAGCCTGTTTGTTGATATCAAACAATCGAATACTAAGATAACTTGGTTTTATTGGTTTACTTGGATTTAATTCTTGAAAAAGTGATTGATATCTTTGGTTTTGCAACAAACATTACTTATTCTTAACATTAAGGTGAGGTTCTATCAATAATCTATGGATACTTCACCTGAAGTCGCCGCCCAAGCTGTGGCACTTATTCAGGCCGGACACAGCCAAAGAAACGTGAGTGCTCAACTTAATTTAAGTCGATCTGCGGTCCGAAATGTTTATCGGAGGTACCTAGAGACCGGCGGCTTTGTTCGTCGCCAAGGAAGGCCACGATCTCGGGTCACAACTGAAAGGCAGGATCGATTCATCGTGACGACCAGCTTGAGAAATCGTCACCTTACCTCCATTGAGATACAAAACCAACTTCGCGACTTCCACGGAGTATCTGTGAGCGCTCGAACTGTTCGGGGAAGGCGATATGGTACCACACAAGCCAGCTAATGGGCCCAAACTAACGCGAGCCCACCGAACAGCGCGCCTTCATTTCGCACGCAGTCATTTAAATTGGACACAGCAAGATTGGAGCCGTGTACTCTTTTCTGATGAGTCTAAAATTGTGTTACATGGCAATGATGGAAGGAAGAAGGTCTACCGACGTAAGGGAGAGCGTTTCGCACAATGCTGCTTTGAAGAGAGGGTTGCTTATGGCGGTGGCTCATGGACTGTCTGGGGCGGTATATCCGCGAGCGGCAAAACTCAACTTGAGGTTGTTACAGGACCACGGCTGCCAACATTAAATGCTGAAAGGTACATTCGTGAGTGCTTAGAACCTCACGTGATACCATACGCGGACTATGTGGGCCCAAATTTCCTTTTTATGCATGATAATGCAAGAGCCCATGCGGCCGGCATCGTCAGGGAATATCTTCGGGATGTGAACATCACAGTTATGGACTGGCCAGCCAGAAGCCCAGACATGAACCCCATTGAGCACATGTGGGACGAGCTAAAAAGACGTGTTAGGGCTCGTCAGCCAGTTGCCCAGACGATGCAGGAGTTGAAAACTGCCATAGAAGAGGAATGGGAGATGATCCCTCAAAATTTCATAGAGCGGTTGATAAACTCTATGCCTAATCGTATGAGAGCTGTGGTAGATGCCCATGGAGGCAACACGCGTTATTAAATTAAACCTTTATTTGATAAAACATGTTTTTTATTCAAAAATCAATTGCCTTTAACAAGGCGCATATCCGACTTGTTAGGCGTAGCTCCATGTCGTATGGTATTCTGAATTCAAATTTAAAACAATACGATCGAAAAAGATGGTAAAATGTATCAGGTTTAAAACTGCATCAACAGTTTTTGTTCAATCTAGCAATCATATTTCGGTAGGGGCCATCGAAACCTAAACTCTAAGGTGGGCCAATAGATGTGTCCAGAAGTGTATATCTGCCTAGCCTTTTCCCAACTATATTGGGGTCGGCTCCCAGTCATACCGGATTCAGCTGAATACCAGTATTTTACGTGGAGCGGCTGCCTACCAGACCTCCACAACCCATTAAATGGGTAACACGGTACTTCTTGGCAAGACTGGTGTCAGATTTTCTGGCTTCTGGCAATCCGTAACGACTGCCAAAGATCTACAAATGCAGAATGAGTTGTATTAAAATCCTAGTAGTTATTTACCAATACTGTAATCTATAAGTACTATCTATAAATACGTACTACATAATAAAATTATTTTTGTATAAGACATTCATTAGGAAATGCCCATGGAACGGGAAAAACGGTATAAGCGCGTGCGAAGTCGCGAGCAAAAACGAGTAATTAGATACTTCTGTCTGACCTCTACAACCAAGTGGGTAACACGATAATCCGTGGTATTGTCTAGTTGTCTGACTTTGGGACTTTCGGGCCATTCAAGTATTATGTAAGCAGAATTTTAGTCATTTTTAACCCCTCCCTCCCCCTTGTCAGCCATAGTAAGCAAAGCTTCTACCCCCCCTCCTATGCTGACGTAAACATTAGTCAAAGCACAGTAGGTACTTCCTTACCATACTTCGATTTTTGAACTTAACTATGGACCACTAACCGCATGAGAGCCAGTAAGCAACAATAAACTATTTTAGCAAATCTTTGAAATTATTTAGGAAAAAGGAAGGGAAGGAGGGAAACGTGGTAATGAGGGAAATAAATGTTGCGTAATCACCATTCAGACTCCCCCGTCCCCCATGTCATCAAAAGTAAGAAAACCAAAGACCCCCCCTCCCCCCTTTGGGGCTTACGTAATACTTGAACGGTCCCTTTTTACTGACCCATAACGACTATGAAAACGAAAGGTGGGTACTGACCGATGTTACGGGCCGTATGGTACGTAAGTATTTGGGCCATTCTACTTTTTAGTGCGAAAATAGAGATGAAAATGTGAACACACTTTTTCAAAATTGCAGAGAACCAATTCTACTCATTTTTAAGAAACGTTCGCGTTTGCGTCACAATCGCAATCTGTCAAAAATTATTTTTCATACATTTTTGACAGATTTCGACTTTCATACGAATGCAAACCGATGACACGAAATATTTGTTAGTTCTCAAAGACAAAGCTATTTTTTCGCAAATATGGGTAAGTAATAATGTGTAGGTATGTTGTAAAATCATGTAACAGTGGTATATTACAGTTTCTGTATCACCATATTTTACCTTTCGGTATGCAAATATAAAAACAAGTTACTTACAACTAAATAAAAAAAAACAGCTATAACAGAGATCAAGTTATCACAAAAGTATAAAATTGCTTAATATACTTAAAATCACGCTAGAACAAACTTCTCTTCTCTTATCAACCGGACCTGAATGTTTCTTTTTTTCTAGCCTACTTTTGTGTCCCACTGCTGAGCAAAGGCCTCCCCCTTCTCCTTCCAAACCTCTTTGTCTTGGGCTATCTCTGGCCAAGCTTTCCCCGCAAACATGATGAGATCGTCACACCACCTTCGCGGCGGTCGACCTCGACGACGACGTCCTTCCTCAGGCGTCCAGTGAGTGACGATCCTCGCCCACCTCTCCGGGTGCATTCGTGCGACATGGCCAGCCCACTCCCATTTTAGCCTAGCTGTTTTTTCCCCAACATCTATAACTTTAGTTAGGGAGCGCAGGGTGGTGTTTCTAACGCGATCAGGGGCTCGAGTCTGCTATTGCAATCGTGTCTCAATGACCGGTCAGTGATCGAATATTAGACAACTTTGACAATTTTTGTATGGGAAATGTGTCATAAGTTTGACGTTATACGTCAAAAATCGATCATTGACCGGTCATTGAGACACGATTGCAATAGCAGACTCGACCCCCTGTTCGCTTAACACCTATAATGCTGCGCTCCATAGCCCGTTGACAAATCTTGAGCCTGGACTTTTGTTGTTCAGTAAGTGACCAACTTTGTGCACCGTTGGTTAGGACGTTTTTCAATATTCAATCACTCAAATTACAACTGCATACCTACTTCTGGATTTATTTATGAAAATATGTGTACTTCGCGAAATCTTTTTAAAACTAAATTAAAATATTGTCAAAACAATCAAGAGAAAATTAAAATGGATATGTTAGCATCTTGTCATGAAAGTAAACAATTTAATAAGTTTTGGAAGTTAACGAATAAATTAAAACATAGATCAGGGATACCGGTGAGCGTCGCGGGCGTGAGCGACCCCTCGGATGTAGCTAATGCTTTTCAAAAACATTTTAATGTAAACTCGCGGTTGTGTGGCTATAGCGAACCGTCAAATAGCGGCGCGGGGGTGGCCGTGACCGGGGCTCCTCCAGTCAGGTTCTCCGCTAAAGAAGTCGCGAGAAGTATACAGAACATGGTGAGGGGAAAGTCCCCCGGTCACGACGGCCTCAGCGTCGAACATCTGAAATACGCTGGGATACACTTACCGCGTGTACTTGCTATGTTTTTTAACCTATGTCTAAGTCATAGTTACTTACCTGTAGAACTTAGCAATACGATCGTTGTGCCAGTAATAAAGAATAAGACTGGTGACGCCTCCGATATCTCCAACTATAGGCCGATATCGCTTGCCAATGTCTGTGCTAAGGTGTTGGATAGTCTGCTGGATAAAATACTAGCTAAGCATATTGTTCTCGAGGATGGTCAGTTTGGTTTTAGACCGAACTTATCTACGGATAGTGCAATTTTATGCCTTAAGCAGACTGTCCAATATTATACAGACAGAAAGACTCCTGTAATAACATGTTTCCTGGATTTATCGAAGGCGTTCGACCTCGTCAATTATGACCTGCTCTGGCATAAGCTCACTCACGACACAACTGTCCCGGCTGATGTGATATCACTGTTTAGATATTGGTACAGTAGTCAAAAGAATACAGTTAAGTGGGCTGGCTCATATTCTGATATGTATGGGTTGGATTGTGGGGTGAGGCAGGGGGGTTTGAGCTCCCCCCGTCTTTTTAACCTATACATAAACAAACTGATAGGTAGGCTCAGTAGCACTAAAATCGGTTGTCACGTGGACGGTGTTTGCGTGAATAACATTAGCTATGCTGATGATATGGTGCTGCTGAGCCCATCTATCGGTGCAATGAGAGAGCTCCTTAAAATTTGTGAAAGTTATGCAGTGGCTCACGGGCTCAAATACAATACCGATAAGAGTGAATGGTTGGTTTTTAAATCAGGTACTTTAACCTACAAACATCTTCCTGAACTCTCACTCTCTGGGTCTCCTTTAGGTCGGGTTTCGAAATTTAAGTATTTGGGCCACTGGGTCACTGATGACTTAAAAGATAATGTTGACATAGACAGGGAGCGCAGGTCGCTGGCTGTCCGTTGCAACATGCTGGCCCGCAGGTTTGCACGCTGTACTGAAGCGGTTAAGATAACGCTTTTTAAGGCCTTCTGCCAGTCGCTTTACACGTGCAGCCTGTGGACCAAGTATACCCAGCGGGCATACAGTGACCTGCGCGTCCAGTACAATAACGCATTCAGGGTGCTTTTGGGGTTGCCGTGGCGTTGTAGCGCGTCAGGGATGTTCGCGGAAGCGTGCGTCGACGGGTTCGCTGCGATCGTGCGGAAGCGATGCGCTTCCATGATGGCGCGCTTGCGCTCCTCCTCCAATGGCATCCTGAATGTGTTTACAGACCGGTGGGACTCTCCCCTCTTACGAAGGTGGGTAAGTCTTCATACAAACTTATCCAAATAAGCGGTGTCTACATGTTTATTATTGTAAATTTAATTTAATACTAACATTAGGCTAAGTTATACTACTACTAACAATTTATGGATGGAATTCTGAAATAAACAATTTGATTTGATTTGATTACTAGTCCTCATGTCCTCTGCGTTACCAAAAACAGCTTTTTTATATTACTAAGCCCACATATTTCGATAAAATTAACATTCAGGTGAGCGTATGCAATTCTAAATGAAAAAATAATAGTTTTTACATTACGCCCCGTCAGTACCCAGCTTTAAAGGTCTACGAACTACTATCAGGAGCCCGAGGTCTTTATTATAATTTATTTGTGTGGTTTTACTTATTTGGAAAAGGTAATCTCTACCTATAAATTCTGATCTAATTACGAAAATTCTGTCACTCTTTGTCTTCGTGTTACTGAGACGACAGTCAATTAGATTCGAGTGGCCCAAAACATTGCCATCCTCTTTCTGATAGAAAGCTATAATCGTCCAGTGTCACTGGCTACTTTTCATCCCCGAATAATGCTCGTTTCTCGTAGACCACGCAAGCGAAACCGCGTGAAAACACTAGCCATAAGCAAATTCGTTACAGTGTGACTTCCTTCATTAACTTGCGAAAACTCCGACGCTCAACAAACACAATACATAATAATATTCCGAACACGCGTTGCTACCTGTTTAGGTGTACTTTTATCGGCAATACTGTTTGTCCCGCACAATAGTGCGTTCTTTGTCTTTGCCAAGGTTAAACATGACTCAGTAGCGTACCTACTTTTATAATAACCACGACCAAGTAAGAATTTGTGTAGTACCTACATAAACATGTTAGGCTACTAAAATAAAATTAAAATAAAATAAGCATCTATTGCGGGTTTGGTTATAACCCGTTTCCAAATGATTAATTTAATTTTAAAGTGACAAAACCTATTCTTAATACTAGTATTATAAATCTTTTCTTCTTTCTCGGCACCTGGCTATCTTTCCCTCAATCCAGCTTGTCTTTCGACAAAGGCCTCCTCCAGGACTCTTCACTTGACCCTGTCCTTTGCTAACCTTTTCCATTGATGGATGGGAGGAAATCATCAAATGACTTCTTCCGCTCTGGGTGGAGCGGAAGGGAATGTCACTCTCACTGATTAAAACCCATCCGTGTTCCTCCTTATGCCCTTTGCGTTCCAGGGCCGCGGTGATTCTTTCGAACAAATTTCGCAACCCTGGCAGGATTCCGGACCTGCTACCTTCTTAATTAAAGTCGTCTTCCCATCGCCTATACTGTCTCCCTCTACTTCTTTCCTTTCTCTCTCTCGGGTACCATTCCGTTATTATTTTTGCCCAATTTGTTTTCCTTTCCCTCAGCATATAGCCTGCCCAACGCCATTTCAATTTCATTTTCCATACTATTTGTACTTTTTGAGTGGTTGAGTGATTGACTGCTGCGCTGCGTGTCGCGGGTTCGATTCCCGCACGGAACAAATATTTGTATGGCCTACAGATAGTTGTTCCGGGTCTGGCTGTTTGTGTATGTGAATTTAAATGTTTGTAAACGCACCCACGATACAGGAGAAAATCCTAGTGTGGGGCAACGTTTTTTTTTTTTTTTTTTAAAAGAGAAGAGAATTTTGTTTTTCCTTCTTCTTTAACAAGGTACAACACCTTGTCTCTTCTTCTTATGCCCAACACGCTTCTCTATTCCATTCTGACAAACCTTTATTTTGTTTTGTTGTTGTTTTGTTAGGGCCCATGTTTGACATCCGTGAGTTAGGCATGGCAAAATGCAGACATTAAAAATTCCGACATGGGCATCTCTTTATACTTTCGCTTAGTGATCAAAAATTCTTTCTGTCAGACAATGACGACAAAATGTATGGGAATGACATTACGTGTGGAAAGTAAACGTCATCAACTAATGTCATTCCCATACATTTTGACGTTACAAAAAAGTCGCCACAAAAAAGTTTTTTGTCTAGGCCTGCGCGACCGTGTTGCTAGGTGACATGCGATACCACTTGCTAAGACTCGTCAGTCTTTTGGTAGATACGATACACTATTCTGACTTCTTTAATCATCATTTTCTAGCCCTTATCTCAATTTATATGAGAACTAGCTTTTGCCCGCGACTTCGTACGCGCATATCCCCTTTTTTCCCGTTCCCGTATAGCCTAGAGCCTTCCTCATGAATGTGGCTATCATATACAAAAATGATTTTCCAAATCCGACTGATAGTCCAGAGATTAGCGCGTTCAACAAACAAACTCTTCAGCTTTATTATATTATAGTATTTACATAGTACTATCCAACACTAAAATAATTTTACAATTCGAACCAGTAGTTCCTGAGATTAGCGCGTTCAACCAAATAATCAGTTTCATAATATTAGTATAATATAGATAGATGCAGGCGTCGCAGATGGTCTAGCTTAGTTAATATTTTCATATGTTATAGTCATAAGTAAATGAAGTAGTCAATAGTCTGTAAACGCTGCTACCAGTATAAGGAAAATGAAACGCAGGACTCGTTTCAAGGTAAACTGTTATCTTCATACATATACACCAGCAAATGGTTTAGTATGCCATGAATGACTGTGTAACGTATATTTTATGTAAGTGGAATAATTATTGCAGCTGCATGGTTTAAGAAGTTATTTATAACATATGGCACGAATATTCGTGTTTATATCAGCTATTTAAGTTTTTACTCAATTTTCTCAATAGACCACGACCTTGACCCTCGTTTCGTTTCATTCTTCAGTCTAAAGTCAGCTTAAAGTTTTTATCTTACTCTGAAAACATATCCAGCCTGGGCCTAAACCACCAACTCTTAAAGCAGTATTACTTTAATACTACTTCCAGTGGGAAAGAGACGGAGCTATACAGGACGTATAGCTCCGTCTCTTTCCTTAGGCCCCTGAAATACCAATAGTTATGCTGGACTGTCACTTGAAATATTCAAATAGGTATTCAAATCACAACTGTCAAATAATATCAGCCGATTCTATGAAATTTCTTATTTAGGTAGTGTGCTAACCCGCTTAAAACATTTCCACCTCTGTACATGGTATGCACGGACCTTTCCTCTCATCGTTATTAGTGAACCATTGCGTGGTTGAGTAATCATTACCACTCTATTATGTAACTTCCTCACCTCTAATAGGGTCCATACGATACAGACTTTTGTGCAACATACAACACAAGCTATGTACTCTCGTATACCTAGCTGTTGTTTTCGTGTGAATCAAGTTCATACCAGTGTGTATTATTAGTAGTGCATACTAAACTCTATTCTCGCCTAGGTTTTATTTTGTAAATGAGCAGTTTTAAACATAATATATGGTCTGAAATAAAAAAGCCGTGTCTGTAAAATATCAAAAAATTGTTTTGTTTAGATTCTATAGTGGTTGGAGTCATTTATGTGTCCGATTCTAACGGTTTCTGTTAGCACGTTCACTATTTCCTAATCCGAGATACCTTAAATGTGAAGAAAAAAAGTAAAACCTGCTTTATCTCCCACGTGTGAGTTGTGGATAAAACATGCATTCACACAACCGTGTCGGTCTGACCCTGTTTCATTGAACCACGAGCGTTTGGTCGGAGCGCTTGAGAACGTTCTCAGCGCGCGGCATTTAGTGGGGAGCATAATTGGGGCCCCTTCACGTCACACAACTGGGCTAAGGCCGGCCGTCGAACCGAGACTTGTCTTTACACAAAATACGTAAGACCCATAATCCTACAGACCTCCACACATACTCAATACAAAACTCCAATCATGTTCACGATTCGTGTGTCTCCATAGACTGGTTAGCCGCAGGATTGTGGATATTTTTAAGTGCGTGAAAGGAACTGAATAACTGGCAAAAGAGAAAGGTATACTTGCTGCTCCGAGTATGTGGCTGGCATCACGCTGGTTGGGGCCAGTTTCTGAATCAAGTTTATTAGTAACCTAACTTGAATACGCGTTGAGAATAACTCTGTGTTGTCTATGAGGATTGACTAGAATGTGAATGTTTATGTAATATTGTGCACCCACAAATTTTAACAGCATTCGGGTTATTAGTTGGTGTTTCTGTTTGTGCGAATATTAGGGTAGGTCTACAATCATGAACCCTAGTAGGAGTGGAAGGGCTAACAGAAAGGAATTTAACCGCTAGTGTTTTTCTGCTCTAGTGCAATAATGTAACTGGCTAATGTATTTTACTTATTGCAACTTGATTGAGTGAAGCTTGATTTTTTTCCCTTAAACCCTGACATCCACTCTTATATTATCATATCATTAGAAATTCGTCATTCGAAGTTTCGTTAGAAAAATGTGCACACCTGCTGAAATATCTCTCCTTGATCCTTGATCTATCTCCTTGTACTAACATCATCTGCCCTATGGTACATTATGGAACCCCTGGAGCCTGCAACTACGGAATTGACCGCTCGGCTGCCGCCGCGTCATCTCGTTTGCGTAGAGACACTGCCATCTCGACGTCATCGGCGCCAAAATTGCGTAAGTTGCTCCTAATGACAATCGCTTTCCCTTTGCCGTTTGAGACGTGAACGCAAATTTTAAACCATACGACGTAATATTTTAGAATTGCTGATATGACGCATTTTGGATGCTGATCCTCGTCTGAAACGAGAGAAAGGTCTCGCTAGCCTTTCTCTCGTTTCATCGGATTTTTCATCGGGAAGTTAAGTACTATCATAGTTTGGTACCGTGTTACCCATTTCATTGGATGTGGAGTCTGGTAGGGAGCCGCTCCACGTAAAAGACTTGTATTCAGCTGAATACGGTTTGACTGGGAGCCGAGCCCAATATACATAGTTGGGAAAAAGGCTAGGTAGATGATGATGACTATCATAGTTTGTTAAATTCTGGCAACAATTCCGGTGAGGTCTTGGAACTTTATCCACTTGAATCTAAGCTTTAAGGGATAATTTTCAAATAGTCGGTTAATTTTAAACTGAAATATTTGTCAAAAATTGGCCCTTGAACAAATTAATCTTATTCTTATTTTAAAATATATTTCTTTTTGTCTTTTACACTATCAGCTAAGATTCCAGTTGCCAACGTTTCTTTTATCGGTTATCAAGCGCTTTCGACAAAAGGTAAAAGATAAGAATTGTCAAAAAACTACTATCAGGCGCTATCAGCATTATCTCTTGAGTAATAAATTGGGTCATGAAGCTGGCATGTTATCTGTGTTGCTATGCGTGTTCTTAGTCTTAATTAGAATGAAACCTTTGAAATAATGATCGTACAGTATTAATTGTGGTCGGGCATCTATATCAAGATATTAAGCGACGAAGAATCTCATCCCTTTAACCTCCGCTAAGACATGTGAAACCTCATGGGTGTGACAATCATTGCCTGCCTTATTCCCTGTTTTATCGGCTCCACTTGGAGAATAAATACTACAACGTCAAAATTTACTGAGGGCAGCCTCCAAAAAACTGCCCTACCGGCCATACGCTTTTTCCTAGTATTTATCTAGTAAATTGGCTTAACAAAAAATCCCTAGCATCTGACTATTTAGTTAAGATACTTATATGAAGTTTTGACTCTTTATTGCCCGTCGTCCAATGCCGGACCTCCCTCTTTTCCACTTTTCGCGATCTGAAGGGAAAAAAATAAAATAACAGAGCTATACGCAGAAATGTAGTTTATCCACTCCGTGGTCGGGTCAAAGCGAAGAAACCGGTCCTTCTTGTAGTCCTGCTTCTGCTTATAGGTAGGCATGTGTTTTGTGGCTGTATGCTGTACCCAATACAGACAAACTGGAAAGGTCTATCTATCTATCTATTGGGTATGGTTTCCGCACTTAGTCCTGCTGTGGACCATTGTACGTGAGCCATGGCGGCCGTCATTCCAACCAGCCAACCTCCCTCCAGAAGCAGATCAGTCCTCTCAGTGTGTTCAGGATGTCTGTGAGTGAATGAGGTGGTAAACTGGAAAGGTTCTGCTGCAAAAGAACGTACAGTTTTCACCTTATGATACGTGTTAGCTCCCACAGAGGCTCAAAGCATTAGAAACATTAACTGATTGAATATCTTGTTAACCCTGATTTAATTTGGGAATCCTTTGCCAAAAGTGACATGTCTTTAGGGTCCAAATTCGAAGTTGTTACTTGGCATCTTACATCAGGTGTAGATGTTGTTTTGTCATGATACCTTGTGGAACAGCTGGTAGGTCGTGGCGGCGTGCCGCGCGACTGCGGGTGGGGTGCGGCGGGCGGGCTCGAACGCGAACGAGGTCGCTACGTTGTCGCTTCGTGACTGCTGTAGGGTTGGCTAATAAAGAATCTACTACAGGTAGGTACTCAACTTCTGGGATCCAAGAATCATGAATTTTGCACAATAGTTCCGTCCAAAAATGAACTCTAATATTCATCCTCTAACTCAAACACAAAGCAATTTTTTTGAATTATTATTGAAATTTTTGCCTCGCTAAATATCAACGAAACCGCTCGCTAAATATGAACAATTTAGCCCGCCTACTTCATTTGCCTAGTCTTTTCCCTATGTGGTTCGCTCACAGTCTAGCCGGATGCAGCTGAATACCAGTAACTCGCGGAGCGACTAACGACGCGGTATATCCTGGACAACACGATAACTATGGAGACTTAAAGACTGGGACTTGCGGTTGATAATTCTTCGGGTTATATAAGATACCTCTGTTCTCCTGAAAACCCCTTCGTGTCTCCCAAAATGTATACACCTAATGAGTAGTTCTCTTTAGCTTTCTAACTGCCAATTTAGAGTTTTTAGCAGCGTATACCAGCCACCCATACAAGACATTGTAACATGTCATCGCCATCATGAATTTGTTGTGAAAAAGAGATAGTGCGGCACGTCATAGATTCTTGTCCCTGTCGCTATGCATTGTAGTTCGACATAACTAACCTTCCTTACCAAACGCCCAGAACTCCCGCGTGTCAGCCCTGTATCGGCGCGTGCGCCGGTCGTCGACCCCGCTGCGCCGTGACGCAAGCAGGCAACTTTCTAACCGCTCGCTACGTCAGAGGCGACGCTGCTTGGTAGAGGCCTTGCCGCCGAAGGTGCCTAACGCGGCCAATGATCCCATGGTGCTCTTAGCCGAAGCAATCGTGGCCTATCGATGTGCGTTGCTTAATCGCTGCTTTCGAAGATGCAGTGTAATTTAAAATATTTTGATCGTAGCTGGTTTAGTACCTTCTTTGTTGGAGACGTAAATTCAGAGGTTATACAATTATGGTATGGGTACACTCAACACTGATATTACGAGTATGTCTGTAGGAAATACGTTGACCGTAATTTGTTGAATAATGTAAGATTATCTCGAGACTTCTGTAGTTTGAGCAACATGATCTAACATTTGTGTTCCTTAGATTCAGACATTAATTTTGATGATTGCCGGTTGCCGGTAGTCCAATTGGCAAGTGTCTCACTTCTGCTTCACTCGGAACAAACAAACTTTGCATTTTAGAAAACAATAGAACTGGCTACTGTTGGAAAATGCCTCGTTGGCCATGTTGTTGCAAGCGCTTTTGCTGAACATGAGGTCCTGCGTTTCGATTCAAGTAATAGTGGGCTTTCAATCTGTAATTTCTCTGCAGGCTGGATTCTAGACTCTCACGGGTGATAGCTTGCAACCTACATACTCGAATATCACTGGCCTTTAAATATAACTGGCGAAATTAATGTGCTTGTACGAACAAGTGCATCTCTGCTTAACCCGAATCTATTAGTAGCATATAAGTGATTGAATGATTTATATAGCTTAAATGCTACTCCTACGTCTACCGGTTGTTGTGGCGACAATTGGAGGAGGCCTATATCCAGCAGTGGACGTCTTTAGGCTGATATGATGACGTCTACTAGTCAACTCCCCACACGCAACTCTACCTTAAAATAAGTTTCATCATCATGTTTTCCTGACAAGCCGCTATTCAGTCAATAGTAGATAATAAGAGTTAAATATAATAAGAGTAGATCTAGCTTACGAGAAGTAGTTTTTTGGTCTATTCTTAGTATTTTTTCTAATTATAGCGAGCCCGTTCGAGCGGAACGAGTTTAGAGTTAATAAGGATTTACAACTCTCAATTTGTGTCGGGCCATGACGTCTAAAACTATATCTTAATATTTTGTCGTGGTTAAAATCAGATGAGATCATAAGCTGCCTTGTCGCCGTATCAGTTTACATCATAAGCTGCTACGTCATAGTATCAGAAGCTGCTACGTCATATTATCAGAAGCTGCTACGTCATAGTATCGATATAGAACTTAAGCTCATTCAGTAGGTCGTGTCTATGAGGAGGCGAGTTGTCTCGTTCGTGTGTAAGGATAGATCACATTAGCTAGTAAGTCTTACATTCAAGTTATTAGTAGGGTTTATAAGCTGCGTGCCTCGTAGCTTCACTTCCCTTCCTCTGGTAGTTTGACGAAGTCATAGAACACGCTCATCATATTCTGCTGCCAGTCTATCAAAATTCATCGAATGTCAATTCTCGGGCAATTCAATTTCGTTTTTACCAGCAGTCACGTACTCGAATGCGGCGCGGGCGTCGAAGCGGCGACGCGCCACGCTCGGCGCGGCACGGCTCCTCCATGTGGGTCGACGAACGGTAAACTAGACTTTCTTTTTGTTTCATCCACTTCTCGTCCGCTCGCTGTGGAATTAGCCTCATCCACATAACCCACGTCCACTACTACGTGTTCTGCGAACCAGACCAGTCTTACCAGTTTGACACAACACGCATGTTTATTGAGATCTACTACACCATTCTTCAAATTATTTAGGTATTCTGTTTTTGGCTTTGTTGAAGCCATTATGTTTACTAAGTGCAATAGTTACACATTTTAGGTAATTCTGCATACATAGAGTTTGTTTTGGAAATGTTATGAGTACACCCATTTAGATGTGTAATCAAATGTGTGAATATTATAAACTATGATAGACACTAGGTGCACTTTGAGCTTCTGAATAACCTTCCTAAATACGCTGGTGTTGTTTGTTTTCATGAGTAACATTATTTTTTTATAAAAAACGTTGCCCACTCTAAGAATCCCGTGTCGTGGGTGCGTTTACAAACATACATACTCACATACGCAAACAGCCAGACCCGGAACAACTACCTGTAGGCCATACAAATATCTTTTCCGTGCGGGAATCGAACCAGCCACGGCAGCCACACGCAGCGCAGCAGCCAATCACTCAACCACTGCACCAACCGTGTCGTCTACGTGTATTGATTTCGAATTTCAAAGTTTAATAAAGAGTTTAAAAATTGTGAAAAACAACAAAAAATGCTTTTAATAAATAGATATATTGGATGATGTTTTATTTACCAACTACGTATCAGCATAAATTAATGTTTTCTAAAGTCATTAATGATATGGAAATACATCTTAGTCACAGAGACATAACACAGGCCTTACTGCTCATTTGTATCTAAAGTGTAGGTAAGTACCATCCTTTGTCTGCGTTCCTGTGAAAACGACTCATTCTTTGATAAGATAGCACCGTACTCCTGTAAACCTTTAACATTGTTTATCTTTATACAACCTAAGTAATACAACATTGTCAGCTTCCAGCTAAAGATTAACAATTGTTAGTTTTCCTATCAACTGCCGAGTTGGTAATTGTGTCTGACAGTGCGGTTGTGTTTGGTTTCGGTTCATTAATTTGATGGAGTGTTTATTTTTGTCTCCACACGTCCTTGTGCCTTTTATAGCCATTGCTCGTTGCTATACCAATAAATCAATAAAGAGATGAACCTGTACTATCTTTCATACGTATCCACTGTCAATGCTTATTCTTTGCCAACTTATCGACTCCCAGGAGTCCCAGGTACTAGCTTCATTTTCGAATCGAGGACGAGCGTCTTCCTCTTCAGAAACTGGGTTTGTGCAGGCCCAATAGAAACTCGTATAAATGTAAGGTCGCCCCGAGAATCAATCGCCAGATCCTTCTTTCTTCTGCGACTCTTGCTATTGTAAAAACAGCCACTTATGGCGGATCGTCTACTTTGTCGTTACTACTGTGTCATAAGCTAGTCAGATCAAAATTCCATTGGAGTAATCCCGATTCCAATGGACCCCAGCCATGTATTTGTATTGTATATCTCATCAGATGTTTCTTTCCCCTGACCTCGACAAGAGAGTTTAACACTGCATAACTGTGCATTCAAAATTGCCTTTTAATCGTTATTTCAGTACATTCTCGCAACACTGAACAGAGCTTAACTTAATCCAGCCAGTGACGCATGTTGCATGCTCATGTAATATTACTATTAGATACAACGGGGCATCGTTATCACCAACTTGACAACTTTATCGCGTTATCGTGTGGCCGAAGCAGTATCAACAGAGAAAGTGTTTGCTCTACGAATTCCTGCCTCTCATGTAGGTTTAACGAATTACTACACGTTGACGTCAGCATGCAGGCCAGTTTTTGTGCTGTCATTGTCTTGTCTCCCTCTAACGTTATGGCTAGTTTCATAATCACGATCATAAGTCACGAGTTGTTCTGCTTGTTTGTAAACGGGCTCGGGGTTATGAGATTGTTGTCGTTTGTTAGTACCTGTTCCCTATTCTATACCTTCTCTTTGCCTGACCATAGCTTCGGCTATCCTGAAATCCTTTTGTTGAGCTAACAATCAGCGTGTCTCCTGGTTTTCATCAGTCAGTTTTAAACTAATATTAAAACCTCGAGTAAGAGAACCTGCTCCACCTCGGTAATAAAAAAAGTTAAAATAGTCAACGAAAATGTAGGTATTATGCAAAAACAAAGGCTGGTTCACAGCGATGCGGCGAAGCGTATCGTGTGCGGGAGCGTCACGATCACGTCCCGCGACGAGCACCGGCCGTGACCGTTCCGTTGGCCGGCACGATGACTCGCATCTGATACATTTTATTTATTAGCCCAAGCTTTTTGCTGCCCCAAGGAATCTCGCTTTTAAACCGGTAAGAAGTACCAGGTGGTGGTTAGTTTCGCTCTTCTAAGAACCGAAATTCATCAACATATTAAGATATACGTACATTGGTAAACGTTTCCCTTGCCAGCTGATTAAACCACATATTTCTTACAAGCCGTATGCTTTGTGAAGTTTTAATGAGAAACTTCAGCCCACTAGTATCTACTGTTCATTTGAAACAATTTGAAATCTGATCAAATATTGTGAAAAGGGACGCGCAAAATGATTGACATTGAGATAGGAGCAGGGGCTCCAATCTCAATGGCATACTGAGACGATTCGAATGGATATTGAGACGATTTTTAGGTAGTATCATCATCGCTTTCAGGGGAAAGCGATGATGCTAGCCAAAAATCGTCATAATCTGGTGTTCTTGACAATCAGCTGCTAAACCTGATTAATGCACGCTACATTAACTATAAAGCCACCATTCCTTCCCATGCATTTGTTGTATTAAATTATCACACGCATGGCTAATATCCAAGAGCGTTAGAAAGCGCATCAGCAGTTTGGTTCGCGGAGCTTGTCGCGACGGCTGCGCGGGCGCCGGCGGCGTGAGACCGACACGCCACTGACCGACAGTCGACGGCGCGTGACCGATGCACGATGTAGCAAGCGACGCCTTACGACGCTCACAACACCCGGCCAAGCCAATCAATATCACCAAATCCGTTTAAAACCTCTTCAACAAAACATGTATCCCTCACATTCGTTCGTTTCGTGACACAGACACTAAAAGTCGAATACAAACATAACATATAATCGCCCTCTGCAACACTTCAGAATTCTGTAGCCACCATACAATTTTCACAGAAGAACGCGAGTGCCTCATTGTCATTCAAAACATTCGTACGCTTTTCTCCTTACCATGTGTTACCATTATGCTGACACAATACTGGGTGTTGATAAAAGCAATGTGGGGGGCGTGAAGGGGGATGGCGAATTTCGGATCACGATTTCTCGAGCGCATCTGTCCCGGCCGTGCTTCTGGGTCCTTTGTGCGAATACTACGCGAGGTGAATTGCAGGGACGGACTGAGTTTACACTTTATTGATGCAAGAAGTTAGGTTTCTTCAAGAAGAAGCCCTTGGGCCACATTTTATTCATGCAAGAAGTTTTCTTGCATGAATAAAATGTGGCCTAAGGGCCTGG
This sequence comes from Melanchra persicariae, assembly GCA_947386135.1. Classification (NCBI taxonomy): domain Eukaryota; kingdom Metazoa; phylum Arthropoda; class Insecta; order Lepidoptera; family Noctuidae; genus Melanchra; species Melanchra persicariae. The sequence goes on along the minus strand of OX376659.1, from coordinate 983,784 downwards.
CACTGGAGGCATTCGAGGCAGAGCTGTAGAAGTCACTAGCTAGCTGCCTAGTATGCGTGATCAGTTGATCACCCGATCGACATTTTCTACTGGCTCGAAATGACGTGGTATTTTGGAATATCCGTCTGGCAGTTATGATTCTTTCGTTTATACATCATACGTTCAGCAATACTAAATTGTTAGTCGTTCACGATCCCGTGAACTACTAACAATTTAGTAGGCAGACGCTGATCAATCAATTCTTAATATTCAAGAAAACCAAGGAGTACCTCTAAAATCGACACAGCTTTTCATCTTTGACCACAAGTTTATAGCTGGGGAATTTGTTAATAGTATTAATTGCGTTTGTAACAAGAACGACGTAACCTCCAATCGAATTTTCATTCACGAGGCACGCAAATAGCTCAGTTGCTATAATAACATCGGTAATCAAGCCAGTGGTTACAATTTTAATGGCCGCCGCAGTTTTATCGGCTTTGGCAAATCTCCTTAATCCTTGTGCCTACGCATTTCCGTTATGTACAGCTGAATAGTTATTAATGATTGTTTGGCTATCCATCTGTTTTCGTTCCAGAATTGCTATGGCTTGATGTGGAATCACGTGGCCAAAAAAATATTGATGATAATATCATTTCCATTAGGAAAGCTTCTTGATAGTTTACAGCAGAAAAAAAAATGGGTTTACTTGTCCAAACTGGTTGTCTAGTTTGGACTCTTGTACAGATTCTCGTAAATAACTGTCCAGTCAGAAAGTCTGCAGAAGGTCAGTTTTAGGCTGAAGAAGCTTTTTCAAAAGCTTGGCTCTAAACCTCATCATCCAGTTTAGCAATGCTGGGTAGGTACTAGTTTGGAAAATAATCCCACAAAAAATATGTATTCAGGTGTATAAGAACAGTTACCTGTGCCAAACCACAAAAGGTACCGATTCTCGTACAAATTATTAAAATGATTGTTCAACAGTCCGATATTCCGTAGTTCGTGCCCAGCTAATGTGTATTTTAGTGTGAACAACATCACGTGCCATCAACACAGGGTAAAGACCGCGACACATCAGTTTGACAAGACGCTGACGGATAATATCGGTGGGTAACGAGCGACTTGCGTCAATCCGTGTGTGTACTTCGTTTAGCGGTGCCATGAGAACTGGCCTAAGTTTTCGTTTTACGTCAATCGCATTAATACATTTAACATGTGGTGTTAATCGATACTCACGGACTTCCTCGATTCTTATTAGCTGTTGCATACGTAACACTTGTTTTAGTTTACTGTATCTGTTATAGGATCAGCCGTTTTCTTTCATTGCTCATCCCATTTTCGCGCAAACCATTAAATTTTCATTTTTTTGTGTGTGAAATTAGATTTCCATTAGGAAACGGATTGTTTCAACATTGCAGCAGTGCATTAGCTCTGTGAGTTTTATGGCTTTGACGCAGGTTATCGTCTATAGCCTGTATTGTGTCAATGCAGAGTAAAGGGCGCTCTCTTCCATTTCCACACACTTATCATCTGTCAATGCGAGCCATTTATCATCATCTGCCTAGGCTTTTCCAACCATGTTGCGGTTGGATTCCAGTCTAATCGAATGCAGCCTGCCACCTGCAGACCTCCACAACCCATTTACTGGGTAACACATAACCAATCGTCAGAATACGCCCCTGCATCTCACCACACGTACATACCTCGGCTAAAGCATGACGTAGTGTCGCTACGTTTCGCGAATGCCAAAGCCGCTCAGTCCCTGTTCGGCATACTAATGCGGGCTCGACGGGCCCTGCTGAATGCCGAACGAGGCTGCCTACATGGGTCCTTGGTACTACGCGCCGTGCGTGCCAAATGGCGCGTAATGCAAGCCCGATGGATTTATTGTTCCAGCCACTTTGTGATGGGAATTCGTTTCGATTTTCTTTCAAATATTTTTCCCGTTTCGAAACGGTATTGAAAGGCGTTATTAAGGTTTTGCTTGAATGTTTTCGTGTTTAGTTTAGTTTGTAAGTTTTTCGCGTGATCATTAACGCGTACGGACAACAGACATAAACGCGTTTTCAAAGACTCTAGATGACGTAGAGGCATAAAGTATACAATCTTAGTAGCATTTAGTTTATTTAGTTTCAGCGTGTCGTCATACTTTGCTTGAAATCTTACTGGACGGCGTTAATGTTCCACAGTGAAAACAAACCCATGATGCGGATAAAAACGGGGCTTAAAAGATCCAAAAAAAACCTATACCATAAATTAGACTATAAACATTTTCCTAAAACTGGAATTTGGGTTTCTACGTACCTACTTTGTTTTGATATTCTTTTACCGCAAGTTTTTAATGTTGTTACAACTGGTTATGTGGGTTTGTGTTTCTTCTTTATCATCGTCTAAAGTCCGATTAATTTTACGTCCGTTTCAATTTTGTATTTAAACTTAGTATATTATTTACCTAGATTCTGTGACGTCGAAAATTTATCGGAATGCAACGTCGAATCTACTCCACGCAATACTATTTATTTTTGTGGCTCCTCGTTTCGTTTCTACCTGTGTCATTTCCTTCATGTACTTTTCCTCGGTTTCTTTTTATCTATGTCCCTATTGCTTTCTACTAAATTGCCAATAAACTTAGTGCAGCAATGTCAACAAAATAACTAAAAGGTCTTTTATTTTAAGTTTATCACTTATTGCAAATAGCAAGCTAATGTACATCACCTTTTCACAGAGAAACTACTTTAACTTATGAGCAGTTTAAGCTGAACGGACTACTAGCATTTAGAAGTTAATGGCACTGGAGTCTGGACAACATACTGAAATATCCATAAAACAACATTCAACTCCTTCAAAGTAGCATTTCAACCAAACATGTGCAGTACATAAAAACGCTTTGATTTGAGTGAAAACCGGCCAAGTGCGTATTGGAGAACACGCAAAGTAGTGTTCCGTACCCCTATCCAGTATAAAATCTTTTAACCACCTTGATTCCACTAAAGGCTTCCAAAGCCTGAAAATGCCTTCAAACGGCTGTGTCATCTCATCATATACATAAACATTGTGAAGCTAAAAAGTTTTCCAGTTTAACTGCAGAATCCTATAATAAGGACCAGTAGCACAAAATAAGGCTGTGAAGTTAACCTTGGCGACAGCTGCGGCGGCAGATGTTCGATGCCGTCATTGCCATCATAAACATAATGTAACAATGTGAATATTCAAGTGCTGAAGTTTGTGCAGCTTTATAAACTATTCATCATCTGTGTCTCCAGAGTATTACTCACAATATAATTAATATGCCATTGTATAATTTCATCTACCTACTCAATTCCAAAGTATGTTGTTACTAGGTGTCTTTATAAGTGCAGACAGTGAATCATACTCGAGATCTTCCAGCGTTAAAATTACTTACTATAGTCTGCGACAAGCAATCTGTTTTATCGAGCGAAAAATGCAAAGTGCCTTTTTAACCATAACGACTTTTTTTAGTAGTCATCATCTGCCTAGCCTTTTCCAACTATAGGTATTGGGATCGGCTCCCAGTCAAACCAGATTTTACGTGGAGCGGTTGCCTACCAGACCTCCACAACCCATTAATTGAGTAACATGATACTTCTTGGCAAGACTAGTGTCAGATTTTCTGGCTTCTGGCAATCCGTACTAACCACCGCCAAAGATCTCCAAATGACAGTTGGGACCGGGAGAAGTCTTGGTATGTTAAGATAGTCACCCATCCACAGACCAACCTCAGGAAGCATTGCCTAACCTTAAAACGGCCTGTATTAAAACTTTAATAAAAATTACACAGCCCTTTCCCAATTGGCGCCCAACCATTTCTATTTGACGCCCAACCAAGCTTACAATGTACAAGTTTTCGAAGTGGAATGATTCCGTAAAACAAACAAAGAAGAGATGAGTCAGCCCCATAAAACTTGTAGATAGGTAGTACTACTGTTGTAGAGTTCCCCATCTCCGTAGTATTATGACGTCACTGATGTCAAGGTTCTGGCCTCGTCCCCTTCGCCTCTAGCTTCCAATAATTTTCTTGTTTACGTGTTAAGCCTTCTTACTTGAAACATAATAAATATACGTCTTGGAAATTCTAAATTGAATTAATAGAGCTACAGAATAGAACCGAGAGAGGTCCACCGCACGTATATGGTTGGATTTATTGACAGTGCCTTTATTTCGTAGTTGAAGTTAAATTGTTTTTTATTATCATCTACCGTGTCAAATATCGTCACAATCCATCACATTTATAATATTAGTTCTTATAGATTACAGAATCGCAAAAGCAGTAATGTTATTGACCTAGAACAATATGCAATTACACATTCCCCAAGTGAAGTTATGTGGGCATAAAAACTAAACACGCATGTTACTCATGAATCAAGCATAGGCGCAGGCGGTGCAAAGCCTTCGTGCGTTCGTGTTCGATTCGAACTCGGCTAACCGGTTCACTGCAGTGAGCCAACCCCTCCAGATGTATTGAGGAAATAATATGTAAACTCGTTTTTGCAAACCGCAATATTAATTAAATGGATAAATGGAGTTCTGCCATATCATCAAAATGTAGTCCATATACTCAAACACAGCAGGAGTTAGCAAACAGTGTTAAGATTACAACTCATGAATGTACACATGCGTTCTCAAGTAATTCCAAGCAAGATTACATTTTATGAGCATTTCATCATGTGCTTATTGAGGACAGATGCCAGGATGCTGATATCAGCGCGATGCAAACACTGAGCCCCCAGATAACGTACATAGTAACGTAATCTGCACCTCAATGACATGCTTCTGTGAACGTTTTTAGTATTGCATCGTCATCGACCTACTTGATGCCGTGCGTGACGTATCGTGTGTTAGTGTGCACTATCGCAAATATGGCGTCGAATCAATTTGTGAGTATCAAACAAAGCGTTGTTACTTGCTTGAGATTAATAGTCCTTGAAACTTAAAGATGTTGCTTTGCCTGTTTTGCCTTACGGATGTCATAAATACGTTAGTTTTTTGTTGCTGCCCCTGCGGCTATTTCGTCACTGGTCTTAATGAAAACGAAATTGGCCTAATCGACGTGCTAATTTTAACAGATTTTAACTACAACAAAAATTTTACCAATGTTTTATTGAATCTCTGCCAGCTTTGTTATAAACGGGTTAACCGTTTTAGTGGTGGTCTTCTTTGAAGCCTAGTTTTTCTACCTGTGCTAAACATAGTCTGAACCAGAAAATATTATGGTACAGAGCACGTGACACGTTGCGCAAACAAGGATGTTGGCTCAGGTGCGGCTTACGTAACGTCCTAGTACACTTCAGTAACAACTGCTCATTGTCCGGGGGGCGTGACTCACTGTTTGTTTTGGAAATATTCATGTGTATCTCCTATATGGGTTCATGTTAATGAGATAAATTCCCCCACTCCTAAAATCCCCAGACTTCTTGTACAATGTAACGTTGCTGATTTTAATACAAGAGTAAAATCTTACCCTGTCGACAATGTCGACTGCCGGTAGGTTGCCCTCCCCGACTTTTCCCTAACGAGCCAGCCCGCGTCGCTGAGCCGCCATTAGTCTTAAATCCCCCAAATAATGAAACGACGCAGCCTGTCCCTTGCTGCCCCCCGCCCCCGCGAACTGACGCCGCTAAGCCAAGGTCCGTATCCCACAGAGAATGCCCTTAGCAAGCGGTCAGTAGTTTATTAGAATGTAGCTAACTTTCTAGCCCTGGCTGGGGGCTTTAAATTCATAAAAGGTTAGGTTGGCCTCTCTGTGTCATGGTTTTGCCTAGATATTATATTTCTCCTTTGTGTCCATATACCAAATGAGTTCTCAAAACCAACTAACTAAACAACCTTCAGTTTATGAAAAGCGAAAACCTCATAAACAGTTGCAAAAATATTATGCTCACAAAATAAAAGTGATCTTATTTCAGTTGTAAAACTATTTAGTGAACGGGTCGCAAGAGTGTAATAAAACAACAGTTATAAAAAGTAAAAGTCGGCCATAAACTGGTAAAGTTTTTAAAGATACAAACTCTTTCAGTTCCGTTATCCTTTTGAGACATTATAAGAAAAACGTTAACAAGCGTGAAGCGAACGTGAAACATTTTGTTTTGAAGACTAGCGTTACTTTCCGCTGAGATAAGACAAGGAAGAGTTTTCTACTATTTATCTGATAAACAATAAGAATGTTATGGTCATGATAACAAAACAAAGAAATGGTTCATTCTCACCTTAGCTGCATAATAAACATCTACTTCATCTTTATGTACAAATTGTATGTTCTTTAATACGCTTATACGCTCGAACTCTTGGAAGCCAAGCTCCTAGAGTTCTTAATTCTTGTGCTTTTTGAATATTCCAGAAATTCTAATAGACGAAATAGCCTGCGCATTGCCCGACATCGTTACTGTTCGAATTCAATGTTACTCAAAAATAAACACCGCCTTTGAAGTTCCCAAATTTCAAACATTGTTAACGACTCACACAACTTCAGAGACCCTTTCTTCCATGGTCTTTAGTTTAACTTTACGTATTTCCATTGTCTGTATATTAACCTGACTTTACTGCCGCTTTCTATTAACTCGATCTACATCCCGTTGTCCAGGTTGGTCCAGGCTCGTTAGTTTAATCCTCGTTCCGCAGCTTCTCCATTAGCCATCCATTGGTTCTTGGGATCCATTTGTCGTTACCAGGCACATGTCGTGTGAGCATTATTTACTATTGGCAGTAACATATTTGAAACACAACAACAGTATAGAAGCTGCAGAGCATTAAAAGGAAAAAAGGAAGATTTGGGGCTCATGTAAAACAACTTTATGCATATGTAAAGAATTGACAACTTTAGAGTACATGAACACCTTTAAGAATGTAAATGAATATGATAGAGCTACTGAAAATAATGTGTCATGTAGAAGTTGCTTGCTATTTGCCTAGGCCTACTCCTCTAAATAATTATGTATTACTCATTCTTCTCATGCACATACCTACGTAACATATTATTCAGCAAAATAAATTCTTAGTCCCATTCATTTCTGTATCCGCTCAACAATAATGGATGTAGACAAGACATTTGGAATACTCCCAAACTCCATTTAGTTATTTGAAACTTTCACTGATATTTACAGAATTGTATGAATAACTGCTCAGGAGTTGCGCTTATATTACTTACTTGTCTTTGTGACTTTGTTTCATGACAAAGGAGAGTCACTTTGAATGGACTGTTATTTGTCCTAAGATTTGAAATGTTTATTGGCTGGGTTTATGGGGCGATAAATCAAACTTTGTCTCTCAGTTCACTTTCGCCTGGTAAAACAAGTTCCTATTCATTAATAGTAACACTAGCAATTGTTTAGCTTTGTCTGTCAGGGTCTGTCGGTCGACTTTTTATATTGCGTTTCTTTGTATCTCTCTATTAATATCCCGTATTTATTATTTCTTGTTCAACGCCGTCCTCGTCTTCGGCTCCGATACTGCAAGTCACAACACTGTATTGGTTTCAAGTATCATGGTCAATAGGAATCGTATCCGTTTCATTCGCAGTGTTATCAGTTTGTATACAGATGCGGGAGTGATCGAGCTCTGTTTACGTTACTCGGAGCCTTGGCACTGAACGAGCCGTGACGTCACACGATACACGCCACAGACTACACGGGATCACATAACGTCGAACATGGGTCGTTGCTCGCACTGCTTTCATGTTAAATCGATTGTTCATAATTTGTTTTACGTCACTGTGTGAAAAGTTATTAACGCTAAATTAAACAGGGTTTAATTTCTTTATTTTTTCTTTTGTTTTTGTTAGGCCTCTTGTAGGAACAAAAAGGAATGGCACGGAAATTAAAAAGCAAACTCGTCAATGGCCTTGTGACAGCGAAAAACATGTACTAAGCATTGTTATTTCACATAAATACAGGTTTTTATGTCAAGACGGAGCAACTGATAGTTTTTAGGTACTTATTGAGAATACGAACAATTACTGTGTTTGGCAGTGGCTTTTCGAATGTAGTCTTTTGCATGATTCTCCGGTTATTAAAAATACTAATAACAGAGGTTCAGCTTTATAGTAACCTATCTTCCCACAGACTGTCACGTTTCGTTGTCACGGAAATGGTGATAACTTTTATCTGTTGACCTACTGATTGTAACCGGACTGTTGGTCCGTTCTATTGATACTAAGTATCAGCCTGGATGCGTTAGTGCGAAAATAACGTAACTGTTGGGATTTTCCACGAAATATCAATTTGAGGTAATTATGGAGGCAACCGATCTTTATTTAATGCAATGCCTATTTCTGTTTCCCAAATAAATGTGTTGTTCATGAAATGTGTAGTTGCTGTGCCTCCTTGAGAGAATTTGGAGGAGAAACTTGATTTCGATGCCTGCATTTCCTGAAAGTCAAGATAGTTTTTTGCGAAAACTTCTTGATCCTTTGGTAGTCCCTGTAAGTTATCTGCATACATTTTCAGCTATACAGCATAGCGAGTGGAGTGCTCACTGGCGCCCTTGACAGTGGAGCAACGCAAATGACGTCAAACTCGCGCTATTTTTGTATACCACTCATAAACATTCATACTTGTTGTATAGAACACGCTTGAGATCTATACTTCATAACCACTACTAACACGAGCCTTATAATATGAATCGTGCAGATATCTTGGTAGCCTAACTTGCGTCAGCATCACTTGTAACTGACTAGTTTCAACGTATACCAGAGTTATGTAATTGTTTATACGAGTATACCCGTCTTGTTATCCAAGAGCAACCACGATTCTTAAAACATGAGCTGTGTTTTATACGAATTGGCTTCACACTAAAATTCTCAGTATTCAGCCGCTCAGCCGGAAAAATTACCTCATCTAAAAAGAAAAGTAGTTCTGATTTTAATGAAGCTTACGAATAAGTGTGGTTAGCTAAAAATGTGCCTGTTTTATAAGCGTAGTTAATGTAACACGTCTAATCGGTGTTCGCAGAACCGGTCTCGGATCGCCGGCCGCGGTCCGGTTACTTGAATACGTAAATATAGAATTTGATGAGCACACAACAGACTCAGCCCCGGCTCCCCAAGTATGGCGGGTAGATGGTTGACAGAAATTATACAACAAATCCAGTTTCAACCGATCCGATGACTTGCGGAAAAACCCTGTAAGCCTACTTGGAATGAGGAGAAAACGTTGTTTATGTCTAAAGTGATTCACAAAAAACTTGTAATATTGGTGTTGTAATGTGATTGGTGATCGCATGCCAAATTCCAAAATCGGTACATAACATCATCGTCATCGTGGATCTCATTCCTCGTGGTACATACAGTTCTCGTCAAATAACTTTGCCCCTCTGAAGTTAGCCATTTGCAAAGATCGCGCAGGTGCAGTCACGTACACGGGAGCAAGCGGGACGCAAGCATACACCGAACGTAAACGAGTGACTGAGACATAAAATCGCGCCCCGCCCCCATGTCTCTTACGCATGCGCAGTTGCAGTGTGTTCGTAATTTTGACTGCTACGCAGCCACTCGACACAACTTCAGAGGGGCAAAGTTATTTGACGAGAACTGTAACTCGGTTAATTTTATGTCAAAAGTCTCTGCCATTTAATTTGGCGCCTCAACCTGTTCGCGATTGACAAGCGTTAATCATCGTATTTCTGAAGTTTTTCTTAGCCCTGTATCTACGTGTTGTGGAACACGGAGGCATCTTCCTCTGGCGTCACTGACGGTTCATTGCCAAGAATACCCGTGCGATAAACGAATCCAACGTAAGAAGTTATTGAGCAGATCGTTATTTACATGAATATTAAATACCAACAATATTGCACAAACTTATCCTTGTGTTACATAAGGCGGAGTAGGAAGACTTGTCGCAATCACTTTGGCAGTTACGTTTAAAGATGTATTTATTAAATTCGCAATTTTGCATTCAGCCTATACCATCATACCTGTTTTGTCCAAGATTTTTTTATGAGTTTCCTTTAGCTTTGGAAGGTTAAAGCATAGCTTACTAAAATGCAAATACATAGTTACGTGGTTTGTGAATTTGTTAAACTTCATCCTTTTGAAATTTGCGATACTTTTTTGAACTTTTGGTGACTAAGATCACCTTATAAACCAGTCTCCATCGTCAGGGGTTAAAATGTTCTGTCTGTGAGCAGTCCGCAAATAAGCAACAAGTTATTTTTTGTGTCGCAGAAACTAGTTTCCGACGACCGGTTTCTGTTGGACTTAGTCTTTTCATTCGTATACAAGGACACATCAATACGGTGGTTTTAAGACTCGAGTTTATACGTGATTGAACATAATTATGTCTACGTAGTATCTGCTAAGCAAACTAAAACAGTTAGCGGAGACTTTATTGACAGTTTTTCTCGAAACTCATAATCTCTCTGCTTCTAGACATCAACTGACTGAAGATAGTGATTCTTTACCAGTAATACTGAATTAAGCCTATATCTTAAGGCCATAATTAAACTAGACCAATTCGTAAATATTTGTTAAATTAAATGTTTGTTTACTAAGATAATAAAAATAACATAAGACGGGAATCACGAATGTGAAAAATAGGAAAATCTCAACTCCAGTTGAACAAGAAACACAAAATTTATTGGCAACCACGTGTGCTAACTACCAAGACACGACGTCAAACGATTAAGTAAACACAAATTAAGTATCAAATTCAAAACATGTGGCAATATATTAACATAATGCTAATGTACACTAAATATTTATAGACACAAATTCTGACACAGTATAATTATGTAAGTGAAAATTGTATCTAATTAATAATTGCGACAGTTGTTACGCTCAATTTCAGTATATATTGTTGAAACTAAAAAAATACGGAAAATAATATATCCAAGGATCACTAAAAATACTTAGGGCCAATTTCACCAATGTAACTAAACGCGATTAGCGAATAAACCAAGTTTTTGAGCTGTCAGTGTCATTATTTTTCTATGTAATATTTACACTGACAGCTCTTGAACGCAGTTTAGATGTACGATCGCGTTCAGTTTCATTGGTGAAATCCGCTCTTAGTCATGTACTATGTTTTATCCTAAACAACAGTCGATTTTCCTTAGTAACGATGACTAACATTTCCGCAAAATAATGCAAGTCCTAAGTGAAGATAGCGAAGCTTGCAACAACTGTCATGATCTGGATATTAGAACTTCTTTTCATAGTTGGCACATTGCCACCGATGTAGACGTAGAAGCTCCGAAAGCGTTTCAAATTCATTGCTCTTTTATATTTATTTGAAATATTTGAAACAGATTTCCTACGAAATCCATGAATGTGTCAACAGACTGCGGCTTCAAATTAACATTATCATCGTAAAGTTCTAAGAGCAGGTGGTAACGAATGATAAATGTAAAGGTAATGATGACGAGGCGAGATTGCGGATTCGCAAATGTTGTCATAAAAAGCATGTCATCATCAAGCGAATTAAGTACTCACTGATAAATATAGAGGCTAACGTCTGTCCGTGACTTCTCGTGAAGTTTTACGTTTCGAGAGACACTATACTTTTCTTTACATCTTTGTCTTTTATTGGTGCCTGTAGGGATCTATCATTTTCTGATGATGGCATTTATGCTCCAATAGGTGTCGTGCTAACCTAAGCTTGGCCGATGAATAGCAATTAGTACTCTTGCAACCAGCCAATGCACGTCCGGGTTGGTTCAGACATTGCGTGTTGGCTAAAGTGTTGCAGCTGTGATGTAATAAGCTCTATGATTTGGTAAAATCAAGGCCTACCGTTACCTATGATATCATTTAAGCGAAAATATTGTTGATTGCGTCTCTACGAGTATGTTGAAACTTGGTGCAGTTGCAAAGGATCATCAACAATACATTTTCTATAATTCCAGCCATTCTAATACTGCAACGATGAGTAAAGATGACGGATTTATGTTACACATAAATTGTATACAACAAATAAACACAAAATACCGCAGGATTTCATAAACACAACCCACCTTGAAGTTATTAATTCTGTGACGTTATAGAAATACATTAGAATTGTGATCGCTGATCACACAGTACAAACAGCGTTATAAATCAATAAGTTTCATAAATTACTTATTTATATTCAATAAAATATTCAGTCCACAAGTTTGAAACATGTTTTTGCGTAGTAATGGATGAGGAAAAGGGAATGGTTTTGGTGTAATGAAGGACGAGTGTTTAATTTGATGTCTGATAGATAAATACTGGTATTCAGTTCAAATAAATATTCGAACTTAATTTCAAAGCAAACCCATGCGTTGTAGGACAACAAGTGTAGATTAGAATTTAGACATTTATACAGAGCGCAAGGACAAGTTACTTAACCACTCGGGCCCAACATATGAAAATTCCCTAATATAAAGTAAATCTTATGTATATGTAAATAAACATTAAATTCGCGATTAATTCGCGACACACCGGTGTGTCGCCGGGGCCGGACAGGAGTCGCCTCTTCTGTTCGGTTGCTTTGCTTTGGAAGACCAATGTGATACCAACTCTCTTCTGAATAAAATCTCTAGAATTAGACTAACGTAATGCGATAAGCACTTTTGATTTAATCTGGTCCTGCTGCCCTGATACTGTTTTATTAAGTGTAGCTCAGTACGTCTTCTTTCAAAAGGTATTAGTTCTCAGTCTGTTTTTGCCAATGTCATCCATCGTTTCCTAGGTTTTCCCTTCGCTTGTTGTCATCCACTTTAGATTAAATAAAGATTCAAAAGTCATTGCATTGATATAATATTATGTTAATTCATTTATCAATATCTGAATCTCCTATCAGTTACTTTGAAATCAGCACTCGGGCGTCCTAAAGTCTAACATTATGAGTATATCAGTAACCATTGACGTCAGTACGTTATCTTCTACGATTAACGTTTGATACTTATCTTAATGGTACGTTATACCTTTATTAATTATAGATATTTCTATGTTTGCACGTTCCTTTATCATTTTTGTTTGCTCAAGGTGCTTTACAGATTCTGTGATAGTAGGTTTTTTTCGTATTGTTGTTATGCTCACACATTCATTCTATATTTCTTTTGTTCAAGAATCAACAGTCATGCATAGCTTCCTAATACTTCCTTGCTCTACAACAAAAATTACATGCAGCATGTCTTTTCACAGTGATCCTGCCCTTTCAAAATTTCATTATCCAAACTTTTAGCAACCTTTTTATATCAATGCAATATTTGAACGATGTCAGTACGCTCATTTTCATTTGGTCAAGTTTTTACCCGGCAGAATATTACCAAGGATAATGTCATTAACATCATTGGTCTTTAATTAATCAAATTATTTATTACAGCAGACAATCTTTAGACAATAAACATTGAGTCAAATGATTTGTTGACTATCCCGGACATCGATTTGCTGCCTACACGATCGACCATCGCTACCATGGAGGAACTCCAGCCATCGAAGAGCCGTTATGGGGTTGGATCTAGTATCGTTTGGCAGGAGTTGGGAGTAAAAAGTGTGAAAGCTGGTAGGGGTTGGGTCCCCGAACTAAGTTATAATCTGGCAAATGCAATTATGTGGAAAATCGTTTGAGAAGTGATAATTTATCTTTTTTTATAAAAAATGGGTAACCTTTTCACATTAATGACAATAATATTATAGCTGTTGTCGTCAAAGCCATTCAACAAACATAGTAAATTGATAATAATAGTGTTTCTCATACCTACTTATCATTATGAAGACTCATGTGATAAGATTTCTCTTGCATCACCCTGGGTTCACGTAAGACCTAATTGTGGGTACTTGGAACTGCACCAAAAAGTTCGTCGTATTCGCTCGTAGTCGTTCATTCATACATAGCATCAATATTATGATCCTGTGCAGCTAATGCCAAGGTGCTAATTGTATCCGCTTGTAATTCATGCAGGTAATCTGATCGTCTGACGTTGGCTAGATTAGGCAACCACTTTTGGAGCTTTGCAATGACTATATATCACGATGTGTTAATTTAGCAGCTTCCTGCATTGATTTGGTCACGTTACCACTCTTCTAGCTAAATAATGTTCTAATAAGTTTTACTATTTGTCTTTAGCTTTCAAATCAGTAATTTGTCTACTTATAATTTTTGCATCATTTACTATGGTAATTTCATTAGCTTCCTCTTCCTATTTGTCTTACTACCAGTTAACATTTTTATGATCAGGAAGACATTAAAAAATACAATTGACATTTTCCTAAAACCCCTTAAATGTTGTCCAATTAACTGAAATTATTGTTATTCGTGTTTCAATTGCCTACTAGAATTATATATCAAATATCCAGTCAAACTAGTTTTGAAGGTGATATAATATATTTTTAACACGTACAGCATTTACATATATCGATTATGCTTCATAGTTTTATTTTTAACTTCGACCTTAGGCCACAAGTTATATTGTGGTATTTTTATTGAATGTAACCTACGTGCAATAATTTATCATTATCAAGGTTATCTACCTAAGTTATGATGACGTAATAGCAGAAAAATATCGCTTATCAAATACACACGTCTTCTTGCAAAAACTGAGTGCTATCATAAAGAGTTTTACGTAACATGTTGTCATAACATGGCTTGAGCTATTGACCCGCGATGCTATCAGAATTTTAAATAACAATACTCTTAACCTGATATGATAATGTTGGCAATTGATTTCTACTATGTTAACGATATCTGGCCTGGCCTAATGAACCTAATGCAGCTTCTTGATTTGACAAATAACTTTGCTTCTAAGCTTACTAAAGCTATTGAGTTGATTAAATTACGTCAACACAGTGGTCAGTCGGCAAAATATTGATTAAAATAAAATGATGGAAATGTAGTCTTAACGGTAGGAATGTAAAAATCACGTCTAAGATGTTGTATAGTGACGTATGTACGTCATGGCTCACAAGAAATTATCATGTCATCAATCTCTTATATAATAGGCCAATTTACGACGCTCAAAGTACTGAATGAATCCGTGCCATCAAAGCCACAGTTGGTTGAAAACACGCCGTAAATCATAACGAGTGGGACGATCATTTGCAACAAACTTTGACGAAATGTCAGACCTGTTTGCGGCTCTGACGTATTCGTGTCAATAAACAACGGAACAGCCCCACAACTATTCACGAATTCAGTTAAAAACATGAGAATTTGCGGTGCGGAGGTGTGAAAATAGAAAACATGATTTCATACCTACGGTCATACTAAGTATGCAAGGCAACACGTCAGGTACTTGGGTGAAGTATTGCGCAGTATATTATTATAATAATATTACATAACGCAGGTTATACCACCTAGGACTAAGTACTACTGTGTGAGTTATCATGTTTATGTGATACCATGTTAGTTATGCAATAAATAGTAGAACTGCATCTATTAGCACTGAATTCATTTCTGAAGCAACGATATTTCTTCCATTGGTGCCCAGTTTTGCTGTCGGTATAACATTCATTAGAGCCTGGGCATTACAATTTCGATTTTCTTCATAAACATGCAGCTTGCACATGAATACTAGTTAGATGATATAACTTCTATTAATTACCAATGAGTAGTAATTAAATGTTTAGCAATTATAAAATTTGGTGAGCCACAAAAACACAGCATTTAAATAATTTGGTCGGCATACAAAGATTGTTTGCAATAAAAAAAATCAGGCAGCAATCCTTGTTCCACAAATAATTTTGATAATGGTCAAAAATTAAATCATAAATAGGCAGCTTACAATAACATGGAGTTTGCATACTTAATAAAAATTCATTCCGCAAAATAACTACTTGATCAGCAAGATTTCATGATTGATCAGCAGAGAAAACATGTCTATAAGCAATAAGGTTATTTATGGAACTTATTTTTGGAGCTTATATAAAAAAAGGTTAATTATTAGAAAAAAATTAGTCGTTTCTGGCGTAGCAGGTCACAATCTGCTACGCCAGAAACGACTAAATTATATAGAAAGAAATATGGGAAAAAAACCTAAAAATAAGGCTACCCGAAACTGAACTAGTTAGACGCGATTAATTATTATAAAACAATGCCTGTAACTAAAAAAAAAACAAAATGAATCTAAAAATTAATGTTTTGCTAACCCTCTGAGTGCTTACCAAAATTTTATTAAACAGGAGTAGCTCATTGTAGCTTGTTTAATTAATATACTGTACAAAAATAATTACAGCCATCCAGAATGACATAAATTTCTGATTGATTTTGGTATGTTTGCTGGCCATGAGTTGCTTGCTGAACAATTAGCTATTTCTGCTCACAGATTATATTTTTCTGCTCACAAAAATACGAATGTTATGTTAACCATTTAAATAACACCTATTACCAATTACTTCTTTCCTAGTAAGAATGTGGTAAAGTCACCCAGCAGGCAACCTAAAGCTCAATAAATTGTTAGAATGAAAGGAAATGTATGTGATTTCATAAACTGATGGAACATATTATGTGGGTACGGATATTTACTTTTGCGATGACTATGTTATAAAAAGGTAAAAAAAAACTAGTTAAATATAAGTTTTTCAATAGTCGTCTCATAAACCACATTACATAGTAATGTCGTCATTATCCAGCGGAATATTCCGCGTTCTGAGTCGACCCTTGGGTCAGTTATCATTTCTGTGACGCATCATCAGGGATGTGGCACACGCGATTATGACATTTTGTGGGTATTCATTATTGATGTTAGAAAGTAGCTTCTTATCTCTACGGCAAAATACGAATCAATGTTTGGTAATCTAACAGGGTCATCTTCAGCGTTATTCAAATGTATGTGGGTCTGACGTCTGTGTTGCATGTCTTGTTCTTCCTTTCACTCTATCATAATTCACTTCCTTATCCATATCGACTTTCAGGCAGGAGATCCATTTCTGCGGTCTCTTGTCTTCTTTCATAAAGTTATGCATTTGTACTTGATACTTCTTTTACCATTTGCTCCTCACTTCTTCGCATCGTATGTCCATTGTCTTCTGTCTGTCAGGTTATAGAGTGTAATTTTCGCCTTTCCATGATTTAACTTTTGTTAAACAGATTTCCAATGACAACCCTACATTATTATCAGCTGGTACTCTGCTAGGTCAACCGTATGAGCACGTAGAAGATTACGCGGCAAACACACTGCGTAACATCGTCGCACGTGACCACTTGCGTCCACTTGTAGGCCTATAAATAAACTTATAACTATGATTAAGCACTGAGATCATAGATTCATAGCAGTTCAATGTTTGGCTTAGCATTTCGTCTGTTCTTATGACTGACGTCATTAGATATGTCTGATGCTTAATTAATTACTGAAGGCATTTGTATATATTTTAAATGTGTCACTTATATGAATGACTTCATTGTAAACTAATGATGCTCAAAACTCTACTCAGCTGAGTCATTGTTTACAATATAATTATACTTATATATGGACAGAATTTCCTAAATCGAGGAACCCATTTTTCCAAACCTATTTTATTGTTAACTGACGAAGGAATAGCGGTATCACGTGCAGAATAAACCAGCAACCTAAATAAGTATTGATGGAAGCCCTCCATAATAAAAGTTTCAACAGTGTAAGTGTTTGTATCACGCTAGTGGCTCGAAGCGCGGGTAGACACGAAATGTCACTATTTTAATGTCAGCAGTCACAGGTCAAACTGGGTTCGTGTTCCGTGATATATAGGTGTCGTGCGCTTCTCCTCAATGTGACATCATCGCCTGATCCAAGGTGTTCTAATCAAATTGCCTGTCCTATTGTCGTTATGAATTTGTGATAATTTATAATTCTTCGTATCCAATACAAACGTAGGTAGACTTCTTACTTGACTTAAGGTCGCCTAGCTAGGGCAGAGGGCGTCCAGAGTAGTCCTCCATCACGAGCGGTCTTGAGCATTACGCTACACCTCGCTTCACGTCATTCCGTTGCTCGTAGCTTCCGCCAACACGGTTCTTCGCCAGGTTTGACGGGGACGCCCACGCTTCTATAAAAGTAGCTCGATACGTTCTAAAACTAAAATCTTTTCCGTATAAATCAAAATTTCCTATCCATAGAATCAGCTACAGCATCCAAAATTAAGTTATTAGTTAATATTAAAGCTGTAACCCAAATCATGGGCCCGTTAGGGCCAGAGCCTGCCTGGGTTGCGGATTTTGTTCGAAAGAGTTACCGCAGGCCTGGAACGCAAAAGGCACTAGGAGAAGCATGGATGGGTTTTAGTCAGTAAGAGTCTGACACTACCTCCCGCTTTACCCAGAGCGGAAGGTCATTGATGATTTCCCATCCTTAAAAAATAAAAAAAAACCCAAATCATCCTGTATGGATAGTGTTAGCTCCATAATGCTGAAGTTCACACAAGAATGATGCTCGTAGCGTGACCGATAGAAAGCTTTTGGAAGCAACGTGACTGGTAGGTAAGCCAGCCATGTGGAACAGCGGAGCGACATGAAATGTCAATGTCGGTTGTACTCTACTGTATACTTGGAGCGAAATTCTGTAGTAATAATTAATTTGTTGAATACAGAATGCTCTGAAAACGGTAAAAGAAAATATGGTAAAAAAAACGACATAGAAGAGATAATTATGATAATTGAAATACAGATCGCATAACTTGGAGCCGCGTCGTAAGTGGTTGCACAGCAGTGAGGGAACGACGAAGAAAAAAAGTCAACCACCCATACCAGAGGGCCCAGCACGAATGTTTTTGACAGTAACGTAACGTAAAACTTTACCATACTCGTTTCGCACATAATATTTATTTTAATTGGATTCTATGTTCATATTTTATATTACACAAAGTGTGTCGCTTAAAATTAAACCAAAATACTATGGGGTTGTATTTTTTTATATTCAAAATTCACTTACGTTAACGATACTGTAACGTTACCATTCGTTAAAACATTCGTGCTGGGCCCTCAAGTCCGCGTAGTAGATGTCGGTCGGTATGAGGTACGCATGGTAGACGGTCAACTTCTTCTGTAGATAAGAGTCATAAGCCCTATACAACAATGGCATCATTATAGGCTGATTTTGTCGTTTTAAGCTAAGAAGCACGATAAGAGAACGTCTACGACTAGTGATCTAGTGCTAGTAAATCAGTCTTCCGAGCTACCAACTTTGTGATGAACTAGAATAAGAAGACTTGGTAAGGATTCACGGATCTGGTCTAATTTTAGAGCACAAGAACTTCTTATCAAAGAGTCTAGCACAATGGCTCCTTTTAAAGGCGCACTTCTCGATAACATTAAAAATAACCCAATGTTACGAGACATGGGCCACGCAACTAATAAAATGGTATTAGTTTACTCAGCTGTCAACATGTTAAATAGGCCAAGCTAATGATACGACACATGTTATTTGTTCTGACGCAATCCTTCACAATTATAGTATAAAAGAACACGATAAATGTATTAAAGTTATTTTAGCGACAGTTATACACTTGCCTTTCTTTATTTTAGTGGATGCGAACAATCCGACTGGTGGTGTCTAGGGACAACCATCTATGTGGAAAGTTGCGATGTAAGAAGCATTGTAATTGCATCATCCCAGAGTCCATAGCTGAAAATACTCATGTGTTTTTAAGTTTCTATTTTTAATTACAACTAATACACACTTATAAGTACATACACACACACATATACAGTAGTACATACTAATATTTTATTATTATGAGCCTGTACTGTCCCACTGCAGGGCAAAGGCCTCCCTTCCTTGCTTCCACTGTTCTCTGTCTTTTGCCACATCTGGCCAATCCTTTCGGTAGGAGTCTAATTCATCACGCCATCTCCTCTTGGGCCTACCGCGTCGCCGGTTCTTGTTTGGAACCCAATCAGTGGCCACTTTTGCCCAGTTCTGTTGCGACATGCGGCAGATATGGCCAGCCCAGTTCCATTTTAGATTGGCGGCTGAGTTGCCTACGTCTGCGATTTGTGTTTTGGAACGAAGTATACTGTTTTTGATGCGGTCTTTGATTTTGACTCCAAGAATACTTCGTTCCATTGCTCGCTGGCAGACCCCGAGTGCGGACTTTTGACATTTTGTTAATGACCACGTTTGCGCTCCGTAGGTGAGGGTAGGGAGGACGCACATATCCATGAGTTTCTTTTTGAGGGAAAGTGGAAGTGCTCCTTTCATTAGGTGTTTCATCGACCAATAGCTCTTCCAGGCGTTTTCGGTGCGTCGAGCAACTTCTTTATCTTGCCTCGCCTGGAAAGAGACTATTATATATACTAATAAGTATCCGTTAAACTGGAAGTGGAACACAGCAAAGCCGTAGCCGCAGGAATCGTCATGGTTTTCAAAAGCCAAATTTTCTAATAGATATCAAACCAAGTACATAAGAATGAAATTCTACACTTCCATCTTACATCACATTATTTCAGGAAGTCGTACTGAGACACCAGCAGTATTCATTTGGTAATATTGCCGTTTACCGTCCATTACAGTTTATTGTCGCGCATTAGCCCAAATGCACGTCCGTTGTTACATCCATACATCCGTCAAGACAATTCTAACTATCACTCTGAGCTAGATGCGCCTGCGCAGCCGAAACTCGTCAAACTTACGACGTCATTAAGAACAGTAGGCCAACTAACCCATATTTTATGTTTTGTTCACGTTTTCATATAAATTAACAGAACTTAAACTGGTTTAAGCTTTAGTTTATAGTTATGATGGCTTGCCACTAACTAGCGGTCGAAGACTATAGAGATACTGTTTAACAGCAGAGTGACAAACATTGATTTTAAATTACAAGATGAGACCATCAGCAACCTTTTACTGATTGTTTTCTCATCCTCCTCTATCAGTGTTCTAACCTAGTAGTGGTTCCAAAGCTTGATGAAGCGCAGACCATCAATCTGTATCACAAAAACAGTACAGCGGCTTGCGTGCGCAGCGCTTTCTAACACCGCTCGCGTGACTTCGCTCTCTGGCGTGCACTCCGCTAATTTGCGTTAGGGTCTGCGCTACTTGCTGATTTTGTGGTGAAAAGTTCGTTCCATGTTCCAAGATTTATGTTCGTTGATTAGGAATAACCAGCCGATTGGGTAAAGTCTTCGTAGAGCAACGAGAAGTCTTAGATACCAAAACTGCTTCGGCAAAGTTAGTTTCTATTTTGTCTTCAGATAATGCAATTTATACCAGAAACTTGTCTAAACTAAGCAGTCCTTTCACATTATAATTTATGGGTTAAAAATAGTAATTTCCAAACACCGTGACTACCGTTATCCTCATTTTGCGTGTTCCGTCCACACTATAGTTTAATGATGGTGGCACACGACAAGGGGCTATCCGTGTGCCGATGGGTGGCGGAAACAACGCCGCTCCACACAAATTGCTAAGGACATTAATAGTCTTCGTGTGAACGCTAAAATATTAGTCTCAACATTATCTAGTTGTTTTTTTTGCATTACAAGTTTTTCGATTAACCAATCAAATACAGACACGTTTTCGCATAAACGAAATAATGTAAGGACTTTTTTAGTGACCGAATCTAAAATAGCTTTTTGGATGAGAATTCGTATTTAGTACCCATCTACTTTTAAACAGCCCTGAATATTTAAATTCTTAGTACTTAACTCCTCAAAATTCTTAGTTTCACCTACAACCTTCTTATATTGGATGGGTCTATATGAAGGATATTGTTGAAGGATAGATCCTTCAATAATATCATCTTATATCCCGGCAATTCGTCTGTACCTACCATTAGGTTCACGTTATCGGAACAATCCTGTTCTTTATTCCACCGTGGAGGATAGAAATGTGTCTGTGACGTGCGACACGCTAGCCTCTAGCCACGGAAACCGCTCGCGTGACCAGCAGCGTGCCGCGTAGGCTTGACACGCAACACGCAAGCCTGCTACTGTATGCATTAGACTACTTGAATCATCGGGAATACCACTTTTTGACTTCTTTAAATGCTTTATGAGTTTATGACGGTAAAAGCAGTGTTATGTGTAACGAAGCCTGTATCTATGATTTTGAGGCCTAAATTCGACGTAATGCATATATTACAGAATGGAAAGTCTCTCCATATTATATGTTCAGGAAAAAAAACTTAACTTTTATTGCGATTTCGACCTTTATTATTATAATATAAGAGAAACAGACAAAAGGTATGTTATGCATGATGGCATCTCACGACCCGACCTTCTTGCACAACATTACAGAACGCGGAAATAAGAGACTAAAGGTTGCTCTGAAAGATATAATCTAAAACTTAGATCTGAGATAAGCTTTTGCAAAAACAATGGCTTCAAAAAACCCGCTTCGCCCGCAAAGGCAGGAGGCGACGGACAAATAAAATTAATTAACGCTCTGGAACTGATTGGGCGTGACGTGAGCGATGTGACTATTGTCACAAACACGTGGTATCTTGACTACCTCGCGAAATGCCAATTCAGTGGCGAGACTGGCGAGTATTTAGGCTATTTGTAGATCATTTTAATTATGTGGAAGATTTGCTGTATGAGTGGCCCTCTACTTCTAAAAGCTTCGATTTCCCCATGGGTGTAAAACGGAATAAAACTAAATGGTTATAGTTATGAGTTATCTTCACTCTGGGCTATAAGCACTCTTAATGACACATTACCAAGCTGTAGTATTACACACAGGACCGGCTGTTGTAGCGACACTTGGGGGGGGAGGGTATGTCCAGCAGTAGACGTCTTTCGGCTAATATGATGATGATGATTAGCAGTCGAGACAGAACTTTAGAAGACAAGCCAAAAAATTATTAAATCTATATGAATCGATTTTTCTACATTTTCAAGACATTGAAAAACTGGGTTGCGTATACAAAATAGACATACAATTACTATCAACATCAAGGAACAAAAAACATGAACTCCCAGTCGAGGTTTTTGTAAAATACAAGGTTTCTATCTCTGTGAAGGGAGCCTTTAAAACTCTTAACCCTTTACAGCCATTGTTTCCCCTTAGCAACAAAATTATCAGTAACAAAAGGTTCAACGAGTTATTTCACTTTTACTTCGCTTTCTACTTCTGCGCACTAAATGTTATCAGAAGCATAATATCAACAGTACCTTTACGGAGCTGGCCCGAACTGTTACTGTACGGTACATTACCGTTAGCACTTTTTGCCTTTTCTCCAAGACCACCTAAGTTTTTAACACCTTCGTTGGAGCAGCGGCTGTAATTTTTACAATCGCATTTACTTTTTTACTGACGTCATTCGTGGGTTTGACTTTAACAATAGATGCTGTTACCATTGTTTGGTTTTTTTATGCTTTTTGATTATTTCTTGTTTGGATCTCATGGTCTTTTTTTTTTTTTTTTTTTTTTTTTTTTTTTTTTTTTAATTGGATGGGAAATCATCAAATGACCCCTCCCGCTCTGGGTGGAGCGGCAGGGAGTGTCAGACTTCTACTGACTAAAACCCACCCATGCTCCTCTCAGTGCCTTTACGTTCCAGGGCCACGGTAACTCTTTCGAACAAATCCGCAACCCTGGTAGGCTCTGGCCTTAACGGGCCCCGACCCATGCTGACGACTGCTGGCTTGGCGCGCGTAGAACACAGCGCGCCGTCAACCCGGGCCTGCTCTGATCGGACGGCGAGCTACCCATAGCTCGCCGTCCACAGGCATCAGTCACTGCGCCATGCTCAGGAGCATCAGTTCCTGGGCGGCGCAGTGGCTGACGTTCAACAGGAGGGGGTGAAATGGGGCCATTACTGGCACTCCATTTCAGCCCCCTCCGGAGCCCGTTGTAGGGGCTCTACTGCGGCTGTCGCAGTAGCAGCAGCCGCAGTGGAACCGGCTTTGGCGGCGGAGGAAGCGGCGGCGGTGGCGGCGGTCGCGGCCGCGGCAGAGACGGCGGTGGCGGAGGGCTTTCTCCGGTTTCCGGCTTTGGTGGGTGGGGCGCAGGCCCTACCCCCAGCCCAGTGGTCGGCCGGCTTGCCAGCTGCCGCACAGACTGCGCAGTGCGGCGCGGCGACGCAAGAGCCGGCCCTGTGACCGGGCTGACCGCAGCGGAAACAAAGACCGCTGCGGTCCACCTCCGAGGTGCATTGAGCTCCTACATGGTGGCCCACCTGGCACCGGAAGCACCTCAGAGGTCGGGGTTCCAGCAGTTTGACCTGCGCGGAAACCCAACCCACCAAAAACCTACGGCCCTCCGAGATGGTCTTGGCCGCCGACACGGGACAGCTCACCACAATGGTGCGCATGCCCGTGTTGTCAGGACGTAGGGTGCCCGCCTTCACCTCCTCTGCTGAGCACCCCCCCGTCCTAACGACGGCGGCCACCACCTCCGCCTCCGTGACGGAGTCGTCCAGGCCCAAGATGCGCATGTCGATGCGCTTGGTGGGCCTGGACACTCGGGCATCGTCCGCGCTTAGGGACGCCCTGAGCCTTTCGGCTAGAGCGTCCGCGGTTGGGCCGCTGGCTGCCCCGGGGATCTCCAGCATCCGGGCCCCAGTCATGGTGACCCGGAGCCGAAGGCCCCCCACGATGCCCAGCTCACCAAGGTTCACTGCCTCCTTCGCCTTGGTGAGCACGTCCGCGTACGTCACGCCCCTCTTCGCCGCGTCCGGCTGCAGCGTCAGAACTACAGCCGCGGTTTTCGGGGGGCGCAGCGCAGCCGCGACGCTTCGCGCCTTCTGCCGCCGATCTCATGGTCTTGGCTCAAATTCTTATCTATGTTGAGCTGCTTGTTTTTACTTCATTGAATTGAAGACCTTTTATAAATCGCCTTTCTTTTAATTCTACTATTTCGTCACAATCATAATATTTATCAGAAATGAGGATGGAGCACAATCTTATAAATACGTATCAAAGCAAGTTAATCGTCATCGCTGCGTTCTACAGTTTTCTTAACGATAAAAATTCCGTCGCAGTCTGCAAATTATGCATGCCAGTATCGTACTTCATGTCAAACAATACCATGAGTAATAATACACGTCTCTTTGTTACAGGTAAGACGGAGGAAACCCTTTGTGCCTGCGATTCTTTGCCTCCTTTCATTGCACCCTTCCCTTCTGCTCCCCTCCTATTTGGTTTGTTTTCATCCAACTCAAGAGTTGTTCTCGTACAGCCATAATCACGTGGCTTAACAGATGCATTGAGGAGGTAGGTAATAGGATTCCATCAATAGTAATGTAATTATACAATAGTAAAGTAATTATAACTGAATATATTACAATTTTAATTAAACTGCTCACTTCGGCAGTCTGCATCAAAATTTTTGTAGACGCTTCTTATCTTTTATCTCCGCCCAGTATGGAAACCAGATGCAGTGCCATTGAAAACAGGATTAGCGTTGTCAAGATAAAGCTGCCGCCTTGATGTGGTTTGTTTAAAGTTGAACATGTGAATATATGTATAACCTGTACGAGTTAAACGTGTCTGTTTATTTATTTTGTGACGCATTTGCAACTAATAAATCAAGAGCGGATTAAGGAAAAATAATATTAGAACCTGAATAATAATAATAAATTGCAAATTTTTCTCCGCAGTTCTAAAAAACAAACTGTTTTAATTAAAAAATCAAGAAAACAACTCACAAAAAAGAAAAAACTTTCGTTTCTTTTCAAAAGCAATGAGAAAAGTAGCAAAAATAAACAATACGTAGGAAACTCGGATCATTTTTAAGTTTGCCTTTTATGTAAACAGTATTTTTGAGGACACAATAGGGAGTCATAGGAACGGTCTACAAACTTCAGCCCCGCTGAAGACCGTTTAAACTTTAAACAATGCCTTCTGAAAACTTGGCCGCGGTAAAATGTTTTTCTTCAAGGTAAAATGTTTTTCTTCAATTTGTACAGGGTGTCCGCTTTTCCTTTAGAGGCACGGTTGCGTGACCGACTATTAGAATCATATAGCTCACGGTCGAGTAGACGCTTTTCAAGTTAGAGAACTGTAATTTGTATAGCATTGTCTGAACATCGTAGTATTATAATTTTTCATATCAGCATTAAATTAGTCGTAAAATCAAAATCTATTCGGTACAAAGTAAGTTAATCGAGGTATATATTGCAATTAAACGAAAAGTATGACTCTAAAATACCTGCACGGACCTTAAAAAAGATTCTTGAAGTGCCGAATTGCTGCAGGTATCACGCCTCAAAATTCAACTTTGTATTCCAAGTCACCCTGTACATTACCGGTGTCACGTTCCACTCCTGAGTCACGTTTCTTTTCGTTCAGCCAAATAAGATGTGTTTGCTGTCCAAAACAGGTCCGCGAAGGTCGCCCTCTTCGACATGTTCACGATCGAATGTTGCTTGCGAACCATTGTCAAGTGTCTATTCATTCTGACGTTATAATGTGAAGCAAGGAACCATGAATAAAAATCTCAGAATATTTAACCTCTTGTATAGTAATGGTTTTATAGAACGGTCTTTGAGCCAACTGGTTCCATCAGGGTCATTAGTCCACTGGAAGGGGCTCCTCATGTAAAAATCATAAAACATGTTCAAACTTATTTGAAATCTCAACCTGCCCATGATTTACGGGGGCACGGTGCACGATTCCTTTTAAGCGTCGTCGTCGGACCGGTCGTTGGCTTACAAAAAGCACTGTGAATGTATTGCTCTGGCACAAACGGTGGGAAGCTTCACACGACTCTTCGGGGAACTGGCTTGGTATGGCCCCTAACCACAGATAACCCCACCTTGCTATATATGTGTCATTTTCTCTGCTTTTTACTTTAAAGAAACCTTAAGTCGCAGTTATGCTTCCGGTTCTGAGTACTATGTGATAATCGTTTTCTACGAAAGGTTCAATCATCATAGTGTTATAATTATTTTGATGAATAAACCGTATTCTTGAGAACTAGGAATAGATAGTCAGTCAATAGACACTCATGACTTCATCACAGAAGAGACAACCATGGTAGTAGAACGTAAAATTTCTTGAAACAAAAATGACGGTAACTGAAAATAATGTATGACGCAATTTACACTAATAAAATATATGCAAAATCTAACTTCGTGTGTCACTGTTAGTAACGATACGGAAATTAACACAGACAAGTAAAAATACGGAGCTAAATTAATATGACGTAAAGCTTGGGAATCAAGTGATAAAATGAGACTATTGTCAGTCTAGAAAAAAAGTTAGTGTTTCGGCATGTAATTGATGTAAGATTTTCCAGTTGGCTCAGCTCGTACAATGGTCTCGGGAACTGTTTAACATTTAGCGCAGCCGAGGCGATGCCTCGTGAGAACTCCACCGACTGATGACTTCATTTCAAACTGTTGCCAACTGTTACAGTTATTTCATTTTGCACTTTAATGTGCTCGTCAATATTTTTGTTTTTGTATTTTACTGTAGTTTCGTTCAAACTAGTTTAATTATTATATTGATCCTGATGTTGTATTGATTTTTCAGTCAAGTTTAGCTAGAGTTTTTGTGCCTCATTCTTGATTTAAGAAACGACTTCCATTTTGAATTTGATATATCCGCAACTTCATTGATTCTGTTATTTACTGGTGGTCTGTTGATTCTGGCTTTCAGGAGTTGCAGTGTAGTTAAATGAAGTAAACGTCATTTGAGCGTTATAACTTTTGAAAATATAGCAAATTTTCTTAAATTAAATGAGCGGCACCCGCTTATGAAATACATAGTTAACTTACATTATTTATTTTACCGGTTGTATGATAGTGCAAAACTCACATAATCTGCTATTTTCGTACCTGTTTTGATAATTCAATGCTCAAAAATTCATTAGTCAACTTTTTAAATTAGATACCAAACCAAAAATGATATTTTAGGACTCGTTAGTTTTCGAGATAGCTAACGAATTTAATGAGGTAGTATTGTTGAAATCGTCCTCGGGCTGAAAGATAATGATGGTTGAAAAGTTGGACTAAGTTTTTGCAACATGTTTTGGTTTAATACTGAGCAAAAGAGTCATCAATCTATAGGTATACGACTATACGAAGCTAGTAAACACACTTCTAGAGCTATTCCATCTCACTTTGCGTCAGGAAAATACTGGAAATTGGAATCTTCCTGTTCTTCGGTCGCGAATAAAGGTACTGTAGTTTGACTTGGGTTATTTAGGTATCGACCTTACCTATAGCGTTGAAAAAGCTAAGACATCTTCATCTCGTAGACATTTGGCAATTCAATTAGGCAGCATGTGGTAATTTTTCTATGAATTACAAATTTCTTTCCCAAGCTGCTGAATTCTATCGAATTATTTACAAATACTACGGGGCTTACCCGCAGTATTTGTAAATAGTTCGATGGAAATAAATGATTCACAAAAGGAAAATTTTATAAATAACTGAGTTAGACACAAATACTGCATGTGGAAGTATTGGGGTCATCATCCAAAAACTGACAACTGACGTACAATATTATATGCTTCTATTGTGTATATTGATGACATGGTGATGAACGAACTGTGCTGTTGTATTGACCTGTCATCATTAGAACTGTCGATGATGTCACTCAATGATAATTACCAGTGCAAAAGCATGAAATGCACTTAAACATCACGACTGCAATTATTGAATGCTTATTGATTCATTAATATTAAAATAGAATCTGATCAAGACATGATTGGATTGTATCCTGCGGTTACTAACGTTGATAGGAGAGAGAGATTGAGGAAGATCATAGGCAAATGTACCAAGGTCATTTCAGGTTGAGGAAAACATATCAGGAAAACAGATATCATAGATGGACATAATGCCTAGTTGCATTAAGTCCGCCCATGTACCACTATTTTACATAAAGCTTAAATAAATAAATGGACTGCAAGAATACGTCCGCTTCGCGACAGTTAAGTAAGACTCCATCTTGAGTCTAGTTTCAATTACATTAAAAAACAGACCTGCCGAACCCCTTGGGAAAATAGTGACAGTTTAGGTTTGTACGAGTTTGTATGTTTAAATGAAAATCTATGGCCATTATAAAAAGGGGACACCTTACAATTTTATTGCGCGTAAATATGGATTATATCTTACGTTCGGTTTAACGACCATTCCAACAAAATATACGATTATGTCCCAAAGTCTCAAGTTTACCGACAGTGCGCCGTAACGCCGAGCACATAGAACATGGTATCAATTTTTCCTAAATAAAACCTGAGACATACTCGCGTACATACTAGTTGTGAAGTTTAGTGTCATTGGTAGCGACGCGGTAGCTAAAGATGGCGGCTCGTAGTCGTGACGTCACCGTGCGTTTCCTTTCACGTCACCTTCACCTTGACATTTAAATTTGATTCTAGAACGTGTCGCCGTACGGTAGCCGCTCATCCGAAACGCGCGTTGCATAATTACTGGTGCTCCTCGAATACATGTAACACGAGTTTTATTGATTGCTATAGCATGATTAAAGTTTTAACTTATGTGAGTTCGAGTGTAGCCGTTTCCGTCTCAGCTTCTAAGTCAGGAAATAGATATCACATCATGACTCATGAGCATTTTGTTTCTCTGAGAGAGTCAAAACAAAATGAATGAGAAGTTTTGTCTTTTATTCTAACCAATGAAGGAGACTATTTATAATTAAGAAGACTCTGGTCTTCTTGAAACTCAGTATCTACGTTTTTTATGACTACAAGTAGATACTAACAACCGAAATTATCCGTCTCAAGTACTTACCGTGACCCTATCAAACTATGTACTTGGAAGTTCGCTCTGGCGCAACTACCGGTCATCGAATATCTGTCACAGAACGAATCGCATTCACAAAGCATTTGGATGAAGTGTTTATAACATCAAAAGATCTAGTTTGACGAGCATGACGTCCTGTTTCTTGTCTATGATAGCGTTGTGGCCGTTACTAAGTTGTTGTATGAGGAAATTGAGCCGTAAAACTTTATGTAGCTTCCTCAATGTCCTGTCGTCTATGTGATTGGACACGTACTTTGTTTTGTTGGTTAGACATATTATTTTATGTGTATTCCGCCTTGTCCAGCTGTCCTCTTCTTCTTGACGTTAGATCATCAATTCATCAGGGTTAGAACTCGCATTTTCCTCCATTTGTGAATGGATTTGCGATCTCCACTCATACATGCGTTCTCTCAATGAAATCTTCGCTCTTTAAGAATTGAACAAAGGCCGGAAAGCATGTTGTTTTCAAAATGGAAAATACATTTGTTTACCTTTACCTGATGACTATATTAATTAAGTTTCCTCAATGCATAGGCAAGTATGCGCGAATAATAAACTGATATACTAAAACATTTTTCCTCACTGCGGTAAGGAAAGAGGTTAAAGCTTTGTAGGTATGAGATTACGTATGGCAGTTGGCAAGTACGTTTCAAGTGCAGTAATGAGTATTAATAGTGGTTGACCGTTGATGACCAAACTGACTGATAGTGTTGTTATTTTTTTCCTGTTACCTTCAGCTTGGTAGGTGGTAATTATAAACTCGATCGTTAATAGAGTTTTATTAATTCAGCAACATGCGACACGTTTAATCAAACAAGGAAAAGCTCTAGGAAAAGTTTGAAAAAACTGGTTTCAAAACTATTGACCTAAAGTAATTTAAATTATGTATTTGGCAGTACACACCTATACTAGTAGCCTGATAGCCCAAACGAAGGCTATCTCCAGAGCAGCAGAGGTCCAACGTCTACAACATGCTTGTAACGTGTTCATTGTTTACAAAACTCCTATCAGTATATGATAGCTCAGTATTAACCTACACTTACGTACTATGTTTTGCTAAGATAGTTGGGTCATCAATTATCTTCTGTTTGTTTTTGCTTAGTGGTGCAACGTTTGTTTTGAGCTCATTGTAATGGCGTATTGTCACAAATAGGTTTGCAAATTTCGTAAGTTTGAGCGAAGTTGTCGTGTGCTTCTTCTGCTTCAGTAGTGATTTCTTGAAAGCTATGTTTACTTTGAAATGCTGTGCTTAAAGTGGAGTGAACGCCTCCCCCCCCCCTCTTTACTCTCGTCACGTATCTTTTGTAATTTCTAGAATTGGCACGCAATATAAGATTGCCAGTTCCACAGAAGCTGTCGGATGAAATCCGCATAAAATGAACTCCGTGTGTAACGTGTCTCCCAGTAACCGACCTTCGAATGTGTTGACTGTCTTTA
Organism: Melanchra persicariae; assembly: GCA_947386135.1. Taxonomy (NCBI): domain Eukaryota; kingdom Metazoa; phylum Arthropoda; class Insecta; order Lepidoptera; family Noctuidae; genus Melanchra; species Melanchra persicariae. The sequence continues at coordinate 952,835 of OX376659.1, read as the reverse complement.
TTTAGACATTTAGGTTGCTTATCGTTATCATCCTGACTTTTAGGATTTAAAAATCATGTGAAGACTATCGGTTGGGTATGATCGATCATACGGGCATGTCATGTACATACTAATAATTTAATACTCGTACAAAAAGTGTTGGAGCTATCACGATAATGTCGTTATGTCGATATAAACATTGACAAGTCATTTAATGTGAGATTTTTATCTGGTGCATTGCGTCAGAGTGGATTCGGGTGCGTCAAAGCGGTTGAAAGCGCGTCTCCAAGTCTTCGCGCAGGCTGTACAGTTGTGTCAGGTGCAGTCAATGGATGGTAAACCCTTGATCCTTCTGTCTGAATGTAGTAAAACCTAGATTGCCTAATACCGTACCAAAAACACAACAAATGTATAATCATAATAACGTTAAATTCGTTCTATATAAAGTTCTATGACTGGCTACAATGTCGATTGACGCAAATGGTATCTTATCTAAATCGAACGATATTTTTAATCCTATTTTTGAACATGACAATGATCGCTCTGTAGGTATCAGTGATGTATTGTATACGTTTTGAAATAGGACGTAACAGGAAAGAAGAACACGTCAATGTATTGATAAAGCATGGCGATTAAACACGCAATAGAGGTTGTAGAGACAAGTTGAAGTAACAATAAAATGTTGGTATCGATAATGTTAGTGGTCGTATGACGTAACGATACAATGGCGTTGAACCTCGGGATTAGGTAGGTATTTGTCCAACGTTTAGACTTGCCGAGCTTAAATGTGTAGCAGTTCTAAGAATAGACTTCAATTCAACTGACGGGTTTTGTATGTGTTCTTAATTTACGATTTAATGTTGCCGTTAGGAAAAGAAGTGGCATGGTTCTTGTCGTAACTAGGAATCTTGTTGAGAGTTATTTCAAGTTCAGTGCGAAAGTGAATAGAGAGCTATTCATACTGCTTAGTACACTGAAAAACTGTAGGCATAAAAATACATCCTCCGTTGTGTTTAAATAACTTTCCATAGTAATTGCGTGTAACTGTAGATAAGATTACAAATAATTAAAACTAGGTGAAGTGCCTATCTACTGGCTCGTGTAAATCGAAGAATTTCGAATGTTATGGACGTAGCACTTTACGAGTAGCACTTTACTCATAACTATGTGACGCAAGTTTTAAGTGCTTTTTGCCTTCTTCAGTATGTCTGGAGTATCCAATCATTGTATGGCAATGATGACGATTCTATTTCTGAAAATTGAAACTTCTGGTCGGTTGAGGAGTTTCTTCTACCGTACTCTATCCAATGTAAACTTTTAGCTGATCTATATTTGCTTTTTATTTCATCTGGTCCATGTTTTGCTTTGCTCATTTTTCTGGCGTCTTTTAGTCTCTTTATTTTTTCTCTGTTTCATATTTGGTCGCATCTTGATGTCTTGTCTGAATCCAGAGTTAGCTCTTCCTTGAAGTGTGATGTTTGGGTGTTCAAGTCAAAGCCTACAGTTCAAGTGAAAACCATTGTGCCTTCCAAGTACATACCTACAAATTTCAAAATAGCGCGCAGCTCATACACACAGATAGTGTGTAAGTGTTAGCTTCACTTCAACAAACAACTGATAAATTGATATCATCGCTATCGCTATCAGCTTGATAACAGTTGACATCCATTTACAATCCAATGGAACGGAATTTGCTTCGATAATCATCTCTATTTGTAGAAAAAAACGCGTTTCTGGAAAATCCGTTGAATAAATATGAGCTGTTTATTCAGCTTTATTTAGTTTTCTCTGCAAAATTATATTTACAAGGTTAAGTTGATAGCAGTCGTCGATGTTTTGGGTACTCTCGTCTAACTATTTATTCATTTCTAATAATTTTATGGACATTTAAATATCTCTGTTCCATTTAATTTGTATTTAATATTGCGTAATATTATGTTATCATTGTGGTTTCTTACATTTTTCTGGTCCTTAGAGGCGCTTATTAAAACAAAAAATACCAGATGTCTCATCGACGTCAATAAGAACGTGTGCCGCTATGAAACTGCTTCTTTTCCTTATATACTCATTAATATTAAGAAAAAAATATAGGCTTAAGACAAATCATTCTATCATACTTATCCACATTTCATTTAAGTCTACTATGCGAAATTATTTGATTATCACCATTAAAAAGGGTGAGTTTTCTTTTCCAGTCGTGTTCGTGTTACTTCTTTATGTATAGTTAACGTAATTGCTTCAAGCAGCCCGCGCAGTGTGTTAGGTCGCGGACTTACTTCAATTATATATTATCACAGCAATCATCTGACTGCCATCTTGATTGATGAGCAGCCCTTTGACGTCATCGGTCACACCACGCAACGTGAATTAATTACTTAATCTGCTGTTTCTATGAAATTATCGATTTAGTTACTTAATCACGCGAATGCTTCAAATCCTTTTTTTAAATCATTGTTGGCAATGCCTCTGCTATGATTTGATCCTATGCAGTAAACAACATTTCAACAGCGTAACGTCTATTTTTATCCGATTAATGCGAAAAACATTGCAATTTAAACTTGTTATCAATGCGAGATAGAGTTAATTGGGTGACCTCGTCGTCGGCGATAAGGCTCACCCCGGAGATTCGCGATTGTTTTGTAAATACATAACGGGTCCGCTTCGAATCGATAAGGATACGCAATCGTGGCTCATAGTACACTTGTTACGTAGCAGACATGCTTGTTGATGTGTTAAACATCACAGCTTGTCAAAACTATTCGAAGAATTGTCAAAATTATGTCATTCTTATAGCCTATAACTGGTTTTTATCAGAGTCTGATTTTGAATTCTAGTTATCATTTAGTTTCTACAGTGACTTCCGCATCCAGTCGCTTTTAATGTCGTGTTTTTACAAGTTATTAATTCCACATCATCGAATTCATCTACCTCTTGCAACTTAACTATAAAGTTCTATTTATGACCTGCGTCATCATTTTTTGATTTAACTGCATTGTCAATATCTTTCCCGAAAGTTGCGCTTTTATCGGAACATTGTATATATCATTGATATTTTTGGCACGCATCATACAATTCGCTTGAACGTAGTACCTAGATGATGGTATGTTACTATCGCTTCGGAATTATCTGCTGTTATCTGTCACATGTAAACATCCGGTTATACAAAATCACACATCAATATAGCAAATATAGCGAGTTACGTATTTAGCTGTATCGCAATGGAAAGTTCCTGCGACGCAGCCGGCGCGCGGCGGTGGATGATAGTGCTTATCGAGCACGCATGGCCGACGTGTGAGCGCCGGCCGCCGAGCCGCCGCGCCGGTCGAGCTCGGTGACAACACACCATTATTAATTATTATGTTATTTGGAAATTCTTGCTTGGTAACTTAGATTAATTTTCGTCATGATTTCATTATTAAAATTATAAATAGGTACTTATGATTCAGAATCAGAATAACAAAGAATATATTTTCATAATCATAATTGTGTAGTACCTACCATCCTACTGCTGGTTTTAACAATGCTTCAACCCATCTCATAATTTTCTACCTACGTAGAGTTTTCCTGAATTCCATTGAACATTCTACTAATGTTTATGACAAATTATAACTAATCCTAACAGTACCTACACAAACTCCGTGAATCCCAAATTCCGTGAAGTGATAGCCACGATTCCTGACCGTCTGAGGTGTCACATGAATAACAACTATGAAAGAATGTCCACTACAGCACAAACTCGTTCTGTGATCCGTTACGATAATGTCGAAACAGGGTTCTGGGAAAAGGCGTGTGCAATGACAACACGGCCCGTAATGTGATGAGCTCACGACACCCGTATAACCGACTCTACCATATTCATCCTTATTTCATTGTCATAAGGACGATCGTGCTATTGGCACTTGCAAAACGTGTCCGCAATGCCAGATGGAATTTTAGCTGTTTACGTTCTTGAAACATAGTTATTAGGGTGTGACATGACATGGGTGTCAAAAAAGGTAGTACGCGACCTATTTGGCTCGAATATAACCTCTGCTTTTTCTTGCAACCAGTTTCAGTTTATTTTCTTATCCATACAAGTTTGTTTTTCTTACTGGTGGATTTGCCTATTTTAAGATTACTGAAAGCCGTACGATCTCTTGCAAGTAAACAAAAATTCTCGTAGAGTATTTTTCCTAAAAACTTTGGTTCAGTTGCAATCTGTGGCTGATCCGAAAACGTAGACTGACAGTGATACAGATGATAACATCGATTGCCTACATAGGTGTAGTTATGTAACCGAGTGTTTATATGAAACATAGATAAAGCAAGTGGCCTCACTCACAACAGTACGCTACGTTGATAGCGTTTGTAGTTTGTTCTAGAACCTCCTGAAATGTGTGTTTGTGTAGCCGTAAAATGTATAAATACTGTCAGCTTATGCTTATCAACGTCTGGTGATGAGGTTTTAAGTCGGAATAAAGTTGTTTTTAAAGATTTCTGCAAAGTATTTATACGAGATACCGTAGTTGCCGATCATGGAATAATAGTATACTTACCTGAAATAATAATACCTGATTATGAACTACTTCAATATTTTGATTTAATTCCAGCCTGGACATTAAATTACAACTACCCAAAAAAAAAATAAGCGTATTTTAATGAAATTGATTTATCTTCTGTTTTGTCAACACATTTCCTCGTATTCTTTCATCATCGTCCAGTAACATACCTTCATATTACATCATTAAACCGATTTTCTGATAAGGGATCCAATACCTGGTATATTTTCACGAAAAATGACGAATCAGGATATATTATTCCAAGACAACTCAGGCTAACATACGGACCAGTCGGGGGTGCGAGTGAATTTTAACTCACGGTAACGGTAGGAACTGTGGGGTTTTGGTCGGTAGGAGTCTGACATAACACTCCGTCTTCCCCAGACGGAGTGTATCCATGAGAATATCCCTTATCTAAAAAAAAGAAGGCTGTTACTTCCCTAGCAAAACAAGACGTATTAATATGATTCAATAATATGAATGAAAATATTTTTTCATCATAATACCTATGTGATTTTTTTTACAGAATATTTTTTTCATCTTCTTGCTATCGTACTAGACAATAATATTTTCTTGACACCGTCAGGTCTCGATGAATTCTCAGAACACAAGGACATGCAGATGCGGAGTGGGTGGACATTTGTTTTTATAGAAAAGCATAGCATTGTTAAGTTCATTTAAATGCACAAAATGTGTAAAATTACTAACAGACTTTTGGCACTCAAAGATTTTACTGATACGGCGACAATGATTGTCGTAACTAAACATCTAAACTTCTTATACATGCAGTTACCGAGTAACATACATCAACAGTCCGTTTTCCGCAAGGTACGCAGAACAAGACTTTAGATATCAAGCGGCAGCCATGACACATTGTGAGCATACTACATGATGTTTACGCTGAGGTCATCAATCAGTGCTGTTTACCTACAGCAAAGGTTCATTGACGCCGGTTAGCTTCTTTGTTGGACGGTTTTATTATGTGCAATGATTGTTTATACAAAGAGTTTTACTGACGCTGCACTTTGGGTTAACGAGGGCATCCCTTCCCTTGCTTGTTGGATATTCAAAAACCTCATTATCTTATATTATTGATTGATCTTAATATGTAATATCGTAAAAGGGATTATTGAAGGCAACCGCGCCCTCAATAATCCCTTCTTCTCTCCTTCTTCTTCTTTAGTAATAATGGACATTATTAAAAGCAAAATACTACTCGCCCTAATTTTATTGACTAAGTTTCAAAAAGTAGATAATACGCGCTTTACTAGGTTTCACACAACGAATTTTAGAAACTATGAGCATGTCTCGAATTTGTCTGTAGGAAGAAGAACAAATTACTCAGACATTGCACCAATATGTACAACCATTATTGCTTGTTCTCCACTTTGTAAGCGTTTATGTGTCGCTTAAATATTTCCCTAAATTCTTCCGTTTTGTTGCAGCCTTGCTTTCCTCATCCCGCAACACAGAAGCCAAGTTCTCAACATGCACCTCCAACAATCAAGCCGTAACTTTTTTTGCTGTCCATATTATGTCTTTGCTTGCTAACTCTCATACCTAATCACTAACATGCTTGCCTGCATTCTTGGTTGCTTTTTTTTTTGCTGCATGCTTGCTTTTCAATTAACTTGCCCTTTTATTTCTCTTGCATTGCTTACTTTCTTGCCGATGTCCTATTTATGATTGGTAGGTATTTGATGTTTTTCAGGCTAATCTGTTCTTGCCTTAATGTCTAATTTCTTGTTGGCTTTAAATTTTTTTCTGCTTGCTTTAATGTCGGTTTCATTTTACGCTTTAATACGTGAAATTGAAATGTTCGTACATTATATGTTATTTATAATGAAACTGATTCATAAAGCAGTGCATGGTTCAATTGCTTGCTCGCTCTACAATCGTACCCCGGCTGTCGACCACACTTTCCGTTCCCAGAGAGGATGCATCTATTTGCGTACAGACACGCCACGTTATCACTTATCGCTGTTATTTGCTTTCTGTAATAACGTGTGGCGCTAGACTAACGGTAATATTTCTCATTTTTAATAATGTTTCTATTTTATCATAATCGCCAGTATCATTTAGCTGAAAGAAGTGCACAGCTGGATATCCCAAATTCACAAACATCATCGGGACAACAATATCATCTTGGACTTCCCGAATCCGTGTTTTTCTGCTTATAAAACCTCAAGCAGATGTTCATTGTCCAACTATTCTCAATGTTTTATCAGTTGACTGTAAACAACTTTGAATTACTAATCTACATAATGTGTCTGTGTGTTATCTTATGCGTTAAAAAATATCATTAAGACAAGTTAAATATAGTCACAATTCCAATATAAATTAGAAGGTCCTGCAACATTCTTGACATTCAAAATTTTTGATCTTAGCGCGCGCGCTCACGTAACGTGGTAATTCGAAGCTCCGACACACAAGGCCCCGCTGTCTACCGAGCCTCTATTTACAACCACTTATTTATTTTACCAAACTATAAATTTCCTGTTACACTTATCATATTACCTGGTAAAGCGAATCGATAAGTTCTGCTAACATCGATGGGTGCGCCAACAAATATTACCCACGTGGTTTTCAACTTGCCCTCGCAGTGAATACATACAGAAGGTTATGTTTTTTGCTTCCTCGTAACTTGGTCTTTACGGTAAATGTCATGGACTTATTGAGAAAATGAAATGAACTGATGTTTCGTTACATTTATGCCTGGGCTGGTGAACTGTATTTTTACTCTATGTACGCCACCTGAAAAATTAAGGAAGTAACCTTAAACGGAACTGAAATTCGGAAGTTATTTGTGAAACTCCAGTATGTATCGGCGTTATAATATGTAAATAGGCTGTATTGGTAACTATCTTTGTGTGTGACGCATAGTTTACCAAATAATAATCCAGTCACATGCCCAGGCGCATGTTACATAAATGCTAAGAGAAGTGAAGTTTTCACTAACATAGGCTTAAGTTTCTTTAGACTAACACAAACTGTACGTGTTATTTGTATATATATATCTATGGGTCAAAGTAGCCTGAAAATAAAGAGATTTATTACTATTATTATAAATAGTAACGCTCGTTACATTAATTGATCGATATATCCATATTCATCGCAATGCTTCGTCATTTAATTAAACAACATGGAATAAATAACATGTATCCTTTTAGTCACCATTAGTGTTCAGGGAAAAAGCGGAGTTTCCATTCTTTGCAAAACAGGCAAACCGCAGAATAAACCTAATCACTATGACCCACAACAACTAGTGGCGGTGGAACCTACATCATTACGTAAATATAATTTAAAGTGCTAACTAAGAAGTTGTACACATTGTTTTTCCTGCAATTAATTGGCTACCATTTTAACTACCTATTTATAACTAAAGTATATAACGGCCTGACCCGGATTCGTGCGGGTGCAAATTAATACCCTCACAACAAAGTTCACCACCCCTCCTTCATTGAAATTTTCAAAAAATATTTCTTGAGGGATGTTTACGATATAAAATATAACCTATATTCAAAATTCCAGCTTCCTAGATTTAGCAGTTGCGTGAGACTGTGTTGATAGTCAGTCAGGCATGCGATTTAAAAAAAACTTACAAAAAAAATACAAACGACCTCCAAATATAAAACAATACAACAAAGTATAAAAATAACTTATAATGTTGTTTCGGAAGTCGGTGTTTTTAGGTTGTTTCTTCTTTTTTGACACCGACTTCCTAAATAAAAGTTATTTTATGCTTAGTAGTGTTTTTATTTGAAATTCGTTTGTAATTTTTTTGTAATATTTTTATTTTTCCCTTTTTGGTGATACCCCATGTTTGCGTTGTTTTCCGTTAAAGAGTTACTTTATGTGCAGTCCAAGTCCAGACCAGGGGGCCTACCACAACCTCTTAAAACAATATTATTTTAATATTACTTTGTAATTTCTGTTGTTGAATTTTCAACTCTCGGCGCTGATCCGAGAGTTGAAAATGCAACAACAGAAATTACAAAGTAATATTAAAATAATATTGTTTTAAGAGGTTGTGGTAGGCCCCCTGCTCATAGTTAAATATCTACTTTGCTTTGTGATTGACATATACCTAACAATATCACTCTTTACTAGATTCAATATAGCTCTAACTAAATCCAATGTAGAAAGAATCGTCAACATCGGTTCATAAAATATAAAGTTGTGCCCGAATAGAGTCGGTCGAATTGTTAACCTCCTCCTTTTTTTGAAGTCGTTTAAAAATAAATAATACAGTTAAGAAAAACACACGTCTTGTATGTGTGAATTGATGATCGAAAGAATAAAACTATGTAGATGCGAAGGAAAATAGTTCCTTGATGAATATGTAATTTCTTATATTGGCATATCCCTTTTTGCTAAAACACAACAGTGTTACATCGTCCAAATTGTATACTATCATATAATGTAACATTCCGAGACATTAGATATTTGCGTCGTCATCACGAGGATTATAAATATGGTTCTATCATTCATTTTCATGTGGTTTTCCTACTACATGACTTGCTGTTAGGGATTCCCGAACTTAAGTGATTTCTTTACAACAAATAGTAAAAGAAACATGATGTAGTAGTGAAGTAATGCTGCTAGGTACTGAGTACTATGCTCTGGTATCGCCCTATTTGTTCTAAAGGTGACATGAGAGGTGTACGGCCGGGTATAGTTCACCAGAACCAGGCCAAGGATCCCGCGACCCGGTCGTCGAGCCCGGGCTATTGATCTCCCAGCTGCAGATGCTGCGCCCACCAACTTTTCAGCATACTTTAATGTTGAAAATTAAGTTGAACGTGTTGTTGCTCCAAATGGAACTAACATTGCTAATGGTGAAGTTATGCCGCCTGGAGAAATTGTAATTATGTTACTTACACAAAACAAACCTCAACATTTGTAAGGATTGTTATTAAGTTTTCCAAAATCGTGGGAGAATAATATGAAAAGCGAAAACAAGTAGCAGAAGTCAAACTTAAAAATAATAAAGACTTCTATTTGTTCTTAACAAACTGACAAACAATGACGTAGGCTAGACTACTATAACAACAACCGTTACAAAATATCACATTGAAAAATCATGAAACCTGCTTAATACGTATGCATGGGCTGTATGTACGGCATGGTCGTTGGTATGTATATATTCATTTCTCACGGTCTCCTAACCCGAGATCTGTATGATAGGTGTGACAACAAAAAGTAGATCAACAGGTAGAGGCCTTGGCGAAATAGGCAACGGGGCCAAGGATGTAGGCACCTGTGTCCCGGCTGCTTCGACTAATGGGCTCTTCATCGGATGGCTCGAGGCTTCCGGATTCCTTGTTTCTTATCTTTGGATATTCTTTTTATTATATAATAAATTAATCGCTACGAAAAACAATCATAATTATGTGTTGTACACACCAGCTGTAATAGAAGCACAAGAGTTGCCAAATTGTTTTAAAATAATTATCAATTACTTTATTATTAGTAATTAAGTAGTTAAATATTCGTCAGTTTTTTTTAATGGAACCAACACACCTAAAACAATACTCATGTAATTGGAACGGAAAATTCCAAGTTGTTGAATATGGAACGCCAAAAGAAAAATCTTTATGACAAAGAAAAAAGAAGATCCCAAGCCTTGAATTGTTTATGTCAAGTAAGCGTCCACACATCGCTGTAGTACTCCAAGAAGGAGAGGTTGCGGGGCTAAGGACCAGGTCACGACAAACGAGGCCAAGAATCCCCCGGGCGCGGGCTATTGATTCTTCGCCCGGGCTGGGGAAAACACACGAGACAGCTGCACTTCCAGACGTTACTCATGTAAAACCGAAACAAAGAAACGCAAAATAAATACATGATTTGTTGATGTATCAATCGCTTTCCTATAAATAAATAAACCGGCTCTTCTGTATGCTAGTCTAGTCCTATTGCTAGCAAGCTATATACATAGATCAAACAGACATTCTACCCCAGGCTCAAACATTCATAATTTAGCCGTGCCTAGTGTCCAGTGCCAAAACAGGGTGGTTGATCCCACCGGGCGAGATATTGATCGCAGCTTGCACCGACGCGCTGCGCGCCTCAAAAGCACTAAAGGCTTGCGTTTTGCTTCCCAGAATGTTGTGTCCTGCTCTTTCATATCGTGGGGCTCTCGTCATCGAACAAAGAATCTATCCTTCCTTGTTATCGAAGGCTTTTCTTATATTAGGCCGATCATAAAATACTACAACTTACTACAGTAATATGTTATTTACTTAGCTTTCTAACTTTTCCTAATAGAAAAGCTAAAGTACCGTGCCAACGAACTTCATTGTCATCAACTTGTTTTACTACCTGTCGTTTATTCCACGTTGCAACTTCAAAGAATATTGTGAAACAATGGCACCTGAACCATTTTTATGCAGCATGATGTTTTGTTTGGAATAGGTCATCAATTACGATTTCCTAACAATCGGATATCCAGCGAAGCGCAAAGCTACTGAAGTATTTATTGTACGCGTATCCACCTGTCACGTGTCTCGAATATGGGATGCTGCATTTAATATCATGAGGGGTTCACTGCATAATGCCTGGCACTAAACATTATCTCCATCTCGTTTCAGTGTGCATGTCTATACACAAAGCTGTCGCAGACTTCATTGTGTTCAGCGTTTGGGGGAGAGTTCCCCCAAATCCCACACAGACACTGACAGCGTGCACTTAGGGACACCGTTGTTGCTGATTTTGGCGCATTTAACTGTGTGGGTGTGCATGTCTGTGGCACTGAAGTGTGTGGTGTTTTATCTGTTCCGCTATGGCGTGTTGCGATGGGGGAACATCGACCGCTAAACAGCCGAATCGATGTGGTAGCGCATGCGCCGTAGGCCAGCGGCGGCGCTCGATACACAGCGAGACTACACGTCACCCCTCGGTTGCGTCGCTGAGGTAAACGACTCGAAAACGTTACGATAGGTCTTGATGTTAACATACCATTTTGTAATATTTTAATAGCACTTGAAAATTCAGTCTGTAGATTTGGCTAATGGTCTTGGCATCTACTTGTCGTTTTCATTTTGTGAAAGCGCGTATGAAATGTGGACACGTGGCTTCTGAGTAAATGACATTGAGTGGTCAGCTAAATATAACTGATATTAGTGTTTAAAGTTCCGCAGCCATGGGGATGGCACATGGGTTATTGATTGTCGTCGTATACACACATATATGGACAGTCAATGGACTGGCTCTGCGCCGCTACATGTGAAGCCGTCGCTTTATTAAGGGCGTTGAAATCGCACAAGCCTTGATTACTTTATGTAGCAGAGGTGATTATATATGAGCTAGATATGAGCTCATGACACGTGACGATTATCAATATTTTGGCCTTTCACTGTTTTTATTAAATAGATAAATTCGTTACCCAGCCCCTATATCAAATTGTACTCAAATGTCATTTGAAACGCAATTTATGATTTTTATCGTAGATACCGAATTTTTATTCAAGATAGCATTTAGAAATAAAGTTAGCACAACTTGATCAAATAATTGTAACATTATCAATACAAGTAATTCATATAAAAACAAGTATTTATTCAAAAAGAAGCAGGAAGACACGCCAATAAAAAAAATAATGGGTTGAAAATCTAAAGGGTCCACCTGCCAATTTTATGTTTTCCAGATATACAAACAATATAAACAACATTTATTTGTTCAAGACTTAATCTTATTTACAATTATATCAAAAAATGTTGAGCGCAGATACATTGGCTCTTACGTGGCCTATTTTATCTTTGTGTCATAAAAAAATGAGCGCAAAGGTCCATATGAATACTGTAAAGTGTGGCATATAGATTGTGTATTTGCAAAATACCAGTATTTTTTTTATTTTTGCACCTAGGCACCGTAGTTTTCTTGAAATATGTAAACTTTTCACTAGGTAAAACTATCTTTAGGGATAAAACTACGATACATCAATTTACTATAGAATGTAATCACAAGCAATATCACGAAATGGAAAACCTGTTTTTATTTTATTAAAATTCGAAAACCCAATTTCCACGATTTGTTAAATCCAAAGTAATTGTCACCAATCCTAGATTGCAATGTCGTCTCCTACTTTGTTTTGATTGGCAATGTCTTAATCAATGGCTGAGGCAAACTAATTCGTTTTAACGGTACACAAAGCCAGGGTGGGGCGGCTGTTTGTGACGTCACCAATCGATAGTACCCCTGCCCTCAACCCTTGGCGTTACGGGATGATGTAACGCAATATTTTCGTTGAGGTTGTTGAATCATAGTACTCCAAATGGGGGTAGACATGAAACCAGACGACATGGTACAACTATGCCATAGTTTTAAAGCAGGGCCCCTAGTCTGCTATTTTTATAAATTCGTCATTCCAACACGATCCCATTGTCATTTTGCTATAAGTTCGTAATCTGCTAAATTCATAATGGTCGATCAATGGTCTCGTAATAGAATCGTGGTTCTAAATATTCAATGTCTTTGAAAAGCAATAACTGCACAATAACGTTCTAATGGTAGGTCAGGTCACTGATCAAGGGAACTGTCAAAATTTTAGCAGATTACCGCATACGTCTGTCATTCATTTGTCATTATGTACGAGATTACCATTTTTAGCCATTTCTTTCAATGGAGTGTCAGTGGTTGACCATTGGAAAGTCATAATGACGCTTTTATATTAGTAGATTACCAAACTTGACAAAATCAACAATTATGAAATCAATGATAGGCCATTCTGACACTATTGTAATAGCAGACTTGAGGCCCTGGAGGTCTGATGGAGTGCCGAGGTCTAGTTCTAATGATTTTAAAGTAACTCATTTCAGTCGCATGTCAAAAACACCTTTAATTTCCCTACAGTTTTGACAGATAGCGCCTCATTTTTTTTAGAATTGATTCATTAATGTCAACTTGTGTGTTAGTAATCCAAAGCGCTAAATAATCTTTGTTGCTCACCTTTCGTATCAATTTAGCGTCTAGGTGGCACTAGCAGGCGATGTTTCTCAACTGCAAAGCGGCAAGGCCGGCCAACAACCTAGCCTGTATCAACCTGCTCGCTTTTGTGTTTGCCTTGCCGTTTTTATATCAACCGCAGCCAGAATGACAAAGTTGTGAACAATCATTTCTTTGATTTGTTTCTGGTTTATTTCTTTATACTTTTCCATCATTAGATTTTCTGTCATCTAATGTTAGGTAGGTACAAATATAAGTAATCAAAATAACAGGATAGTGCTCTGTCGAAAATATGTTTATGGTCCAAGACCGTTTGACTCCATGTTTCAACTAGGTGGATACCATTTTTTAAATTATAAGCTGTTCGCCAAAAGTTGCTAAAATACAACTTGTAAAACCAGAACGACTTTTCAAGGAAAAAATTGCTTAAAATACCTATAATCTTGACCAGTTTACCAAGGAAAACAAGAATTTATATTTATTTTTACTTTTGAAACCTCCGTCATTTTGTACAGCGATTAAATTATTCCGAATTTAATCAAGACATAATATGTAAAACGGAACCAAAAGATTAGCATGATGAAAATGTTAACAATTTTGAGCAATTAAAAAAAGACAAAATACCCGACCACTAAAAAGATCCAAACAAGTCGCTTTTCAAGCAGTCTGACGCAGTTTGTGTCCTCAGATCTGTGATTGAACTGCATCAGACTGCTTGAAAAGCGACTTGTTTGGATCTTTTTAGTGGTTTTTAGCGGCCGAGTTTTCTGACAGTATTTTTTCTTACATTTTAGTGAGTTACATTTTTTTTTCATTTGCGGGCGCCATAATGAAAATTTACACTACCACAATTTTGACAAATTCAACGACACCTGATATGTCAAAATCCGTCCAGCCGTTTGGGCTGTAGGGCGTGCCAAAGAAATGTATATACATACAAACATACATACGCTCAAAAAATTTATTTTTATTATCCTCCTTCTGACGCACTCAAGTAATAAAGATAAATCTTTAAACTCCCTTGCTTTAATTCAACTCAATTATTGACTATAAGTATACAACACTAACATACACTGCTATCCATAATGACTATTTTGAAAAAGAAAATGCCAGTCCACCAAGAAAACCACAAGAGTTAAAACTAGTTAAGTTACACAAGACAGAGGAAGAAAATCCACCCTGAAAGCCCCAAGAGTTAAAAGTGGATAAGTTACACAAGACAGAGAGAGAACTGTAAGAAAGCGTTAACCGAGCCGATGATTGTTGTATAAGTTTACTAGTTAATACGTGAACAGAACGTAAATAAACATTGACACGTGTTTATGGGTGCGGGCTGGCGCATGCGCTCTGACTGAACGCCCAGCCATCGATCCGGGCCCAGTGCCGGCACAATATACGTGATGCTAGGCTAGGTGGACCCCACGCACGGCTATTACCATATTTCTGCTTTACTAGAAAATTGTAGGCCTAACCAACGTAATGTATGATAATGATCAGACATTGCGGTTCAAAACTCGAAAGGTGTCCAAATAAGTTCAATTTTGGTAAAGCCAAAATTGCACAGTTCCTATTTCATTCAAGAAATACTTCTTAAATCAAAAGGAAAACTACATTAGGGTATGCCCTATCATCACATCAATTACTTTTGGAAATTGCTTCCGGACAGCCCAACGAATGTACTAATTGACTCAGCGTGTCATACAACAATCTGTAGCTATAAGACATGCAGGTCCCCAAAATCAATAACCCTGCGGAGAGCCGCCCTCCACTGCAGCGAGTCGCCCCGACTAATTACATACGAATGTTTTAATGAAAACCTGCTTGAATGTCAAATAATTGTTAGATCCGCAATTGCGCACGTTCAGTGTAGCCAGCCAGCTAGATGTAAATAAACAGCGGTTACCACGACGTGACTCTATACTTTTGAACGGGGACTGCGCAAGCGTGATTGGATAATGTTAATGAGTTATCATTGCTTTCGTGTCGTTTTTTGAATGACAGGGGATTGGGGATGTAATCGAAAGTGTTTTGTTTTCCGTACGTAACCTACCACATGCGTATCGCCACAGGAATCCAGTAACCGTAGTAGGTACGTTCTACTATATTTATTCTGTTATATTATGGTTCTCTATATTTGTACCAACACCAACCTTCATGGTTGGAACAAGGAAGGAACATAAGCAAATAATAGCATAGGTGACTATGCTTTTATTTGCTTATGTTCCTTATACACTTAATGTTCATACGAAAACTTCTGTCGTTAATTCTACGTTATCGTTTAACAGCTATATTTCGAGAGCGTCACAATGGATTTTTTTGTGTCTGCAAATTGTGAAGCATCATTTGAATGATTGACTTCACCAATGAGTAGACTTAAGGGATTGACACCGTATATTTCCTTTGTTGTTAAATCAAGCTTCATCCATCGAATGGACTGTTTGTCAGTGACTCCATATTATAGTTATCCGTATAAGTCCATACTGGCTTAATTTTGAGACTGGTACAGAACAAACATGCACCAACTGTAGATAGACCGGACAGTTTTATGGAACAATCAGGATTAACTTTCTAGTAATTTGCACTCGCAAGCCAATCCAATTATTCTTTCATCCACGACGAGGTAGAAAAGCTCCGTTCAAAGGCAAATCTGATTACTTGATTGCGAATTTTGGACGCCATAAAAACTGTCAGGAGAACTGAGGAACAAAGGACTGGCTGCGTTCGTTACGGGGATTATCTCATTTGTCGCCAATCACGTAGATAGATAATATGTCGAATGATAGATAAGTGTTAAATAATGGCTAGCTAAATGCAGTATTCCGATATCATTAAATCATGATTATTTTTATGATTTATCATCTCTTAGCTATAACTTGTCATAGAATATTAATCATCTGGCCATTGGCCATACATTTTGGTATGAATACATTAAAATTACATATTTGACACACGAACTAAACTAGGTAGCAATCATCCAATGAAGATGATTTCTGGTACAAAGAGTACTTTTACCTACTAAATATTATATTCGAATTTTAAACTTCTTCAAACACACACTTATTTCATTAACACACAAACAATTTAATTAGAAAGTAATCTCAAGAACGTGACGATCGAGTTATAATAAAATCAGATTTGGAGTTGTGTACGTGTGGCGTGTGGCCACGAGCACCGGTCCTCCCCGTCATCTCCGTCTACGTTTACCTGGCCGCATAACTGTTTTTCCTCCGATCCTCAGTCGCATACAAAAACCGATGAGTTGCCTTCATTATTATTAAAGCACAACAGAAATGAGCGGCAACATGGCGATGTTTAACTGCGATTGCGACGTTGCCACGCCGCACGCTCGGCTGACTCGTCACGTGACGTCACGTCTCAAGATGGCCGCCACACCGGTCGTGGCGTCCCCCCGCGCGCTCCCGTCTTCCAGCCGGATCCGATCGTGTTGCTCGGTAATAATAATTTAGAATGCAGCCGTCAGAAAGGAAACCGAGCGAGAATAGATTGAAATTTAATGCATCGAACACGTCGGCTATACGTGTTCACACTAATTGTTATTCTACAACAGATGCTGTTTACTTTCGTTGAATAATATAGACAGTTGTTAGCGGAATCGAGGGCCTGCCAGTATGTGTGGCGGGCGACTCCGTGATTCATTTAGGTAATGCTTTAATTACCTAATCGGTGACACATTCTTTCACTGTGGTTTACTTAATCTATACTGATACTAATATTTGTAGCTATAAAATTCATATTTCTGTTGCTACGTTTTTTTTTCGAATGAACAGGTCTTTTAAAACTTTTTACTTGAATATTATGTAAAATCTATTGATACGTATAAATCATTTTTGGCCAAAAGCGTAACATTATTATATGGTAGGATAGGTCAATATTATCCAATGTCGTCATTTCGATAATACAATATTTCTTGTTGTTTCTTTCTGAATTACTGATTCTGCTTCATGGTCATATTATTGTAATATCAGTCCACGTATTCTTAAAATATTTTCTAAAACAATGTTGAACTCGTTGCATCTGTTAAGGCGTGGATATTGTGCATGTATCGTGTTGGTTATCGTGCGATAAGCGTGTTGTGTATGTCGGGGCAGGGCGAGAGGGCGCGAGTGGCGCATCCGCGTCGCGGCTAACGGCTCGTCCTCGGCGCGTCGTCGTGCTGCGCGCGCTGACGTCACCGCTCGATAATGGCCGCCGCCGCTCCGGCCCCCCGCGGCTGCCTCGACCCGAGCCTCAGTCTCTCGTCGACCCGCTCACCGAGCGAATGCCTTTAACGTTACGCACCTTAGACATCCGACGTCCGCGAACCGAGTGTGAAATTGTTAAGTGTTTTATGTGTACCATGGTGACGGTGTTTTTCCTATTCGGCAAGAAAAATCAGTGACAATTTACAAGAGACACGAGGAAGACCGATCTCTCGCTCACCGATCAACACCCGGCGGCGAGATGTCGGTGATGCAAAAGCGTCAGCACTGCTACCTTTGCGACTTACCCCGCATGCCGTGGGCTATGTTGCATGAATTTTCAGAGGCGGTGTGTCGCGGATGCGTAAATTACGAGGGAGCAGACCGCATTGAGGTGGTTCTGGACACAGCCAGGCAGCTAAAGCGCGCCCATGGATTCCAGGAGGGCCGCGGTCCGACCCACGCTAAAGGAGCTCACCGAGCACCGTTAGAAGCGCATCAAAATGGAGCGGAAACTGCAGCAAGGGGCCAACCAGCTCCCCCGGCTCATCATGCTCCTACAACTGGATTTACTTTACATCATCCGCGACCGACCGCGAGTGCTGGGCTCCTAGCCGAATACGGAGGCAGGCGTGAGGAGCACGAGGGCAGGCGGCTGGCGCACCTGCCAACACACCACCTGACGACACACGCCGGAGCGCGCCTGGCTCCCGGCCTTGCACTCAAACGACAGTTAGATGAAGATGACCATCAGAACCACCACGAGCCCGCTAAAAGGCTCCTGGAGGAACACTCTCGGCCGCCATTAACTCGTGGTGATTCCCTGCCTGCAGTCTCATTAGCAGCTCCTTTTGCTCCAGACCGCGTGTTCAAGCAGGAGAAGCACCCATTGCGCACACCTTCTTTTGATGCGTCTTCGTTCAAATCAAATGGTGAGTGTCTTTCAAGGATGCTGTTACTGGTATCACTGTAAATTATAGCAAAATATTAAAAGTCGATGTTGGTTACGGTTACAGCTTATGGATTTTAATAGTGCTTTGTTGTAAATTCCAATTTGAAGAAATACTGTACGCTAAAAAAAAAATAATCCCTTGAATAATTAGCTAAGTATTCGGTGGTATTATCTAAAATGATCTATGTATACAATTCCAGATTAAGGAAAAGAATTTCAAGTAGTAGTTCTGAAAAGTATTATCATGAGGTAGCTGGAACGCACTTGGGGGCTGAATAAACTGCTGACAATAAATTGAATCTCATCATTTTAATTTTTTTAAGAACTGAGATTCTCTGAGATATTAGAGTAATTTACGAAACAAAAACAACATTTCTAAACTGATAAAATATTTCCCTGTAATAGTAGTTTCTCCTTCTGTTTAGGTAGGTAAAACAGAGGTGAATTTAGACAAAAAATCTGACCCTCATGCCCAAGCTAGTGCTGAAGAAAATGATCGAATACGGTACATTTAAAGAATCTCTCATTAGGTTATTGGATTGTAGTCGAAGATATGAGTGATTACAACGGTCAGTGGGTACAACACGAAATTTCCATTGTTTACAAATATCAGAATGTAACCTACATAGTTTAAAAAATAGTTATTTAGTAAAGTCACGCGCAGTTTGATAACACGAACGATAGCAAACGAACGTGAACGTGCTCAGACGGATGAGTGTAGATGTTTTGCGCAAGCGTCCGCCACGGGATTAATATCTAGGTAGGTGCATTAACTCAGTCCATAAATACGAAACCGGTTCGACTGGTTGAGCGTTCTCGAAAGCGAGCCCGCGCCCGCGGCCTCTCGCACCACACACACCACGCCGCTACGTACGAACACCCACGTAATACAAAACGCGCCACAGCGCCGTGAATGCATGCACGACACGGCGGTGTGGCAACGTCGCGTGACGACATTTTCGCTCGCGTACGTATGTAGGTAGGCCGACGGGCGAAAAAATATAGCGCCTGCCTACGCTTGGCAGAGTCGCTCGACCACATTCCGTTGGCGTGTGTATAGGGAGCTCGCGGCCGCTCGCCACGAGCCGCCGGCCAAAAAGGTCACCGTGCGTGACGTCACCCAGCCATATGGGCCGTGCCTTTACACAGAACCAACCGACCATATCTGACGCCCTTTTGCACGTTAGTCTAATGAATAATCCAATGTTTGTGTTCAATGACAAAAGAAGAAAGTAGTTCTGCTCAACCGCATGGTGTAACTAGAACGTCGTCTAAGTAAACAACGTATATTTTCTTCAATTTTCCTTAATCATTAATGCTGATTTTATTCAAAATGCTAAATTACAATATCCCAAATGGTTATGTTCTATCATGAATATACTATTGTGGTGTTATTAACATTTAACAATTGTATCACAAAGGAAATATCTTATCAATCAAAAATTGGCAGTAAGCTCTTGATAGCGCCACAGTCGGAAGTTTTCATGCGTACACAACGCATGAAAATGTTATTTCTGATGTTGGCTGCAATTTTTCGCACATTTTTGTTGTTTATTTAACATGTGTAATCTGTCAGTGTGAATTGGAGTCGCAATAAAAGTTTCATAACATAGCAACGGCCGACTAACAGCGTACACAATATACGGGACCCACATCGCGCGATGTTTGGCAACGTCGCGGTGGTTCGCTCGCGACACGACTCGTTGCACATACGAGTGTGGCACTCGTATCTTCAATTATTATACGTACCTACCCGTCTGCTGTAGGAGGTAGTCCGAAAGGCCTGCCGCGCCGCGACGTGTGACCAGGCAATGACACATCGCCGTTCACTACGTAGCTCGTATTAACACACAATGCTATTTATAAGATATTATATGCGTGTGCGAACGTGTGTTTACTATCCGTCGGTCCACCGCAAACGATGTGTCATCCAACATTGAATGTGAGGTTATTCGGACAAATTGAAATGATGTCGACGGCTGTGGTGCGTCGACGAAACTCGCGTTCAACGTCTTGTGCCAAATACTATTCTGAACGGTGACATATTGATTCAATTTTCACTTTTATTTCGTTTTATACGTTAGAATTGATAAGCATCATCGCTGTAGAAGTATGGCAGTGTATATTCTTTTTTATGTCCGTCTGCCACTCATTTGTTTATGTTTTGCAATGTGCGTAGGCAGTACATTTTATCTCTATCACTAGACAGCAAGTTATCTGACTAGTAACAACTAATAGCCGCTATGTGCTCGTCAAATTAATTATAAAACAACTCTTATCTAACAAATGTAACACAATATCGACTTTTGATAATAATATATTCTATTTTAGTTACCAAGCATTATCGTGACCAAAAAACCATTTTCCACAGGCTATGGTAACGCGACACCGCTGACAAATGGTTCAGCTGGCTCACCACTGGGTCGCACGGCAGGCTCGCCTCCAGTTACAGGAGTTACCGGGGCCGGCCCATCACCGATGGCCGCTCTGATGTCTGTGGCAGACACGTTGCCCCCAGGCTCACCTCGGTCTGCTGGTGGATCTCCACCACAGCCACCTCCACAGAGGTCCGCTAGTCGCTCCAGCCAACACTCGCCCAACTCATCAGGTACGAATAATTGAAACTTTACCAAACCAAACTCAAGCCCAAAACGTACAAGTGCACGCCGTTGTTTGAAAAACACGACAAACCAGGTCCAACATTTATTCGTACCGTTGAAAAAGATTCACTACAATTAAACGTGTCAGTGTATCGTATAGAAAAGAAAGTAGTTGCGAACACGTCAGTTTTTGCAAAAGTTGCCGGTGCAGATTAACGGTAGTCCGCGTTCACTGTGTCGTATCGTGAGAGGGGTCGGACTCGGGCGGGCGTCCGATCACAGCGCCGGCGCTAATGCCGCGGCGCGGCGCCCGACGACCGCTTGCGCCCAGACCGTCCAGCTACAGTCTGCTGACCTATCACGAGCCTCACCTCGACACGTGGCTACTGCGACAGCGGACGCCACTCTCATTGTACTCACATCTCTCTCTTTGATGAACTTGCGTATGGCAGACGGTAGCTAACGATTCCATTCCGGTCCGACAGGGTCGAACGGCGGGCGGCGGTCGTCGGGCTCCCGGCACGTGTCGTCGACGACATCGGTGTCGTCGACGGAGGCGGGAGAGGGCACGGAGGCGGCGGCGCCCACGCCAGCGCCGCTGCTCAAGTGCACGCTCTGCCAGGAGCGCCTCGAGGACACGCACTTCGTGCAATGCCCCAGTCAGCCGCACCACAAGTTCTGCTTCCCCTGCTCCCGAGACTCCATCAAGCGACAGCAAGGATCAGAGGTTAGTTCTGGTTTTTATTATTTATAGCTCAACGTAACTTAATTATCCCTTTCAAAATTTCTGCTTACTTGACAAATATTAACATATCGTTTCGTCTTCCTCAGGTATACTGTCCAAGTGGGGATAAATGTCCATTGGCAAATTCGACAGTCCCATGGGCTTTCATGCAGGGTGAAATAGCTACGATCCTCGGCGAGGAGTTCAAGCCGAAGAAGGAACGGGAGACCTAGGGCAGCGCTCCGCAGCCCCGACTTTACCTCTTGTCCCTCTCGTTGTGAACCGCACGGGAGGAGTATGTCCGCGGCACGCGGCCGCAAGCGTCGCAGCGACGCGCGGCTCCGCGGTGGGGCGAGGCCGGGCCCTCGTCCGTACAAACCGACACTTGTATATAACTTTGTAAATAGTAAACTTGTATGTTTAGTTCGCTCATCGATAGCCATCGACGATACGGACTTGGATAGCGCGGCTGACGGGCGGCGTTAGCTGTGCCGCAGGGCGCTGTGTTCGGCGTATCGCATCTTTTTTATTTATTTACGAGCTCGTACCGTCGACTTGTGTCGACGGCGAGCGCG
This sequence comes from Melanchra persicariae, assembly GCA_947386135.1. Taxonomy (NCBI): domain Eukaryota; kingdom Metazoa; phylum Arthropoda; class Insecta; order Lepidoptera; family Noctuidae; genus Melanchra; species Melanchra persicariae. Next base: position 930,328 of record OX376659.1, on the reverse strand, counting down.
GTGCGATATTCCGAATGTAGCGCATGTCTGTTTTGACGAATTTTCGATTATAACTATGTTGTGTTGACTTGAACACTACTCACGCTACAGAACGTGATCTGAGGTCCTCCTCGTAAGGACCAGTCGTTACATTTCGAGGGTGGTACGCTGCTGTGCGAGCAGACATTTCTTCGGATGCCATTTTCTTAGTTACCCTTAGGTCCTGAACCATAGTGAACATGGCATTTATTTATGTGATTCTTATATACTATACAAGTATTATACGATATAATAATCATGACATTATGTAGTCCAGAGTACTGATTGTAAAATCGTAGTTATTTAATAACGGATGCGTATCGCTCCCTGTACAGACCGTAGATTGATGTATATTGTATTTATCACATACAGCGCATGCAAAATAGTCTTATTAACTATGAAGCGATTTATTCAGAGTGGCTCGAGTTCCGTTACTGTCTCGCATTTGGCGATAAAATTCCGCTTATGAGATTTTGGTTAATACTTAATTTTAGCGGCAATGATAATTGAGAAGAAATCAAAATTGTGTTGTGGCGGCAGGCTCGCTGAAGGCAGGAGCGGCGTCTTTTGAGTTGATTATTTTGTAAGGATAAGTTATAGTTTACTGGGCAGTGTGTCACGCGCGCCGTGACCGGGTCGCTCGCGCGGCTCGGCGACCGCGCGCACGCCGGTTCGCAGTGTCAGCGACATCGCTTCGCATACGTGAGGGGGCGTACCTAGTCATTTTGTGAAATGTCAAATTGTCAGAACCGCGAAGACGCGGCCGTTATAGGAACTCTTAAAACTCGCTGCTATTTGTATAAAGTGAAGTAATCATTATATTATTATCATTATAATATATATGTCATAATGTTAAACGATTCGTAGTTTACGTCAGTTTCGAAAGCTATCAGACGACGACCGTTTAGCTTCAGTGTACTCTTGTGTTTCTCAGCAGATCTGTAGTGTGCGATGTGATGATCGAATCTTGAATCGTTCATTCTTTTTATTGGCAATCTAGTTGGTGATTTTATGATGAAATATGTAAATTAATATTGTCTGCTGATTCACTCTCGAGACATCGGTCATCGTTGAGTTTAAATATTTATGCTTGTCATAACTTAATCGTACCTACTTCAATATCATTAAATTCGATAGCTTTTATATCTTTGAATCGAGACGATACAGTGTCTTTAAATATTAAAAGTTAGAGCATACAATGAAATTGATATGTCGTTTATTTATTTTAGATGTTATTTGTGTACATATACATACGTTGTACATACTTTGTCTACTTGTAAATATTTAGGTAGAATTGGTATATGCCAATACAATCAGGGCTATAGATCCAGTATTAATAGGACATTGAGCCATGTTTTATATTATATTATTATTTGAAACTATTATTACTCGTTGTTTTTCATGAAATGCTAAAATTAGATACCTATTTGTGCTTAACAAGAAATCTTACTTCTATACAATAACTTTTTCATAATAATAATTTTCGTATTGAGCTATTTCTTCTCTATGAATGTATCTCAGCTGAGCATCATTTTTCTTTAAATGATGTACTTTAAGTGGATTAATTTAGCTGTCATGATGTATCGTATTTCCATATTCTCAGTGGGCTTTTTATTCAACGTCGCGATTCTGATAGATTCGAAATTGATTATAGTATTGTCAGTGGACATCGCCCGCGGAACGGGTTTGTCAAATATTAATTAATAAAATTGTCGCCAAGATTGGCAAAGGTGAAAAATTGTAAGCACAAATTGTGCATAATACTTTTTTATGGATTTGTAATGTTACATGTACGTCAATATCGGAGTTGAAAACTTTTATTCCAACTTTGCTGACACGTTTGAGAAGAGTCTTATCCTTTTTTCCAATGGAATAATATAAATATTGCGTTTGTTTTTCTTCTAAATAAAATGTGTCTTTGACAAATATTTATAATTTTGCCAAATGTTGTAACAAGGATATAAACACATTACATAATTTTGAAAAGAGTTCTTAAGGATATCATTCTTGATCCAGTGTGGCACAATATTTTGTGTCAAGAGTGTCATGTTAACGTACATGTAACATATCAGACTATTTCTGTCCGCCTTTACCCATAGGCTTGTTTGTAGGAGTCGACAGAGCATCGACACAAAACATATGTATCATTTTGAGACTCGTCTCTTTCTTACTGTAAGCAGCAAGTGAAATGCTTCGATTAAGACGTTAATGTAAATGTTGGTGAAATACAATTGATGTGATTTTGTATATTTTCGCATTTTTATTTACCCTACTATAAAAACCTATCCGTTTTTTGTTCATATATAAATAAAGAGGCCTTTAATGAGCCAATCACGCGCCGATAGAAGAAATTTTCTTTCAACACGTGAAAAATGACGAATGCTTCGTTTTGTTGTTAAAGGAATCTGATGTATAGCTGTACAACAAGGTACGTTAAGAACTGAGCCTCATAAGTCCACTTGATGGGTGTGCTTTTCCTCAGCCAGGGAATAGTCAGAGGAAAAATCTTCTAGCGTTGTAATATATATGCACAAAATTTGCAATTGTAGATAATTGGAATAACTGTCAAGAAAACAACTAAATTACTTTCTTATTCCAAAATTTCCAGTAACTACCTATCTCATATTTTTCCTAATGTCAAATATGACATTTTACTTGTCAATTGCTTATAAATAGTGGGACACAACTAAATGGTTCCATCGATACATCTAATCAGACGATCAAAAGTAGTACAGCTTATGTAGATGAAAATAAATCTCTTATTTATTTTCGCTCCACTTACGAGTTCGATAAACGTTCTTGACTCAGCTGACTTGATTTTGTTTTACTGAATGATTCGACTCGACTCACTCTATTTTGAAAGCAGACTTTTTGTGAACTTAGAACCAAAGGAACTTTTAAGTTTTGTCGTTTTAAGGTTTTAACACACACACATAGGTCTGACTGAATCAGCTGACAAAATAATGCGACCTAAATCAAAATATCTAAAGTGTGATTTATGCTTGTGCACAGAGAGGAGCGCGAGCACGTCGGAGAGGTCCGAGCCCCTCTGCCTCACCAACAGATGAGAAGCGTCGCGCCTAGATACCCAGTCGATCGATATTTGGTTAGTATCCATAACACATATCAGTTTACCTCGATTGATACTCAAAACACGAAGGTATCATTTTGGTCTCTATACGTGTAATCATGACTAAAGGATCCAACTAGGACTCTTGTCATTATGCTGCTCTAAATAACATAGTAGAGAAAAATTATTGATAAACTTTTATCAATATTTAACCGCTGGGGCCCCGACATGTGAAAATTCCCAAAAAAAAAAAATCTTATGTAATAGGTAAATAAACATTAAATTCGCGATTAATTCGCGACACACCGGTGTGTCGCTGGGGCCGGAGCGGTATGTTTTCATTCCAAACCTACATATTCGTATAATTTGTCAATAGAGGTTATACAGCGAAACCTTAAAAATAAAAAAATCATCAGGTTTTTGCGAAATTCCTGTCAAAAGGCATATACAAGAATTAGGGAAACTAAATACAAATACCTACAAAATACAAAACGATTAACAAATTATTATCTAAGACATAATTTTGGATTTTCAGGTTGAGAGCAGCAACAAGTTTGAAATGGTTAACATCATAGATGACGAATTATGGAACACAGAACCAGCTTTAAAACCAGAAGATGAAATAGTACTAAGAAAACTGCATGATACGCTGCAATCGACTGCGGATGACCTGAAGCTACTCTCCGGGGAACTGTCGAAATTTCGTGAGCCGGGCGTGCAAGTCAAAACCACTCCCACACCGTTAGATGAAGAATTCAACGAAAAAGTTCATATTGAGGAAATTGTAAATGCCAAATTCCATGGGTACAAAATAATTGATAAATCGTCACAACCTATAAGTGTGTCTGAGTATAAGCCGAGAAATGATGTAATAGACGATAACAAACCTACTATTTTTACTCAAAATCATAAAAATACAAACGTTGACGTTCCGGTGAATATTCGACCAGTAAAAAAGAAGCCTAACATTAATAGAAACTTAGAAATAACTCGCACTAAGGTAATACAAATAAATGGTGATACAAATAGCACAAAGACTGAAAAGCTTAATAATGGTAAAGTAGTTAACGCCCCAGCAGTAGCTTATAATGAATATTCTTATAAGTATGTAGAACCTAAACTTAAGACGCCAAGCAAAACTTTACAAATCCAGGAAATGCCAAGCATAAATATAAGAAGTGAATTGACAGAGCAGAAAGTTTTGCAGTTAGATATAATTCCAGAGGTCAAGGAAGCTGAGAATCCTGAGATGGTGAGGAAAAATATAGCAGTAATCGCGGTACAACATGAGACCAGTAAACCAATCAACGAACCTGAAAAACCAGTATCTAATATACCGCATGAAGTACCAAAACATCAAAAGTCTAATCAACCTATAACAAAAAGAAAAGTATCAAAAATGTCTACATACGATAGTAGCGGCTCTACTACTAACAATATCAGCTCTGACACACAAATGAAATTAAAAACACACAAACGCATTTTAACAAACATTAGATTGTCTCCAAAAACTTCAGTGCGTAACGATCGCAAGAAAAGTAATCTTAAGAAAGAGTCTGAGAAGCGATCGCATTTAAATTTAGATGAGTGGCGAATGAAATTGAATTCCGTATACGGAACAACTATTTCAAAGAAAGGTAAGACTCCTCAGACTAAAAGTAAAGCTAAGACGAAATCGACAAAAACTAACAAGGATCAAGATAATACGACTAGACCAAGTATCTTAAATAATAGAGAGTACATACCTTATTCCAAATTAACTGTAGGAGGTGTAAGAGCCAGTGACATTGAAAGAGAAATATCAGACATTCCTAACAACAGAGATATACCATTGAGCCCTATCGTAGATAGAATACTAAGCAGTAGGGAGAATTCATTCAGTAAAAATAGTTCTCAAATCCATAAACAAAAAGATAAGCTCAACATTCTTACCACATCCGACGAAAATTTATTGCAAGAAGTAATTGATATAGAAAAAAATGTAAGTGAGACATTATCGAAAAATGTAAAGAATACGAACAGTGAGACAAATATAGAAAAACAAATTAGTGACTCAGATGAAATCAAAGAAAATAATAGTTACGCTGATGATTTTGAAGATGAAAAATCAGATCGCTCCGAACAATCGGGTAATCAGAAAACAAATAGTACACATTCCAATGATGATAAGAACTTGAGCGATGACGACAATAGTAATGCATCAGAAAACGACGACAGTGATAACAATGATCATAGTAAAGAATTTGCACCCGTTCCGAGCTCATCGAACGCAAATATTCAAAACCTAACTTACACAAAAATCTCAAATCTATCTTTTAAGAATCAAGTTGATATATTTGAATTTGTGCACGCCATTGACACACAGGATTCCGCCACACAAAGTAATGCAGGACAGAGAATATCTCCTAAAGAAACGCAAACGTCGCCCGTTCCTGATAATAATATACAACCCATACACAACGATCTTTGGCCTACTATAGACCCCAAAGGTGAAGTAGAAAAGTTGTTCCATTTAGAAAAGGAATTTATTAAAAAGCTTATAGTAGAAGAGTATGGTGATCTACTGGAAAAGAATATAGAAAAACCGTCGACTTCAAGAGAGGTTGAGATTAGGCTAAACGTGGCTGCTTCACAGAAAAACACGCAAACTTCCCCAGCCCATGTGAAGCATGTCATGACATCACCTACGAGAACTAAAACAAGAACAACTTCACCATTCTCGAGACTCACGGTCGATCACCACACCAGTCCAATGATTTTCGTCGTTGATGAAGATGAAGTTAGAGTAGAAATTGAAAACGATGAAGATCCCGGTATTTCCATAAACCTGTCATCACCTCGATTCAGTTTACGTTTACCACGGACTTCCGGAGAAGTTTTATCTAATTTAGGAGATAGTGTACCACGAACTGAAAAGCAGACTAGGACCTCATCAAAAACGCAAAACGTTAAGAAAAGTAATGTGACTGTAGCAAGTACAAGTACTCTTGAAGCTGATTCTTCGGAGATCAGTAGTTTAGGTGAAGTGAGGTTTAGAAGAAAATTAGGCAAAACTAGAATAGTCTCAGATACTGAGTCTGTCACCTCGTCTTCCTTGTCAGATTATCCCTCAGGTATCTTACCTTTGAGGAGCGAAGGCGAAATGAGTATAGGTCGCGTTAGAAAGTTTAATAAAAAACAAAGTAAAAGCGAAGGGGAAGCTAGTTTTGGTCAGTTATGAAATAAATGCTAATTTTATGTGAATCTGATCTTATATTATTATTATTTTGGTGCCTTAGCTGTTGAGTTTAATATAAGTATAATATTAATGAGGATCAGTACTTCTAAACACGGAGGTTTTATTAGTAATATTGTTGTTATTGAAAGAGTAACGATGTTATTGCCAAATTATAATTTTAATGAAAATTAATAGTTAAAGTGATACATGTGATAGTTCGTAAAACGATATAAAGAGTTATGAGGGCATTATTAAATTTACCATTGTTGATGAAGATATAGTTAAGGTGATAGCTACAGTACTGATTCTCATTAACAACGGTACTGCTGTGTGTTCATTCATCATTGTCAATGTTAATTGTTGTTCACCTGAAGTACAAATCAGTTAAGCATGATATACTTTTAATTTTACTTTTAAGTATGTGTAAATAGTAAACACGCTGGCAAAATTAGCGGAACTCAAAAGAAGGTAACGTTTTTCGTAAAAGGCTGAAGAGAAAAAAATCCTGAAGCTAAAGAACAAACATCAGCTATTATAAGCTTCCTTCAACGGGACGTTATTTTATTTCTTAATGGATAGTATAACTCTACGTAAACGTAACTCTGAAAATCAATTGAATATAAGATAAAATGCCATAACTTATGTATGTAGAGATCTATTTAATAATTATGTTACTAGGTTTTGCCCGGGACTGCGTACGCGCATATTTTTTCCGTCCCCGTAAGAATTTCGGGAAAACCTCTCTTAGTGCTTCCCTACACTCCATACATGCCACATTACCATTTCAGCTTTCTACGACCAGTAGTTTCGGTTGTGCGTTGTCTGTCAGTCACTCAATCACTCAGTAACGGAAGAAATACACTCTTTTGCAAAAAAAACGGGCACCTAAGGAAATTTACGTTCTAAGGTCGATTTTAGTTAATTAAATGAAATTTATTTCTTTGACGTAGTCTGTATACTTATAATCGTGTAAATTAATGCGCGTGAAATGAATTCGAGCAATTAAAAGAAAAAAAAAACGATGGATTCTTTAAAATCGACGTACACGCCCAAACAATAAGAAGTGGTCGGCAATAAAGACAAGTTTTTTTTTTACTTTTTTTAATTAAATAAAGTTACAAATGTAAAAACCTAATAACGAGTGTGACCTCCTCTTGCCAAAATCACAGTTTGAATCCTTCTGGGCATGCTTTCCACGATGTTTTTAATAACGTTTTGAGGAATACGTTCCCACTCTTCTGCAATGACTCTTTTTAGCTCCCTGATGTTTTGTGGAGCAGGTTGCACTGATCTTACCCGTCTTTTTAGAACATCCCACACATGCTCAATTGGATTGAGGTCAGGACTTCGAGCTGGCCAATCTAAACGACGGATCCCAACTTCTTGCATGTACGCTTCCACGTCGCCAGAACGGTGCGGGCGAGAATTATCGTCCATAAAAATGGAATCTTCCCCAAGTGCAGTCAATGTGGGTTGTGCATATGGAATTAGGACTTCCATTATGTACCGGTGTGCATTTAATGTTCCATTTTCTATGAAAATTAACTCCGTACGCTCCGTCGAATTAATTGCTGCCCAAACCATAACGGAGCCTCCGCCATAAGGAGTGATTTCTTCGAAACACACTTCCGCATAGCGTTCCCGTGGTCTTCGCAGCACTCGCCGGCGTCGGTCCTCTCCACACAAAGAGATTCTAGCTTCATCAGAAAACAATACTTTATTCCAGTCCTCCAGAGTCCATGAAGCGCAGTTCCGAGAAAACTGAAGTCGAGCAACACGGTGCTCACGGAGTAATTTAGGGCCCCGAGCTGGGCGGTAACTCTTGATATTGGCAGCCAAAAGCCTCCTCCTGACCGTCCACAAGCTAACTTCTACTCCTCTTACTTCTTCAAGGCTCTTCTTCAGGTCCACACTTGACGCCTTACGATTACGCAACGCCTGACTCACCAAAAAGCGGTCATCTCTTGGTTCTGTGCATCGTTTTCTTCCCGAACCGGGTCTTCTTTTGACCGAACCAGTCTCTAGATACCGTTGCCAAGTCCTCTGGACAGTTGAACGACTCACATTTAGCCGCTGAGACACGTAAGTTTGCGAACAACCTTCTTCAAGTAGGGCTATAATTTTACCGGTCCTTATCGCTTTATCACTCATATCAAAAAGTGGTATTTAATGTAAAAAGAAAGATTAAATTGTTTAATTTGCAGAAAATATCCAAAAAGTTTTAAAATATCGTAATCAGTTAAAAATCGTTTCAGCAATTCGCGCCATTAGTAAAGCAATTTTAGAATAATCCACAATAATCATTATTTTTCTTTTCAAATTTTAAATTTGAAACGTAAAGAATCATGCCAGGATGCTTCAAAAAACATGCCAATACATCGTCAATTAACAAAACCTATTTCTTGTTCTTCTTCATTGAAGTAGAGAAAAAAATCTAAAGTGCCCGTTTTTTTTGCAAAAGAGTTTATATATCACCGGAGAATTGCAAAAGCCGTAAGATAGTAAAATATCGCGTGAAATTATAAACTATTTTTTCTTTATAAGACACGGATATATTGGAAACTGGAATTTGGATGGGATTCATTGTATACAAAACGCTTTTTCATAATATATCGAGAAATTATAATCTAATAAAGATTTATTGCAATCTTACGGAGTCTGCAATTTTCCGGTGACATATATAATTGTTCCTTTACTGAGTGATTGAGTGCTACTGAAACTAGCAACCGTGAACATTATTCTCAAAAGTCTTCCATATTTATTGCTCTTTCTATAAGTTCATTTCTAAACCCTATCAAAAACCGTTGCGTGGTGTTGATGAAGTACTTAAGTGGACAAACAGAGCGACTTGATTTAGTGATTTGCTCTCTTGTAATCAGTGATCGGAATAGGTAGAGCTAATATGCCTAAAGTTCAAAGAACAGAGAAGAAAAAAGTGGAGACTTCATTACGACCAAATTTTTTTTCGGATTATTTGTCCCTGGTTACGCGAAATTACTAAAGTACAACTAAAGTTAATAAAGTAAAACAACTATCGAATGCCTTTCCTGTTTCTGTTTAAAAAAATACAGAAAACACAATTTTCATTGTTTAAAAAAGTAAAGGTAATCTCCTTATCTTCGTTTGAACGATGTAAGTAAGCGCGGAAGCAAATGTAATTTACATAACTAGCTCTAATAATTATAACTAACAAGGTAAAGGTAAAAAAAAATTTAGCTTTCATTCCATTTATTCATTTTTAACAATTCTGGGAACTGAACGTAAATAGAAATCAACCTCGATAATTTAAAAAAAAACCGAAAGAATATTGTCGTAACTCGTCTCCCACTGGTCTCTGTTCTTTTTTGAACTTTAGGTATTTTAGCTGACCTTTTCCGATCACTGCTGATAATGCGGACTTCACTTTTTTTCTTCACGTAATTATTAGTCCCAGGCCAGCATAGCAGTTAATTCAAAATCAAAATAAAAAAAAAACAAAATTGAATTGAAATGAAATTGCGTTAGGTTCTAATTTCTCATAGCCATACCTACTAAACTATTGTTTATGGCGCTGGCTATAAAATTGGGCTGTCTTTGTCTTCCATCTTTAGGTCATTTATCTGTCGATGCTTATTTAACTTAATAAAAAAACTGAAAAAACTTTTTACCTATCTAAATGTTCCACTAATTTTGCCAAGTGTATTTTAGTATATTTTTTACGCCATTTAGTAAATATTGTGATTAGGGAAATAAGTGTATTTTTTGCATTATGAATTTATGACTGAATAAACAGTTGTTAGAAAATTCTGTTTCAATATATTTTCCTGCACCTGAACAAACAATAAAAAAGGAATAGTTATCGTCGTGGTAATTAATAATAATTAATCAGTATACGAATTGAGGAGTGCTTTAGAATGTGCTATTCGGGAACATCGCTACATGCTCCCTGAACTTTGTCCACGCTTTCCTCGGTTGCACATGCACAACAACAATAGGGCGCTGGTAGCTGCTGTGGATTCGCAGTTGTCAAATTAGTTTGATGACTTCTTCTTCTTCTTCGTGTGGGTAGTAAGGACTAACGTGTGTGTTTGTGGGGTACACACCCTAGTGTCAGAGTTTCTAAACCGCCTCAAGGGCCTCTGACATGGGAAGCCGTCACCTCCTTCTGCGAAGCAATAATGCTAGTGAAGGAGGAGGCGGGCCGCGTGAGGGAGAGACAAGCCTCACGCCCCCCCCCCCCCCCCCGCAGCCTCCACAACATAGGGAGACGCACCGGGCGTCGCTGGGCGATTCCCCCGGCCACCTACTGCGCGGGTCTGCGGACGGCTCACGTTTGGTGGCTCGCCGTCCGATCAAAGCCAGGCCCGGGCCGACTCCACGCGCGCCTCAAAGAGATGTCAGCATAGGAGTAGGGGCCCGTTAGGGCCAGAGCCTGCCAGGGTTGCGGATTTTGTTCGAAAGAGTTACCGCGGCTCTGGAAAGCAAAAGACACCACGAGCACGGATGGGTTTTAGTCAGTAAGAGTCTGACGCACCCTCCCGCTCCACCCAGAGAAGCAAGAGTCATTTGATGATTCCCCATCCATAAAAAAGGGCCTCTAACATGGTTTGACGACCACCATTTGGCAGCCCGGGACCACCGGCGTAATACGTGCCTTCCGAAGCACGGAATCATCTTTTATGAATCAGTTGGATGACTGCGAAGACCTCACTGATACACACTCGATAATGTGCCTGTCAGTCATAACGAAGGAGGTTGGATTCGAAAGGTCGAACGAGCGTGCGATCCATTTCCAGAAATGCAATCACAATCAGCCCCCAGGATATAGCCCGTACAATCCATCTGTTGCATTGCGGAACCCAAAAATTATAGACCGATCACGTCCATAGTGACGATCTATAAGGTTCTTACATCCATTATGAGCGCTAGAATTAATAGCCATAATATTGACAGCTACATCATGTCTGCCGCCCAAAACAGATTTAGAAATAGGTCCCGCATTACTAAGGTGCTGCTCCTCATTGATATGGCAATAAACCAACAGGTTCGACGTTACCGAGATGATTGATGATTCAAACAAGCTGAATAAGAAGGTCTATGAATCCGTATGAATTTTATAACATAGTGCTAGAATTTTATAAAATTGATGCAATGCTACACAAAGGCTACACACCTTCCTATATATTTTATTTGAACTAATTTGAAAACAATTAATTTACACAATCATTTGTTTTTTTTAACATGTAATTGGGTGTCTCCTGTTGTATTGACAACGTGGGTACCTCACAAAAGCCAATCTAACTAAAAACAATTATTTAAAAGTACAACAGCCTCTTATCAACATATTTTAAAGAAAATTAACAAAGAAAGAAGCTTGAAAATGATTCATAGAGGACAAAGAACAACAGTAAATAGTGTACTTGTAAAACATTTAGTTACCGACCAACACTGATATTGCATGTATACAATATAGCTACATAATGTATTAAGTTCAATTAGTAATTGATAACGAGGCTTAGTGGCTGGTTGTCTTGTTAAAGTAACCAGCTAATAATAAAATATGAAGTTGTTTATATTCTCACTTTTGTTAGGTTTGAGTTGTGCTAGAGACTTTACTAAAGCGAGGGTGGGTCCTCAGTACGATTGTGGAGACTGCCAACCTCAACAAGTGCACATAGCGTTTGGAGGTAAGTGAGCGTCCGTCACTCCGTTTAACCTTATCTGGTGAAGCAGTGACCCCTGTTAGTAACTTCATTAGTTATGTTATTTTATTTGCATACCTAAGGTACGTACAAAGTCTGTGGACTCATAATAGACTAAGCTTATATGCCGGTCTACATACAGATAGATAGAAATAAGTGATGGTGATGTTTGTTATTAGCAAATACAAAGCTTGCTTCTGACTCACAAGATCACCTACAGTAACGATAACGTACCTAACTTATTCCTTTGTTAGATTTTACAATCTTACAGAGTACGCAGTAATCAAAGTCAACATGTATAATCGGCGTAGTTCAATGCGAATTTTCTGAGGGGATGAAATTTTAAAAATTATTCCTCACTTCGTCTAAAACGAAAACGAACTCATAGAAGTTCGTTTGTGAATCTTCTAAAAAAAGAATAAACATTCGAGAATCAGTGGTTTCGACTGGATTTTGCCTGCCAGTGATTTATTAAAATCCATTGTGACATCATCTTCTCTCAATCTAGAAACAAAACACTTTCAATTACCCTTGACTCCTGAACTTCCAGAGAAAGTGAACGATATAGTGATAACATGGTCCACGTTCAACGACACTCTGGTGTCCATGGTGGAGTACGGCGAGGGTGTCATGGACCAGCAGACCAGTGGCGCCAGTAATATCTTCGTGGACGGAGGGCGGAAGAAGCGAAGCCAGTACATACATACTGTTACTTTGAGGGATCTTAAGTTTAATACTAGTTACGGTAAGTCTAATTTCCTATTAGTGTCAAAACTCTACATTTACCAAGAATAACCCGTCTGCCTTAAAAAAGGAAATAACGGACCTGTTCTGCGTTCGCTGGTTCCACCATAGGCGCCATCTTCTGTCAGGCGAGATCGTAGTCAAGAGCGCTCGTTACGAACTTGAACTAGAAAATAATTTACAAAAAAAGCTTCAATCTAGCCATTCTTCTGACCGGTGTAGAATGTAACATTCACAGCAAGCATGTCATGGTACGCCATGTCCTAAAATCCGTGGAAAACAAAATACATAGGTACGCATGTTACCATGCGCATGTTCGTGCTCGTTCCCACGTAGATACTGACTGTACGAATGCTTGCTTTGTAACATGTTACATTACGCCCAACCCACCTTTAAAAGTACGTTTTCTTTCAAGAGTCCCTCCAAGAGTCCTCAAAAATCTCCACCTTGTTTCATGAACAGCTTGTAAATAAAAATTAAGTTCATAAATGCAAATCCAAGATAACCTTGTGAACCGCCGCTCGGTTAGTATCTTCGAAGACGTATTGACGGAGTATCAGTGAGATATATTAAGTCAGTCAATCCACCCAGATTGACAAACTAGGTATACATATATATACACTCTTTTGCAAAAAAAACGGGCACCTAAGGAAATTTACGTTCTAAGGTCGATTCTAGTTAATTAAATGAAATTTATTTCTTTGACGTAGTATGCATACTTATAATCGTGTAAATTAATGCGCGTGAAGTGAATTCGAGCAATTCAAAGAAAAAAAAACGATGGATTCTTTAAAATCGACGTACACGCCCAAACAATAAGAAGTGGTCGGCAATAAAGACAAGTTTTTTTTTACTTTTTTTAATTAAATAAAGTTACAAATGTAAAAACCTAATAACGAGTGTGACCTCCTCTTGCCAAAATCACAGCTTGAATCCTTCTGGGCATGCTTTCCACGATATTTTTAATAACGTTTTGAGGAATACGTTCCCACTCTTCTGCAATGACTCTTTTTAGCTCCCTGATGTTTTGTGGAGCAGGTTGCACTGATCTTACCCGTCTCTTTAGAACATCCCACACATGCTCAATTGGATTGAGGTCAGGACTTCGAGCTGGCCAATCTAAACGACGGATCCCAACTTCTTGCATGTACGCTTCCACGTCGCCAGAACGGTGCGGGCGACCATTATCGTCCATAAAAATGGAATCTTCCCCAAGTGCAGTCAATGTGGGTTGTGCATATGGAATTAGGACTTCCATTATGTACCGGTGTGCATTTAATGTTCCATTTTCTATGAAAACTAACTCCGTACGCTCCGTCGAATTAATTGCTGCCCAAAACATAACGGAGCCTCCGCCATAAGGAGTGATTTCTTCGAAACACACTTCCGCATAGCGTTCCCGTGGTCTTCGCAGCACTCGCCGGCGTCGGTCCTCTCCACACAAAGAGATTCTAGCTTCATCAGAAAACAATACTTTATTCCAGTCCTCCAGAGTCCATGAAGCACAGTTCCGAGCAAACTGAAGTCGAGCAACACGGTGCTCACGGAGTAATTTAGGGCCCCGAGCTGGGCGGTAACTCTTGATATTGGCAGCCAAAAGCCTCCTCCTGACCGTCCACAAGCTAACTTCTACTCCTCTTACTTCTTCAAGGCTCTTCTTCAGGTCCACACTTGACGCCTTACGTTTACGCAACGCCTGACTCACCAAAAAGCGGTCATCTCTTGGTTATGTGCATCGTTTTCTTCCCGAACCGGGTTTTCTTTTGACCGAACCAGTCTCTTGATACCGTTGCCAAGTCCTCTGGACAGTTGAACGACTCACATTTAGCCGCTGAGACACGTAAGTTTGCGAACAACCTTCTTCAAGTAGGGCTATAATTTTACCGGTCCTTATCGCTTTATCACTCATATCAAAAAGTGGTATTTAATGTAAAAAGAAAGATTAAATTGTTTAATTTGCAGAAAATATCCAAAAAGTTTTAAAATATCGTAATCAGTTAAAAATCGTTTCAGCAATTCGCGCCATTAGTAAAGCAATTTTAGAATAATCCACAATAATCATTATTTTTCTTTTAATAATTTCAAATTTTAAATTTTAAATCATGCCAGGATGCTTCAAAAAACATGCCAATACTTCGTCAAATTAACAAAACCTATTTATTGTTCTTCTTCATTGAAGTAGAGAAAAAAATCTTAAGTGCCCGTTTTTTTTGCAAAAGAGTTTATATATGTTTCTTATTTAGGTTATCTCGATGCCTTTACACGGTCAACAATTCAAAATATAGCGGAGGATAGGTATTATATTAGGCACCCCACTGGGCTACAACATCATGACCTCGACGTCAGGGGGTTTCGGCCTTAGTGTCGGGCGTTTTCTACTCCGTATTACCGACGGACTTACGATTAGTCCCGAGCCCGTACTAAGAATGAATGACAACACGATTTGACAGCTGTTCTTAGTTCGGGTTCGGTTTCTTTTTGGATGGGAAATCATCAATGACTCCTTCCGCTCTGGACTAAGCGGAAGGGAGTCAGTTTCAGACTGTTACTGACTAAAACCCACCGTGTTCTTCCCTTTGCGTTCCCGGGTCGCGGTAGCTCTTGCGAACAAATTCCGCAAAATTTTTTTGGTACCTACTAAAGAGAAATGGATGCTAGAATTTTGAATTGCCAAGAAGTCGATCAGTCAGTAAGATGAAGATAGAGAAGCGTAGTATTAGAAGGGGTAGTTGGTAGTAACAACTAACAACACATTCCTTTTTCGCACCCGGAGAGTATCTGTATTTTACAAAAGCCTTTAAAAGTACTCAGGTACGGTGTTTACTGTTAATGATGACACAGTGTCTAATATTGGCAGTGTACCATGTGGGTTCTGTGTACGGCTGGTCTGAGGAGTTCTGGTTCCGCACGGTGCCCCAGGGTGAGATCTGGCCTGTGCGAGCCGCCATCTACGGCGACATGGGCAGTGGGAACGCACAAGTACGTTACAATTACATTACTTTTGTACCTTGTCACAATTAGCAACTACCTATTTATAAGTAAGTAAGTAAGTTATAAGATCCAAAATATATTATCTTTCTTGTAACTAGTAGGGACTATACATATAGGAAGATGAGCATCCTGAAGCTAGGTGGTGGGTGGTAGCAAGACTATCGTTAAGACCATCACACTAAATGAGGGAAGTACTCGTATAAAGGGCATGCAATTGAGGAGACGTATGGCAACAGTGAACTGCTTTAGGCCAATTTTGTAAATAGAGTCAATTAACTTTAATACCTTCTTCCAGTCCCTATCATACTTACAAGATGAAGCTCAACGCGCACACTTCGACGTGATTCTGCATGTGGGTGACTTCGCCTACGACATGGACTCCAAGAACGCACTGGTTGGCGATGAGTTCATGCGACAGATAGAACCGTTGGCAGCCACGGTGCCCTACATGACGTGTCCTGGGAATCATGAGGAGAAATAGTACGTAGATACATTACACCTGCCTAGGCATGTGTAGCTCAGAGAGTGATGGGTGGAGAAAGAGGCCAAAATTATGGTTGCATTGTAAGAGGGACGAATGAATAGTGAGCATCATCGTGACGACTGATAGTCGAGAATGGAAGACAAGAATATATTGCGCTGCCCTGAAGTACCTAATTTCAGCCACCGCAATATGTTTTTCTCTTTTGAGACCATTCGGGGCAACTCGTAATTGTAACTTGAAATGTAATTTTGACAGGATTTAGGGCGAATTTCTTAAGTCTTGATAAGCTGATCTTTTAAGCGAGAGATTGTAACAGAATCTACTGCATTGCGATAGGTATACCTAACTAAATATAAATCCGCAGTAACTTCAGCAACTACGCGGCTCGCTTCTCGATGCCGGGCCGCGACGCCAGCCTGTTCTACAGCTTCGACCTCGGGACCGTGCATTTCGTGTCCATCTCCACCGAGGTCTACTACTACATTAAATATGGTATCAAACTAATCAGCAACCAGTACGACTGGCTGAAGGAAGATCTAGAGAAAGCCAACCTTCCGGAGAACAGGTCAGACAAAATTATACTTTCAGGGTGTCTGCCGGGGTTGCGGAATTTGTTCGAAAAAGTCAGCGCGGCTCGTGAACGCAAAGGGCATGTGAAGGAACACAGATGGGTTTTAGTCAGTAAGAGTCTGACACTCCCTTCCGTTCCACCCACAGCGGAAGAAGTCATTTGATGATTTCCCATCCATAAAAAAACGTTGTCTGCCAGGATCGAGGAATTGGTTTGAAAGAGCTACAACTACATAAACAATATCACACAACCTAAGAAATAAAAATAAATTACAACGAAGACTAGCTCGCACAAACTACGGTAAAAAAACCATATTGTTCGAAGGAGCACAGCTGTTTAACGACCTACCAAATGACGTAAAAGATTGTGATAACATTAACAGATTTAAACTAAAACTGAGAAATTACGTTTATGAAATGTAGTAATACCGCATATTAAATGTTAGCAATTTACATACTTCCTATATTATATGTATTTGTTTTGTATAACTTCACCAACACGCATCGGAGGCGAAATGTATTTATTTAGATATAAACAATTACTTTGTATCTCATTGTAAGTGAACCTTTGTATTGTTCTTATGAGAATAAAATTCTTTAAACCGAAAGAGTCACCACGGCCCTGGAATACAAAGGGCATTTGGAGGAACATGGATGGGTTTTAACAGTCAGAGTCTCACACTCCCTTCCACTCCACCCAGAGCGGAGGGATCCATTTGATGATTTCCCATGTTTAAAAAAAAGGGTATAGGTACTACAAGTAACAGAATAAGCGCAATACCAATAATGAGTTTATTGAACCCTTTTCAGGACTTGCGTTTTATCTATTACATTTGAATTCTGTTCAGCTTGAATAACCATTAATCTTGTCACGGATACATTTCGTATCTACTATTCAGAAACATACACCGGTGTGTCGCGAATTAATCACGAATTTAATGTTTATTTACCTATTACATAAGATTTATTTTTTATTTGGGAATTTTCACATGTCGGGCCTGGAGCGGATAAATAAGTGGCGACTAGGGAGGCCTATGTCCAGCAGTGGACGTCTTTCGGCTGATATGATGATGTTAAAAAATGGAATTGTATCAAAGAAAGTAGGTCTACGATCCTACAGTATCTAAGAGTGGACGAGTGTACCACAAATGTATTCTTTGGCTACGTGTCTGGGTTAAAATTCAAATGTCCCACAATCATTTATTATAATCTCCAGTCATGTTGAATCACTGCTGGGTATATAAACCACCTCACTTTGCTTGCAATAATACCTATCTATATTATACCTAATTCGTACGCGTTGTCTTACTCGTTAGTCTGGTCCCTTTTTTTTAAAATATGACATTTACATACACATACAGCCAGACCCGGAACAACTATCCGTAGGCCATACAAATATTTGTTCCGTGCTATAATCGAACCCGCGACAAGCAGCGCAGCAGTCATTCGCTCAACCACTGCGCCAACCGTGCCGTCAAAGTTAGCTAGCAAGTCTGTTTAACTCTGTTTTCTTCCAGGTCGAAGAGACCGTGGATAGTGATGTTCGGTCACAGACCCATGTACTGCAGTGACCGTAACGATTACGATTGCCAACGAGAGTACACGCGATTCGGTCTCCACGGAATGTGGGGTGAGTAATAATGAGAGATTGAGTGAGGTGAGCTGAGCACTCAGTGGCTAGGGTTCTTAAAAATGTGCAAGAATACTTACATGGAAATTTTGGTCTTTTGTTCTCTATTTGTACCGGTAGCCTTTGAAAGTTAACTGACTACCGCAAAAGTGAGAGGTAAATGCCTGGAAAAGCCTTTCTTTCTCATCCAGACAAGAAGTTACATTTGCGTTTTTTGTCAACACGAGTATTATGAATTTTCATTTGTTTATAGCTATCGAACCTTTACTGAAGGAATACGGCGTCGATCTGGTGATCTGGGCACATGACCATCTGTACGAGAGGACATTCCCTCTGTACGGCAATAAGGTGTACAACGGGTCTACCGAACACCCTTATGTAAACCCTGGGTAAGTCTGGAGCCTTCTGAAGCGTATACCCACTCAATTTTTTTACTTGATGAAATTCAATTCTGCACTTACTATGGACCTAAAATTAATTTTCGAAACATTTCCTGGCCCGTCTTTGTTGTTCGTGTTCTTGTCCTTAGCTTAAAGTGGGAAAGGCTATATCGTCTCGGAGATCCCTACATGATCTAATCAGAAATGAAAAGACCTGCATGACAATCACCAATCTTCAACTCTGGCACTTGCCGGGCCATATTACTCACAGAACGAATTACCGATTGGGCTAAAATTCTTTGACCGATGAGCTGGTAAATCAACTACGAGAAACAGAATCGAGATTTTATCATCTATACCTACTACCTACAGTTTTATTATTATTTGTGTAACTTTGGTTTATGATGTTCCAGGGCTCCGGTGCACATCATAACAGGCTCGGCTGGATGCAAAGAAGGACACTCGTACTTTAAACGTAAGTTATTTTTAGGACAGTAGCTACATAACTACTGTGAGAGTTTTGTTTAATGATTTTAGCCTGTCTTGGAAAGTTAGAATCGAGGTAGAATGTTAAAGTACCTATTTGATTAATTTCAGGAAAACTTATAGCTAGTATTTCAATACAATAGCCATTCACAAAAAAAAAGTACTGTTTTTCATTAATTACAACTTAAAAAAGTAATTGATCCATAAATTAAAGTTTACCTAAGTACCTATGGTGTGAACAGTGAGTTTATCATGATCATCACCAACTGCGGGCTATAGGTAGACCTCCTTTCTGTGTTTTTTCAAGACCTCGGTGATATATTCGACCCAACGCGCCCTTTATTTCTATGGCCCAATTATTGGACCAACACTTACTCCAGCGGTTACCTCCGCGTCTAGCCAGTTGTCCTGCCCAATCTCACTTGAGACGCGTCATCCTGTGACTGACGTCAAGACATGAAACCCGCCTGATATTGTTTCATAATTTACTGAAAAAATTACGAACGTTTTCAGGGGATCCAGAACCATGGTCTGCGTTCAGGAGCAGTGACTACGGCTACACGAGGTTCGTGGCGCACAACAAGACTCACGTCTATATGGAACAGGTACGCTATTAGTCATGTCATCATCCACCTGTCCTTTATCCCAATTTATTTGGGGTTACCTATGCAGCGTGCCTTCTTTTTTGATACGTAGATCTCTACCTGTATGCTTATCAATAGTCGCCTCTTTTCTCGCCATACCAATAGGCAATTCGTCACGAAATCCATCCATCGGATCTTTGGTCTTTTGTCTAACTTTTGCCCTCGACTTCGATCGCGCATGTCCCGTTTCTTCCCGATCCCGTAAACATTTCAGGAAATCCTCTCTGAGTGCTGAGTGGATGCCAAATTGCAGCTTAGTAGTTTCGGCTGTGCGTTTGTCTGTCAGTCACTCAGTCTTTTACTATTACCTAACGAAAGAGTTTTATAGGTATAAATTGATATTGATTTTACAGACTATCATATCAAAATAGCGTATATCTAATTTCTAAATAACTAATTAATTAGGTAGTTACCTATCTCAATCCATTGCAAGACATGAAAAAACCGGGAGTTTCTTCATTCATGATTTCATGTGAATCTATGGCAGGCCTGTGTAGGTAAATGGTAGGTACTCCGAGAATCCGTAATGAGACGAGAGGACTGCAAAGTATATTATATTATGGTGAGGTGGTGAAGGAAACGTTACGCTTGCGTTTAATAAATTTATGATCTACTTCTACGTTAATTTATATTTTCACAATAGAACATCAGACCGAATAAACGAACTAGAACTCATTTCGTGACATGGAACGGTGGCCTTGTCGAACGTGTACTGTTAGACCTAATCGCACAGTATCACTATTTGAATACTGTAACGAAACTAACAGAACACGTTCCCGGGACTCTAAATAATTGTCTTACACAATCCTAAGACAGAGTACTGCGAAGTTCAGCTGTCATTGAGGAAGACAATTCTATTTTTATGTAGCTCAAATCGCGTCGCGTGATAATGTTAACAACCCTTTTACGGCTGCCTATCTTAAGATAACACAAAACTAGCGCAAGCGCTCCGTAGACCAAGTCTGTAGCAGAGTTAATTGAGATAGGTATTGTTGCACGGCGAAGAGGTTCAAACACTTCACATTTCCTTAATTCGCCCCTTTCTTGGATATGCGGTGCGGCTCCGAGCGGCTACCATCCGAATCTCGTGTTTCGCTAAATAGTGTCGATTTAGTAATATGCCTACAAACGGCTGGGTGTGGTTTTAGCGAGACACGGTCCCTAGCGTTCTTAGAACGGTTCATTTTAGGTGCCCAGTGAATCCTAGGTCAGGATTCCTAACCCTGGAAATGTTCGTCCAACAATCCCCACGCAATGCTCTCTGAGCTAGACCTTATAGGAAACAGTAATCATCAGCAACGCTTGGTTGACCTATAACCCGAATGCGGGTCGGCCATGAAGCCTGGTTTAAATAAGCTGTGAATATTAACGGTTCTGCCCCCCATGAATGTGGTGCGTCAGCTAAAAGTCAATAATGGCCAATAGTTGGGTGTGTTGGTGTGCAGTATACAAGTAAGTATGTATGAGGGAATGTTAAGTTATATACATTACTAGAGAGTCCCTCCAGTTTAATGAGCTTATGTACATAAGCTCATTAAACTGGAGGGACTCTCTTCTACGTCTTTGGGGGCTTTGCCATAATCGCCACGCTTGGCAGGGGCAGTCGCCTCTTACGACACCCACGGGAAGAGATGGGAAGGTGCTATTCTTTTACGGCCGACACCATACGGAACCGAACGGAATGGTTCTAACTCACATCCAGACAAATTAGTTAAAACCTGAAAATTAAAGCGTTCACGTTCAGACAATTTTAAAACTTTTATTTCATATATTTAACAAGGCTGTTCAATGTTTATGTTTTCAGGTCAACGTTGAACAAAATGGGCAAGTGATTGACTCGCTGTGGCTCATCAAGAATCAACACAAACCTTACGATATTAAATAGTTTTAATTTTCGTCAAACCATCTTGTAGGTAAGCTTGATGCTGGATTTAATTAAGCGCTTCATGAACTAGTTATTAAGTAGGTACAGGTAACATTGCTTTCCTGATACTTAAATAAATTGTTTGAGCCATTTTTTTAATTTTATTATCATCTGTTTAATTTTACCATCACCTTTCCCTTACCCTATCTAGAATAACTTCAATTCAGAAGGAGAGCAGGCATCAAAGTCATCATAACTCACAAAGTCACAACAAAATACGCTAATGCTAAAAAGTACCTACCTACCGACTAAAAATAAACTTATCTCAAACACAAGTGGTCATGTTTGTGAAGGTGCATTGAGTTCTTTAGGTGCAAAAAATGATTAAGAATACGAACCGTACCGCGTTTCAATCCGAAAATGCGTGTGATATCTAGTAATTAAAAAAGCCATTAAGTAAGTAGGTACATAAAAAATACACACACCCATGACGAAAAAATTTATACCTTTTGCAGCCGCCATCTTGGATTCACGTTTTGACAGGACTATCGGCTTCAACACCCTCGAAAACCATGAAAACGACACGATGACGAAAATATTGATATAGAATACCTATTCCAGTCGCCATCTTGGATGTACTTATTGTTACCACTATCACTATTGCACTATCAGCTTTAAATACCCTCAAAACCGCCGCATTCATGATTTACAAGTAAGTTCACGAATTCATTATGATCGATCACACGGACTTATACGTATAATTCAATAACGATTAAATAACAATAACTAGAAATCATTCTTACCTTTCAATATCAGCAGGAAGTTTAAAATACGATAGCTCCGGTTTTGATGAAGCCGAGTCCAAAGAGCCGTATACTACGCAATACTTTCCTAGCATTTTCAAACCGATCGCGGAGATAAAGTTAAACGTGACCACTCGTCATGACGCGGCTTTCGCTACTGCGAGTCCCGCGAAGTCACCTTAGGAGTCTCGTCGGTGTGCATGTTTGTGTGAGTGTGCCGTTTCGATCGTTTGTAGGCAGTTTCCCTACTGTCCATATATATATTGTGGCTCTATAACCGCGAAACTTAGAGGCGCCTGCCTATATGCGAGGTTTTTATAATGTATCACGTGCATTGATTGCCATCTGCATCTAACAGGTCATAAACCTAAAGCCGGATTTACATTACGAAACTAGTGGCATGAAAGTAGTTTCGTGACATTAATTTCACCAACAATTTCACGTGTAAACGTGAAGTTTTACAATGCATGCATCGATTTCACGACACTGAAACAGTTTCGTGATGCGCGCGATTTTTGGATAAAACTAGTGTCATCATGAAACTAATGTCATCGTATAAAGCCGGATTTACATTACGAAACTAGTTTCATGCATGATGAAATTAATTTCATAACACTACTTTCAGTACCTGTGAAACTAGTTTCATTAAAAATAATAGTATCGTGAAACCCACAGTATGTCTGTGTTCATGGCTCCGCCAACATCAAAGCTTTATTTTGCATTGCAAAATGTTGTCATATAAATGTTATAGTAAAAACTTAAGAAAAGTTGTCTCGAAAGAAAAGATGTTGGTGGATTCGAGGCTGGCTAGCAAGAAACCAAGCACGACTAATAAACACACGTCCTATCAGTGCAGGCGCTTTCGCGACACTAGTTTCGCGTCGCGTTTATACGATGACATTAGTTGCATGACACTAGTTTTATCCAAAAATCGCGCGCATCACGAAACTGTTTCAGTGTCGTGAAATCGATGCATGCATTGTAAAACTTGACGTTTACACGTGAAATTGTTGGTGAAATTAATGTCACGAAACTACTTTCATGCCACTAGTTTCGTAATGTAAATCCGGCTCGCGACAACAATTCTATAAATTGTTTTTGTTACTGCTGATCATGACTTGCCAATGACGGCGCTGGATTCATTACTAATCACTTTAATAACAAATCAATTAGTACTTAGTCATACTTTGCAATTTTTGCGACTTTTTTCAAGTTTTTTGCTACATTACAAAAGTGAATTAGAATTTTAGAATTACCTAAGTGAATCATTTACTTTCAAATTGATAACACGTGAAATGGAACGGATTATCTGGGTGCGTTCGAAATCTTCGAATCATAATTTTAAGGTTAAACCTCAATGAACACTTCAAATGAAATCTTTTCACATGTTTTTGAAATCTAATCATTTAAAAAAAAATTCTTTGATTAGCAGCTTCGTTGGAGAAAATAATCTGTTTCTTCATGTTTTGTGTAGGAATTTCTAAAATAGGTTTTTATATTTTTCAAGTTTCAGAATGTCAGTGACGGTATGACATTTAATTTTGTCAGTAAAGCGAGCGATGTTTATAAATTTGAAAAAAAACACAAACAAAAGCCAATTAGTAATTAATTGACTGTTCAGTCGTACAGTGACCAAGAACGACTCATTGACTGGTGTTATTTTTAGATACCATTTATTTTCAAACATCTGGGAAAACATTGAGTTTTTCCTATTTCTATTCGTAAACTCACGAAAATGAAGTTACTAATATTTTCCCTACTGATAGGGCTCAGTTCAGGCAGGCTATTTGGGAGCCTTCGAGGGAACCCAGGACCAAAATATGAATGTACTCATTGCCAACCGGAACAAATTCACATTGCCTTTGGAGGTAAGTCCTTTGATCAATAGTTATATTTTTCATACTTATATATATTTTTCCTACTATTTCACGATGAATAGGGTGACTATTTCCTTGTACAAACAGGAACCTTACTTACTTATTTCCTTGCATAACACTATGCCAGTGCTTACAACACTAGAAACAAAACTTAGATCCATCATAAATAAAAGTTAATTATCTATCTAATTAAAACTAACTTATGGCATAAGTTTAGGATAGTTTATTTAGAGTTTGAGGACCTGTGATCAAGTGATATTTGTCTTTTTGGTTTGCATAGTCATGAAGAAGAAATGTCGCACCAACCTTAGTAAATTTAGTACAATGGCAAGAAAGTGATGATGATAGGTTTAAGTAATTAAAGAAATTCATCTTAGCCACATATGAGTTTGAAATCATCATTTACTGTCTGATAGTCTTTAGTGCCCTTCTTCCGAAATAAGAAGGGTATATTATGGTATAGCTTATGACTTTGACTTGTAACATTTGGCCTATGTTATGAATTTCAAATTGTTATGCTACAAGTTGGAATAATAATATGTATTATTACCACAATCCTGTTGATTTGTTGTTCTAATATTGAACTTTATGTGAATGGAATAAGAACTATTATAATTAACTGTGTAACAATTATCAATTACGCTAGTCCTATTTCCATAAAGCATGATAAAGTGATTCCTAATGTTTCGGTATGTTACAATTATAACTGAACTAAATAATATTATTAAATTAACTATTGATAACAACTGCTGATAAAATTGTTATGCTCCTAACATCATTTTGTTTAATAACTGCTTGTTTAGATAATCCAAATTTAAGTAGTTATTTAATCAAATGTTGAAAATGAATGAAGTACATCATTTAGTTTAGGTACACTTTTTAATTTACGATATGTTGCCATGGTGTATGTTACCTAAACCTTGAAAATATAAAATGATTTGAAATACCTACAGGAAGACCACAGAGTCGGCCTAAGAATTAACAGTAAATTTTCTGTGCATTTTAAACAACCAAAGCATAAAGGAAGGTGAACAGCTGACATCACCTTATAGGAAAAATTACACGATGTATGACTTGATGATATTTTATTTGCTACTTGATCATGTTATGCATTGTGACATGATACACGGTGTTGGCATCAAACAATGGGTTGTTTTAAACTTTTATTGACAAACATTTATCTACTTTTCATGTGAATTCCGCTTTTTAGGGTTCCGTACCCAAAGGGTAAAAGACAAAGACTCCGCTGTCCGTCTGTCTGTCACCAGGCTATATCTCATGAACCGTGATAGCTAGACAGTTGAAATTTTCACTAATGATGTATGTGTTGCCGCTATAACAACAAATACTAAAAATATAATAAAATAAATAATTAAAGTTTGACTCCCATACAACAAACGTGATTTTTTTTCCGTTTTTTATAAATAGGTACGGAACCCACCGTGCGCGGGTCCGACTCGCACTTGGCCAGTTTTTATAGATAGTGGTTGGTATGGAATCCTTCGTGCGCAAGTTCGACTCGCACTAACGCACAAAACACATTTTAAACCTTGCATTTTGGTACGGAATTAGGTGTTCTCAGGCCCAGCGTAGCTTAGGTGTTTTTAAAATCATTTAGGAGAGACTCATGTCTAGCTGTGGACATCTAATGTTGTGTGATAGAAATCGCTAAACATACCACGACTTTTGTAAAAAGCATTGGGTCTTTTTCCACCAAAAGCTACCTATGTAATAAATAATGCTAGTGTTTTACATAGTTTGGCGAAGCGATAGTCTCAGAAGGAGATGTCGTGGCGAGTTTTTTCGATGATTTTAGGACCTGATATTGCAATAGACCGGAAAAAATAGAAAGACGGATCAAAAGACTTTGAATAAAAGGTATGGCTGTTGCTAACTCTGTATTTTACCAATCTTCCAGAGAAAGTGAACGACATAGTGGTAACATGGTCAACGTTCAACGACACGGAGGAGTCGCGCGTGCAGTACGGCGAGGGCATCATGGACTCGGAGGCCTCGGGCTCCAGCCAGCTGTTCGTCGACGGGGGGAAGCTCAAGCGCGCCCAGTACATACACAAGGTGCTGCTGAAGAACCTCAAGTTTAATACTAGATATGGTAAGTTGGGTGAAATAGCTAACTGTTGTAGGTATCGGGAAACACTCTGGCAAGAAATTCCACTCCTTAGCTGTGCGCACAATGAAAGTTTCCCAAAGGAACATCTTATCGGGATAAAAATATCCTAGATGTCCAACACAGGTCGTTGTCTACCAGTGTTTC
The DNA here is from genome assembly GCA_947386135.1 of Melanchra persicariae. NCBI lineage: Eukaryota > Metazoa > Arthropoda > Insecta > Lepidoptera > Noctuidae > Melanchra > Melanchra persicariae. The sequence continues at coordinate 903,594 of OX376659.1, read as the reverse complement.
AAACATGGAGATCCGTTTAGGAGTGAATGCCAGAAAGAAAAAGTTTTCAAAATATTACTATGGACAATCAGCTGATCTCTTTAATATATATGCCTCTAAGGGAAGCTACACAGTTACCAGTAAGATGTTATTACTCGTAATTTGACAAGAAATCCTGGATAATATTATGTTATGTATTTAGGTTGGTATAATCCTGTTATTGTTTGAAATCATATTTCAATATGCTTGGCGGATGTTCATCCGGTTTTATCATGTAAACTCATTCAATACTTACTGTGTAAAGTATTGAGTACTTTGTGGCCAACCCAAATGTCCTTTCATTAGCATTGTTCGTCGAGTCGTTGAACTCCTTTTTGGTTCTAAGTTGAGCTACTCGACTACTGACCAAAGCTTGCACTGACTGGACAGGTCCACTCAAATCTGTGTGGTTCTCTCCTCAAAATACCATTTCAGACACTGATCTGCATGATCCTCATCATCGTATTGTGAATGTGAGGACCATTTATTTATTTATTTATTTTATTTATTTACACTTTACGCACACAGATATGCAGAGGCGGACTTAATGCCTTAGGAATTTTCTACCAGTCAACCTTTGGGTGATGCAGAGCTATGTTAGGAGTTCATTTCATGTTAGTCTGGCGGTTTGTGTTTTTTTATGCGGCCTATCCAAATGTCCTTACTTTGGTATTGTTCGTCAAATCATCGACCTCCTTAAAGTTCTAATTTTGAGCTACACGATAACAGACAAATGCTTGCACTGTCTGGACAGGTCCACTCAAATCTGTGTGGTACTTTCCTCAAAAGACCACCTCAGAAATCAACCTACAATCTACATGGTTCTCATATGGTTTGACCAGGACAATGAATTGAATGGACTTCATAGCTGATTGCTGTAGAATTCGGAGTTGCCCTGGCTAGAGGCTACCATTTTATGAAGGCCTCCATAGGCAAGTCCGGTTAAGTAGCTGACACTCTCATAGATTCACCTGGCAATAGTCACTCAAAAAAAAAAAAACAAAAGAACCGGGTGATCTTTTTGTCGTTAACACCACCAACATCACTGTTCGATCTGAGAATCGATCCTAGGATCGCGACCGACTAACCAGAAATGGTTAGTCGGTCTATAAAGGGTAGTTTGATTGGATTACAAGCACACAACATTCAGGTCGTACCGCTTTTTAGATAAAATTAGATTGTCCTATTTATCCTGTCGTCACGTGACGCTTTGCGTCATGCTTATCTTGTGTTATTGTTAGTAACAAAATAGCAAGGTTAATTTGAAATATTTTAGTAATAATATTTTATTCTGAATATTTTCCATTAAATTAACTAGCCAATAACACACATGATTGGATAGCACATTTCGCCATTTGGTACATTTTTTAAGACCGTTTTTCACGTGACAAACTAACGATTGAACTAAGCCCCTGTACAATAGGTACGTACAGTTCAAATAACTTTGCCCCTCTGAAGTTTGCAAAGATCGCGCAGATGCAGTCACGTAGACGGGAGAAAGCGGGACGCAAGCATGCTTCGAACGTAAACGTAAGACTGAGACATAAAATCGCGCCGCCATAATCCCCGCCCCCATGTCTCTTGCGCATGCGCAGTTGCAATTTGTTCGTGATTTTGACTACTACGCAGCCACTCGTAGCCAACTTCAGAGGGGCACAGTTATTTGACGAGAACTGTACAGTACGTATGAATTTTATAAGGTGCGTTGTCACTGAAGCGGAGACGACGACGGAGTGTTTGCACAGAAATCGAACAATCACAAACAAGAGGAGACATATTATGTGAAATTAATTTCAACCAATATGGTTGATCGATTTTTATAAGTCTCCGCTTTGCCTCAAACGTAGGTCCTAGGAACACGAACGAGATTAGGCCGTTTGTTGTCTGTCATATCTGAATTTGATGTAGATTCGATCCTAACTAATGTCTTGTTCCATGCACAGTGTAGCACGCGGGCTCAGTGTTCTAATGTCTTGTTCCATCCACAGTGTAGCACGCGGGCTCAGTGTTCTAATGTCTTGTTCCATGCACAGTGTAGCACGCGGGCTCAGTGTTCTAATGTCTTGTTCCATGCACAGTGTAGCACGCGGGCTCAGTGTTCTAATGTCTTGTTCCATGCACAGTGTAGCACGCGGGCTCAGTGTTCTAATGTCTTGTTCCATGCACAGTGTACCACGCGGGCTCAGTGTTCTAATGTCTTGTTCCATGCACAGTGTACCACGTGGGCTCAGTGTTCTAATGTCTTGTTCCATGCACAGTGTAGCACGCGGGCTCAGTGTTCTAATGTCTTGTTCCATGCACAGTGTAGCACGCGGGCTCAGTGTTCTAATGTCTTGTTCCATGCACAGTGTAGCACGCGGGCTCAGTGTTCTAATGTCTTGTTCCATGCACAGTGTAGCACGCGGGCTCAGTGTTCTAATGTCTTGTTCCATGCACAGTGTACCACGCGGGCTCAGTGTTCTAATGTCTTGTTCCATGCACAGTGTACCACGTGGGCTCAGTGTTCTAATGTCTTGTTCCATGCACAGTGTAGCACGCGGGCTCAGTGTTCTAATGTCTTGTTCCATGCACAGTGTACCACGCCGGCTCAGTGTTCGGCTGGTCGGAGGAGTTCTTCTTCCACACGCCGCCCGAGGGCGAGAACTGGCCAGTGCGCGCCGCCATCTACGGAGACATGGGCAATAAGAATGCACACGTAAGATTATTAAAGTATATATCTGACGTTGGCGCGGCATCCCACAATGTGGACCGATGACCTGGTGAGGGTCACGAGGATGCGATGGATGCGAGACACTCAGGACCTGCAGTGCGATTCTGTAAAAATGTCTATGTGAACACCCGAGCGGGCCGCACGACAGGTGAGTTGTCACACCATACAAATAAGATGGAATGACAGCTCTATTGTCGCTCACTCCGCCTAGGTGAACACCGTGAGATGTCGACAGAATCGACCGGCTGTTGTTGTGGTGACACGTAGGGGAGGCCTATGTGGGCAGTGGACGTCTGCAGGCTGAGATGAGGATGATGATGATGATTGTAGATGCGTTGCGCTGGTTCTTATCGCATCGTAAATAAATTAAAAGAATTGCCAGCGGCGACAATTTCTCACCACGGTAAGTTGCTTGAAACCACTAGCTAATTAGCAGCTACCAACTCCCTACGTAAGCACACCTATACCTAAGAATGATGGCAGCTGGCAGCGGTTATAGGTAGAATTAAAGCTAATGGCGGCTGGGAAAATTCCGCGAGTCACTGCATAGTAGCAAATTCATATGACAGTGTGAGGTTTCAGGGCAATGAAAAGCGAACTTCACAGACGTCTCTATGACGTCTGCTGAATCGACCTCTTCTACTTTCGGCTTGGTCTTCGCTGATCGTTTTACTATTGTGTCTGCTGTGCGGACAATGAACCCGTTATTCACATGAGACCGATTTATAATACGCATATTTTTTTCAATTTGTTCCAGTCTCTCTCGTACCTCCAAGACGAAGCCCAACGCGACCGCTTCGACGTGATCCTGCACGTGGGCGACTTCGCGTACGACATGGACACCGACGACGCGCTCGTGGGCGACCAGTTCATGCGCCAGATACAGCCGCTAGCCGCCATCGTGCCCTACATGACGTGTCCCGGGAACCACGAGCAGGCTTAGTGAGTCATTCTTATTTGTTAATAATAATGTCTTTATTCAATAAGTAACAACATGACTCATTTGTGTTAGTAACAATATTCCTATGTTAGTATTCATATTCTAATCACTTAACCTAAAACCATGAACATGTGAATCACTGCCACACGCCTAACACCGAGGTGGACAGCTTACAGCAGCAACTCACATAATTATAAACAATCGAGTCTGCTCATGTTTATGTTAAGCCATGGTTAAGACTTTTATAGTTTACTGCTGGACACAAACGTCCCTCAAGCGTGGTCGACTGGTCCTGTACGTCCCATATCCAGCGGACTCCTGCGACTTTCAACAGATTGGTGCACAGAATCTGCGTTCGCTTTATAGTTCCCTAACATTATATTTTTTATTTGCTATCATAACTAATATTTTGAAAATAACTTTATTACTTACATATAAAATTAAATAAAAGATTTAAAATTAGGCTGAATTAGGTTGGGTTGGGATGTCAAAGTTTAACAAACCTTACCCCTAAAGATTTCCCAAAATGGCAATCCGTCACCACTTCCTAATATTTCAGCTAGAAGTGAAGTGAAGAAAGAACAAACAGAAGTAGCGCAACAAACTCCTCACCAGTCATTTGTCTGTTAGGTTTTAAAAACTTGAATTTCCAAAGAGTATGCAAAGTAGCGCAAATAAGAATAGACCAAGTATTGAGCCTTGAGGCACACCTAAAGGAAAAAGGTAGCCCGAAAGACTTCACACCATTAACATCTGCAATTCTGCACATTGGAACATATTATATAAATATGAATCAATTAAGTACGTTAAAAGCTTCGCTTTGGAGTCCGTAATGAGGGAGTTTATGCAAAAGCATATCATGCTGTACGCAATCAAAAGCATTGGAGAGATCACATACAACTCCAATTGAATTTTGCGAGTGTAAGGAGAGCAACACCCGCATCTGTAGTCGAACGACCTTTTGTAATGCCATATGGTTCGTTATGAAGGCGGCTATTAAGATTAAAATGTTCAGAAGCAACTGCTTGAGTATTAACTTATCATATACTTTGCTAAATACAGGTCAGTTGACAGGGCTCTGCTGTGGTCGACTTTGTTAGTCCCTAGCTACTCGTGGGAATAATTATGATAACAAGATCAAAAACGAAAAAACATATGCAGGCAAACAGGCCTACATCAGATGATGGAACATCGTCAGTTTCTTCACCATCCTCTCCTAGGTCAATATTTTCTTCAATAGTATCTTCACCCCCTTCATATATACTACGCTCGTCAAGGTCATCATCATTTCTTTCAACAGGGTCAGCAGATGTTGTGTCGGAGGCTACTACTGCCAAAAACCCTTCACCCGCTGCTGACATAACTAATACGCGTAAAAAATGGAGCAAAGACATGAACGAATTCATTTGGCGTACCTATCTAATCATCACCAATTTAGAAACCGAAACAAATTCATATGTGACGTCATTGCATCAACAATTTATTACCAAATATCCGCAAATGAACGTCTCAAAACAAAGAGTAGGAGATCAACGGCGAGCAATAGTTAACAATAAATTACTTTCACCCTCTATACTTGAGAAAATTAGATCAGAAGTAAGCAAAGAGCTTCAAACAGATACAGGAAACTTAAATACACCCACCTCAACACTATCACAGTTAGATATAGATCAAAACAACACACATGTACTACAATCAGAACCAAAAAGTAGAATGAGATGGACAAATGAAATGAATGAAACTCTGATTAAATGTTATTTCATCGTAACAAAAATGGAAACGGATATGACTGTCTGGAGGAAAAACTTAAGAGAATGTTTCATTGAGCACTATCCACTATTGTCTTATTTATCGGAGCAAAGAATATCAGACCAAAAAAGAGTCATCTTAAATAACAAAATGATAACAGAAGCACGACTCCAACACTTAAAAACGAACGCAGAAAATACATTAAATCTTACGAATTCTCTCAGCCAACCAGAACATATAAATATACTTACAACTACAGAGAATACCCAAATACAAGAGTCTATTGAATATGTAAATCAAATAAATACACAAGAAACCGGGGTAGATAATGAGCTCAGCTTCTTGAATAGCATTGATGTGGAAGCCATTATATCCCCCAATATAAATACAAATACAGAACCTAGTACAGCAAACATCGAAATAAATTGGGAAAGAAGTCGAGAGCTAGATGAAACATTCACACAAACACTACAACATTTCATTAACACCCATCCAACAAAAAGAAACTACATACCTAAACAAAGGACATCAAAAAAATTTGCTCAAATAGTAGGTTATATTAACAAGGTCATTCTACCAAAACATATCAATACAGATACAGATTTCGAAACCCTACAGACAGTGATATATAGCGCTGCTTGGACTGCTGCTAAAACAAATGGAAGTAAACTGTCATATGCCACCTCTGAAAACTCGGTTAGTATCAATCACAAAAATAGGAAACCAAAATGGCAGAAACGATTAGAATTAAAAGTTAAAGATTTAAGAACAAAAATTGGAAGACTCACAGCGTACATACAAGGAAACAGAGGTTGGAGGCTTGTTAGAGAGGTACACACAATATTAGAAAGCTATAGAATACATTCAACACATGAGGAACCAAACACACAACTTACACACTTTTTAGATACACTAAAACAGAAACTCACAATTGTAAACAGTAGGCTAAAGCGCTACAACAGCTGTACACTTCGCAAAACACAAAATAATAAATTTAGGAACAGCGAAAAGCAGTTTTACCGATCATTAAAAAATTCGACCACAAACACAACTGCACCAAGTAATAATGAAAATAACACAAACCATAGTTTACCATCGGTAGATGAACTGCTACAGTTTTGGTCAAGAATATGGGAGAGGCCAATATGTCATAACAGAGAAGCTGAATGGATTAAAACGGAGACAAAAAACCATAAACACATCGAACAAATGGAGTTTGAACATGTTGCGATAGACACATTTCATGACGTCCTTCAGAAGTTACATAACTGGAAAGCACCCGGTTCTGATTACATTCACAACTTTTGGTATAAAAAATTTACATTCATTCATCCACATCTATACAATTTCATCAACAATTTTATTAGAGATCCAACAACTATGCCTACATATATAGCGGAAGGAATTACGTATATGATACCGAAAGACAGCAACGACAGCGCTAACCCTGCTAAGTATAGACCGATAACATGCCTTCAAACGATTTACAAAATAATAACATCTTGCATCACTCAAATCATTTACACTCATCTTGATTCAAACTCAATTTTATCAGAAGAACAAAAAGGATGTCGTAAATTTAGTCAGGGCTGCAAAGAACAACTTACAATAGATGCGGTAGTACTCAAACAGGTCCAGTCGAGAAAGAAAGATCTATACACTATGTATATCGACTACAAAAAAGCATACGATTCTGTCCCGCACACTTGGCTCCTGGAAATTTTAAAAATATACAAGATAAACCCTGTAATAATTATGTTTTTAAATACCACTATTACTCACTGGTCAACGCGCTTGCATCTCACAACGTCGACAGGTATTGTTGAGACAGAATCCATTAAGATCCAACGTGGCATATTCCAGGGTGACTCGCTTAGCCCCCTATGGTTCTGTATTGCCTTAAATCCCTTATCAAATAAATTAAATTCAATAATGCCAGGTTATAATCTCCATTATGATAACATAACAGATGACAAACTGACTGAACATCGAGACTGTAAAATTAACCACCTCCTTTATATGGACGATATTAAATTGTATGCGTCATCGCCAGAGGACTTAAATGAACTCGCAAACGCCACTGATCAATTTTCAAGTGACATAGGAATGGAATTTGGAATTGATAAATGTAAAATTAATTCAGTTAGAGCAGGAAAAACATACGAGCATTCATTTACCACACACTCAGGAGAAACTATAGACTCCTTAGATGAACATGGAACATACAAATACTTAGGATACATTCAAGCGCAGCAAATTAAACATAAGTCAATAAAAAATAAACTCACACAACAATTTAAACATAGACTTAAATCCATTTTTAATACTCAATTAAACTCCAAGCATACTATAAAAGCAATAAATACCTTTGCGATTCCGGTCCTCACGTATTCTTTTGGTATTATACGCTGGACAAAAACAGAGCTTAAAACCCTACAACGCGTCATTAACACTACTTTGACCAAACATCGAAAACACCACCCTCGATCTTGTGTACAGCGATTGATACTACCAAGAAAAGAAGGAGGACGAGGAATAATAGATATAGCAAACCTACATAATAAACAAATAAGTACTCTCAGAAAATATTTTAACTCGAAAAGCACATCTTCCACCCTACACAAAGCAATAGTTTATAATGACCAAAAACTGACCCCACTAAACATGTTTGACAAAACTACTCAAATTAACGAAAAACAGACTGACAAACAGACAAAAATATTGGAATGGACTCAGAAGTCACTTCATGGAAGACATCGCCAAGACCTTTGCCAGCCTAACGTCGACAAGCTAGCGTCGAACGAATGGCTCAGGCGCGGTGACTTGTTCCCTGAGACTGAAGGGTTTATGACAGCAATCCAGGACCAAGTTATTGAAACCCGTAACTACCAAAAGCACATCATGCGAATCCCCATTTCCACAGATATTTGCAGACGTTGTCATAGTTCTTCTGAAACTATACAGCATATTACTGGGGCATGCAAGGCAATCGTTCAAACTGACTTTAAACATAGACACGACCAAGTAGCCAATATAATTCATCAAAAACTTGCCATTAAATATAATCTAATTACAACACCTTCAGTTCCCTACTACAAATATAGCCCAGAAACAGTTCTCGAAAATGCAACACACAAGCTTTACTTCGATCGAGCCATCCTTACAGACAGAACCACACATTACAATAGGCCAGACATAACTTTACTCGACAAAGTTAATAAAACCGCGCAAATTATTGATATAGCAGTTCCAAACACACACAATCTACAAAACACAATAGCAGAAAAACTGTCAAAATATATAGACCTAAAAATAGAAATAAGCCGAATGTGGCGATTAAGCAGTGTTGCGATTATCCCTGTAGTACTTTCTACTACAGGAGTCATACCTAAACAATTACATCAATCATTAAAATCTCTTGACATAGCTCCCAACACCTACCAAACCTTACAGAAAGCTGCTATATTGAACACTTGCAGAATTGTCCGGAAATTCTTGCAGAACGACAACGGCGTTCAAAGTACTGTCACGTAGTAAAATATTCTCAGGGGTAGCACTTGGCTTAGGCCCGTGTTATCCTTTAAACCCGGCGATCATTGCCGAGATACAAAAATGTATACCAACAAATAATAATAATAATAATAATTTATTCAAATATAAACGTTCACAAAAAATATTAAGTCAACAGTAATAATATTTTCCATACAATTATAGTGCCTAAAAATAAACTAAAAAATATTAATAGTATAGGTGCAAGTAATGGTGAAATAGGTGTGGTAAAATAGGTAGGAAGTGGTAGTTATTTTTATTACCTGATTAAAATAAAGGTATGGCTTACTACTGTTCATTCAGGTTAGGAAAAGATCTTCTGTTCATTTACACATTTATCAAAAGTAACAGCAAGTTAAGGCTCTACTATGTTTATTATATTACTCAAAAGTTTAAAATCGTCCCCCCCCCCTATAATCATTTAGTTTTTAGACTTTAGTGCGTTGCTATCTACAACACGTGGTGAGATGGTGGATGGTGGTACAAAATTTGAGCATGTAAAAATTTTAATATTTGATTACACTCAGGTGGAACGAATTTAAGGAGCGATTCGTAGTAGATAGTTATAGTAGTAACTCATTTATGAATGCCTGAGCTACGTCAGCTGCTTTACATACTAATTTGCTGTCGACTATTATCTCATGACAGTCGACAACATTTATATAATCTTGTTTTGTTTATTCTGATTCTCCTTCCATCTGCCTCCGCAGTAACTTCAGCAACTACGCGGCTCGCTTCTCGATGCCAGGCCGCGACGCCAGCCTGTTCTACAGCTTCGACCTCGGGCCCGTGCACTTCGTGTCCATCTCCACCGAGGTCTACTACTTCACGCAGTACGGCCTGAAGTTAATTGTAAACCAGTATGAGTGGCTCAAGAAAGACCTGGCTAAGGCTAACCTGCCGGAGAATAGGTGAGGACATGTTGGGATTATTTGGTTTTGCTTACATTTTATTGGCTGTGCCCGAGACGTGGCCGGGCTTTGTTCCGCCAGGAGGTCAAAACAATATTGGTGCATCTTTTACCAATTCGTCAAACACGTTCTTGTCCAGGCCGTACCCGGTGCCACAAAAACCAACGTAGCAAAATCTATATCGTAACTGAAATAACTGCGACGCCATCTATCCCGCCAGCTATATATGTACGTCTTGGCAAGGCCAAGGTTGTCAGACCTCCGGACTTTTGTCAGACACCCTCAAACGACCCAACACATATGTACGCGGGGCAATATTGTCTCAGATATAATACGGTATACCTTAACGAAAGAGAGGCTCATAGCTAACGATTAGGCATAACTTAGCAGAAGATCTTCTGCTAAGTTATGCCTAATCGTTAGCTATGAGCCTCTCTGCCAGGTTTGCGGAATTTTTTCGAAAGAGTCACCGCGGTCCTGGAACGAAAGGGGTATTTTGGTGGAACAGGGTTGGGTTATAGTTAGTAAGAGTCTGACACTCCCTTCCGCTCCGCCCAGAGCGGAAGGAGTGATTTGATGATTTCCCAAACTAAGAATAAAAAATCTATGAGCCTCTGAAATTAAATGCTTTCGGATTCAAGCAATACACACTCGACGCTTGGATGTCTGAAATTCAAGACTCAAAATCCATAAGTTATACTGGGTTCATCACACCACTATGGGGTTTAGTGATAGTGGTTGTGACACCGCATCGTCTTTGTGTTTCAGGAAGCAGCGGCCCTGGGTCGTACTGTTCGGGCACCGGCCCATGTACTGCAGCGACTCCAACGACATCGACTGCAGCTGCGAGTACTCGCGCGTGGGCTTGCTGGGGGTCTATGGTGAGTTTTTTTTTTTTTTTTTCTTTCTTTCTTTCTTTCTTTCTTTCTAACAGAATACGCAATTTCGTATAATATGAATGATTTTCCACGTATTTTTTCTAGCTATTTGGATTTAAAAACCAAACTACAGAACCGATTTTGATAAAATTTCAATGGACCACTTGAGAAGTATCACATCTTTCACTTCAAAACAAGAATTTTTGAAATCGGTTTATAAATGACGGAGATTTGAGGTAACAAACATAAAAAAAAAACAAAAAAAATACAACCGACTTACTTTTAAAAAGACCTGTACCGACTTGCTAGAGCCAGAGAAAGGAAGGCGAAGGATGTTAGCCGGATAAGATGTGTAAGGGATGAAGCTGGAATGGTTCTATCGGAGGATGAAAAGATTAAGGATAGATGGAAGGGCTATTTTGAAAGACTGGTGCATGAGGAAAATATCTAGACTAGGGTTTTAGATAATAAACCAGTGAAGAGGGATTATTAAGAGAGGTCAGTGTGGATGAAGTGAGAATAGCAGGGAATGACGGAATACCAATTGAAGTATGGAAGTCATTACGGGTAGATGGATGGACGTGGTTAGCTTTATTCTTAAATAAGTTGCTGCTGGAAAAAGCCATACCTAATGAGTGGTGTAACAGTTCGTTGTTGCCCATCTTCAAGAACAAAGGTAAAGTGCTGGAGTGTAACAACTATAGTGGAGGAATAAAGCTAATGTCACATAGGTAGTATGAAAGCTTCGGAAAAGTTATATGGTGGCTGAGAGAAGATAGTGAAATCACACAGATCCAGTTCGGTTTTATGTCTGGTCGCTATCCGTCAGCTGTGCGAGAAATACAGAGCTGTGCATAAAAACTTGCACATGGTGTTCGTTGAATTCGAAAAGTCATATGACCGGGTGCCTCGTAAGGTTTTGTGGTGGGCCCTTAAGGAGAATGGTGTGCCTGGGAAGTATGTGCAGTTGATCCGAGCGATGTACGTACAGTCGATGCAGTACCCAAGTCCGGTCTGCAGTGGGCACCACTGACAGCTTCAGTGTGGCAGTCGGTTTGCAACCAGTGTCGGCCCTTAGCCTTTACCTCTTCCTGATGATAATGGACGTTCTGACGTTGGACATCCAGGAAGAAGCTCCCAGGTGTATGCTGATTGCTGATGACATTGTGCCAGTAGCGGAAAGCGGCCTCGAGGAAAATCTATTAGTCCGTGATTAAACCTGTCATACTGTATGGATCAGAGTGTTGGGTTGTAAAAAAGACGGATGAAAATAGATTGCATTTAGCGGAGATGAGAATGTTAAGATGGATGTGTGGAGTAGCGAGAATGGATAAAGTGAGAAATGAGTACATTAGAGGTAGTTTAAAAGTGGCGCCAGTGACGGAAAAGTTGAAAGATAACCGCTTGTCCTGGTATGGTCATGTGAAGAGGAGGGATGAAACGCATGTAACTAAAATGGTTATGAATATGAATGTGGATGAATGGAGAGGAAGAGGGAGGCCAAAGAAAAGATGGATGGATTGTGCGAGGAGCGATATGAAAGAAAAGGGAGTTAGTGATAGTGTAACGGCTGATAGGACAGAATGTAAGAAAAAAACGTGTTGCGCCGACCACAAGTAACATGCGATAAGGACAGGAAGATGATGCTCAGTGATAGTGTCGGTTTCAGTTAAAGATTTTTCAAATCGGAGTATTTTCTTTGATTACTTTTTAAATAACTACTGAGTGCAGTAGGCGTATTATGTGAAGTGTTGGTTATTGCGCAGTAAAAAAACCGTTTGTTTTTATAATAAATTTAATTCAATATCACATTCACAATATTCTCTCAAACATTGTACGGAACGCGTGATAGTTTCTAAACATGTTCACTGCTCGATCGCCAGCAGTAGACTGCAGGTGGCGCTGGCAATCCCCTTAGTCAACTGCCTGCCGACTCATTTCCAACATGTCTAGCTCTGTTAACGTGAAGCTGTTTGCGTCAGGCCTGGAGCCCCTGCTGCTGCAGTACGGCGTGGACCTGGTGATCTGGGCGCACGAGCACAGCTACGAGCGCACGTGGCCGCTCTACGACAACAAGGTGTACAACGGCTCGCGGGAGGCTCCCTACGTCAACCCGGGGTGAGCTCCTTCACTTTGTGTATCATTGTACTTTACGCCATTGTTGTCACGCCATATTTGTCCTCTTACCTTATGCCTGTCTTTGAAGTAGGCGCAACAAGTGGTTTCTTTTACATTCTGCACAAATTCTTCTTCAATACACTTATGATAAGTTCCAAGTAGTACTTTGTTAACCTACATTTATATAACAGGAAATGGTTAACCATGTAGATCAATGGAGTGGTGACATCCGGTCCAGATTAGTATATAATAGTCGACCAGGTATTGTTCTTGAATTACCACTTTTAACAACGAGTCCCAAAATAGAAACGTCACTTGCTTGAAACTGTAACTTTCTTAATATATACAGGTGTTCCAGAAAGATGTGGTCGTAATTTAAGGTGATTTTAATTAAAGTGGTCTGATGCAGATCTTTGGCAGTCGTTACGGATTGTCAGAAGCCCAGAAATCTGACACCAGTCTTGCCAAGAACTACCGTGTTACCCAGTTAATGGGTTGTGGAGGTCTGGTTGGCCGCTCCACGTAAAATACTGGTATTCAGTTGAATCCGGTTTGTCTGGAAGCCGACCCCAATATATTTGGGGAAAAGGCTAGGCAGATGATGTTGGGTAGCGGTCTGATGCAGTTGGTGACATCAAATCTGTGATTGAACTAATGTAATTGCCACCATTTGTAACAAACTGCTTGAAAAATCATTTCTTCGTAACTTTTTAGTCCTTTTTTCTGGTCGATTTTAAAAAAAAATAGTTTTTATGTGTTGACATTTTTTCCTTAATGTATATCAGCTACCTATCATCCAGTAGCGTACCTAGGGGGCGGCAGGTGCGGCCCGCCCCGGGTGACACCCGTTTAGGGGTGACACCCGACCGTTCGTTGATGATGACAAATGTTCAACATGTTTTATAGTTTCCAATTGATTGCGGATTATTGTTTAAGAGCGTTTACGCCGTATGGCATTTCATACAAACTTTCAAGTCCTTATTTTTCGAAATGAATGAACCGATTTTAATGAAACTTGGTATGCAATTATGCATACGCTAGATATCCAGGTCTAAATAGTAGAGATCATTTTCGAAAGAGAGTTTAGGGGGAAAGATAGAGTACATAGAAAACTTAAAATCGCTCTCTCTCTCCCTCTAAACTCTTTTTTGAAAATGTTCTCTACTATTTCGACCTGGATATCTAGCGTATGCATACCAAGTTCAATTAAAATCGGTTCATTCATTTCGAAAATTAAGGACTTGAAAGTTTGTATGAAATGCCGTACGGCGTAAACGCTCTTCATTAAAATAAGAATGCTTAGCAGAACGGCTTTCGAGTGATTATTATTGATTAAAACCTGGTTTTATACAAATATATTTATGTCTATAAATAACTTTCTGGCTGGTGTGTGCACTTCGTAAAACAAATAATATTATTAAAATATTTCGTACGCAAACATTTGAACGCTCTTTTTTCGACTGAGTGTTTGGTGATCAAAAGTATTTGTTTAAATCAAAATTGTAAAGGTAAATATCTGCTTTATATATTAACAATTTAGTAAAAGTATTATTTATTTGTCTCATTACAAAGGGGTTGGTGCTATTGTAATTGTTGTATCTTTATTACTGATTTACTAACAGCTTTTATAGCTAACAAACAAACTTACAAACAACAAACCACACACCACTCAGCACACACCACTCAGCACACACCACTCAGCACACACAAACTAACAAACTAACTTGGCTAGCTTGTATTAGTGTGCCAAAGAAGCGAATTACTGTTTTCGAAATCTGAAATAGTCTTTTCGAAACTTCCAGTTGGTAAATCATTTCTTTGCACTTCTGTTTTTGTAACGCTCTGGGCGGGGTCTCGTCATAGTTACAGACTGAATTCGGTCTATAAGTCTTAAGGCCGCCCATACACGCTCAATCTCGAACGCGATCAACGATCAAAATCAATGATCTGCGGCCCTACCATGACGTCTTAAAGCGTGAGTCGTTCGAGCGAGAAAGAGGGATGGAGCTATATAGGGTGTATAGCTCCATCCCTCGTTCTCGCTCGAACGACTCACGCTTTAACACGTCATGGTACGGCCCCTGGTCCGTGGATCGCGTTCGAGATTGACTGTGTACGGGCGCCCTTAGGACTTAGATCGAATTCGGTCGGTAGGCGATCGGTAACTATATCGGGTCTTCCCGCCTTAGTCATCGGGACGAATGAGTTATATGAGTTCTAGTTATGTATTGTATATTCTAAGTTGTATATTGTATCTTTCAGGGCTCCAGTCCACATCGTCACTGGCTCGGCTGGATGCCAGGAGGCTACAGATCCCTTCAAATGTAAGTACTCAAAGATTATTGTATAACATCAGGTCTGTATTACCCGGCTGTTAGTGATGTATAGGCATAGGCATTCATATTTAGTCAATTACCGAGCCCCATGAAGGTACTGGAGCTTAAAAAATAAAGATGTGAAGAATTAAACTCCCTAACAGCACATCTAAATAATTCCGATCCTTTAGTATTTTGACACCGTTACACCCACTTCATACAGTTGTATGATGTACTCAAAAATCTACAGTTTACTATAATTGAAAAATTATACTGTTATACTTGATGAGTAGAAATGATCAACAATTTCAGGTCTTGCGTTTATTCTGTTACACGTTGTATAACGCTCAGAACTCCGCATTGTTTTACTGTATTTTTTTTTTTTTTGACGTTTTCAGAAATGTAATAAAATAAAAAAGGCCAAGTGCGAGTCGGACTCGCGCACGAAAAACGGCAAAAAAACACGTTTGTTGTATGGGAGCTCCACTTAAATATTTATTTTATTCTGTTTTTAGTATTTGTTGTTATAGCGGCAACAAAAATACATCATCTGTGAAAATTTCAACTGTCTATAATAGCTATCACGGTTCATGAGATACAGCCTGGCGACAGGCAGACGGACAGCAGAGTCTTGGTAATAGGGTCCGGTTTTTACCCTTCGGGTACGGAATCCTAAAAACCAGTAACCAATACCTAATTCTGAATAAATTTGCGTACAATTAGCTTAGTATTCATTCTCCTTTACACTACTTATTGTGGTTCATATCGTCGCAGCCAACCCCGAGCCATGGTCTGCGTTCAGGAGCAGTGACTACGGCTACACGAGGTTCGTGGCGCACAACAACACGCACCTCTATATGGAACAGGTACGTATCAGTTAGAAATCTTTAAAATAAGATGATTCATGTGTATCTAGCCTATTTTATCTCACTGCTGGACAAAGTCCTTCCTCTCCCATCCCATCCTGTGTGGTGTGTGGTGAGTGGTGTGTGCTGAGTGGTGTGTGCTGAGTGGTGAGTGGTGTGTGCTGAGTGGTGTGTGGAGAGTGGTGTGTGCTGAGTGGTGTGTGCTGAGTTGTGTGTGGAGAGTGGTGTGTGCTGAGTGGTGTGTGCTGAGTGGTGTGTGGAGAGTGTTGTGTGCTGAGTGGTGTGTGGAGAGTGGTGTGTGCTGAGTGGTGTGTGCTGAGTGGTGTGTGCTGAGTGGTGTGTGGAGAGTTGTGTGTGCTGAGTGGTGTGTGCTGAGTGGTGTATGCTGAGTGGTGTGTGCTGAGTGGTGTGTGCTGAGTGGTGAGTGGTGTGTGCTGAGTGGTGTGTGCTAAGTGGTGTGTGCTGAGTGGTGTGTGCTGAGTGGTGTGTGGAGAGTGGTGTGTGCTGATTGGTGTGTGCTGAGTGGTGTGTGCTGAGTGGTGTGTGGAGAGTGGTGTGTGCTGAGTGGTGTGTGGTGAGTGGTGTGTGCTGAGTGCTGTGTGGAGAGTGGTGTGTGCTGAGTGGTGTGTGCTGAGTGGTGTGTGGTGAGTGGTGTGTGGAGAGTGGTATGTGCTGATTGGTGTGTGCTGAGTGGTGTGTGGTGAGTGGTGTGTGCTGAGTGGTGTGTGCTGAGTGGTGTGTGCTGAGTGGTGTGTGGTGAGTGGTGTGTGCTGAGTGCTGTGTGGAGAGTGGTGTGTGCTGAGTGGTGTGTGGTGAGTGGTGTGTGGAGAGTGGTATGTGCTGATTGGTGTGTTCGGGATTTCATCAGATATTTCAGCCGGAGATGTAAAAAAAAAACAACTTGCTTGTTCATTAAAATGTATTACAACAATAATCTAAAAACTGTCGGTAGGTGATTAACAAAATTAACAAAAATAATTCATTAGCTAACACACATGTAGCTGCACCAATGCGACGATGATTTTAGTAGGCGTTCCGCGCGAACATACCCCCGGGCGTTGAAAGCCAGTCTTTCAACCAGAATAGTCAGACTCGGGGTAGATGGGTAATGGACAAATCTTGCTGAATGATCTTCGGAGCAGCCCGGAGGAGGTTTTGACGTCTGCAACTCTGATTATGCCATCCGGGCCTGGATAGGTAGCAACAATGCGACCCATTTTCCACTTCAGTGGCGGCAAGTTGTCTTCCTTTAGAAGTACTAAGGAATTCAGCTTCAGAGCACCCTTACATGTGCGCCATTTTGTCCTGATTTGAAGCTCGGATATGTATTCCTTGCTCCATCTGTTCCAAAAATGCTGTCGTAGTTGTTCAATACGTTGAAATCGTGTTAAGGAACTGGTGGAATGGTCTTGGAAATCAGGTGTCGGCAAAGATGTCAAAGGACGTCCAATTAAAAAATGTCCGGGTGTCAATGGTGCCAAATCTTCAGGATTCGATGAAAGTGGAGTTAGTGGTCTGGAGTTCAAAATAGCTTCTATTTGCACCAGCGTAGTATAAAGCTCCTCATAAGTGAGGTTACAAAGGCCCAACACCCTGACTAAATGATGCTTTGTTGACTTGACACCAGCCTCCGCAAGGCCAGCGAAATGAGGAGAGTATGCAGGTATAAGGTTGAAATTAATTCCCTCTTTAGCCATCTCCTCAGATAATGAGTCACAATTAGCCTTAAGAAATTTTGATAGGTCATTGTATGCTCCAACAAACGAAGTGCCATTATCGGAATATATATTAACTGGTTTACCCCTACGCGAAATGAATCTCTTTAACGCCATGATAAAAGTATTGCTGGTTAAATCACCGACTAGTTCAAGGTGAATTGATTTGGTCGTGAAACAAACGAAGATTGCGATGTATACTTTCACTAATTTACAGCCACGACCCTGTCGAACAGCAGACTGTATTGGACCTGCATAATCCAAGCCAATATTTTCAAAAGGGAAACCTCCAGCTAGAAGTCGCTGCCGTGGTAAATTGCCCATGATCGGTGTGATGGTTTTACCTTTAAGCCGAGAGCAACGAATACACCTACGGTAGCACAACCTTGCTAAATTGCGACCTCTTATGGGCCAGTATGTATCCCGTATGGAAGCTAACAACAACTGAGGCCCAGCGTGAAATAACCGTTTGTGTTCATACTCAAATAGTAATTTTGTGAAGTGATGACTAGATTGTAAAAGAATTGGGCATTTCTTATCATAAGGTAAATCCGAGCTTTGTAATCGACCTCTTGCACGCAATATTTTATGTTCATCCAGAAAAACGTTAAATTTTAATAATGCACTTTTCTTTGGTAATTGTTTATTCTGAAGTAACAACTTGTATTCAGTAAAGGACTCGTTTTGACATATTCGAATAATCAGATTTAACGAGTTTTGTAGTTCATCGTTACTAAAGGGACCATAAAAGGATAGTTTTTTACATGCAGCAATAAAACGTAGAAGGTATGCAACCGCGCGCTGAAGCCGTAAAAAACTCGAAAATCGGTTAAAGTTAAGAAATTCATTGGCCAAATTCTCGTTAACAGTACCATGTAAAGTGACATTTGGTTTAATTTCGGGCAGTAATTCGTCAATGGATTGTATGAATCTAGAAGGCCAAGATGAAACGTTATTCTTTAGAAACCTTGGACCAGACCACCAATCATCTAAAGAAGGTAATAAATTAATGTCTACTCCTCGAGAGACATAATCAGCTGGGTTCTGGTCGGTTGGGACATGTCTCCACTCGCAGTTGCCAGTCTTCTCTAAAATTTCTGCAACTCTGTTGCGAACGAAAGGCTGCAGCTTATTTGGCAACGTTTTGAGCCATCCTAGGACGACGGTGGAGTCTGTCCAAAAGAACGTACGCGGCCTAATGTTTAAGCGTAATGATGCGATCACTTTTTCATAAATCCGAACTCCGACCAGAGCACCGCAAAGCTCAAGTCTGGGAATGGTGGTTGGTTTCAGAGGGGCAACACGACTCTTTGCTAGCAATAAACGGACCAGCACATGATGTTCATTGTTGACACTGCGAACGTATAAGCACGCCCCGTATGCTCGTTCTGACGCATCAGTGAAAACGTGAAATTCTAAAAGGTCGATTGAATCAATAAAAACATGACGTGGAATATAAATCTCATTTAACTTTTGTAAATTCTCGAGTAGTTCAGACCAGACCTTCCTAATGTCCGGGGATAGCTGTTCATCCCATGACATTTTGTGCAACCAGAGTTTTTGGAGTAACATTTTCATCACTATAATGAATGGAGCTAGAAGCCCCAAAGGGTCAAATATTTGTGATATAACCGAAAGCATGTCACGTTTTGTATTGCTACAATTAATTGGTTGACTAATTGCAAAACAAAGTTGATCAGATTGTGACTGCCAACCCAGGCCTAAGGTTTTGGTAGACTCAGATCCGCCAATATTCAAGTCAAGTGAAGATTGGGGACAGTCAGTACCAGTTACCAAACGCATATCATTTGACTTCCACTTTCTAAGGTTCATTCTAGCTGAGGCAAGAGTAGAAGTTACTTTATGACGCAAATCTCTTACTTCATTAAGATCATCCCCTCCCGTTAGCAAATCGTCGACGTAGAAATCGCGGAGAATGACCTCAGCAGCTCTTTTATCAACGCACTCTAAGCCTAACTGTTTTAAACATCTCGTTGCAAGAAACGGAGCGCTGGCCGTGCCGTAAGTCACGGTATTGAGCTGGTAAGTTTGCAACTTAATTAACGGGTCATCACGCCAGACGATTTGCTGGAGATATCTGTCATTAGGATGAACCACTATCTGCCGGTACATTTTTTCTACGTCGGCAGCAATAATATATTTATGTTGTCTAAACCGTAATAATATCGATAAAAGATCATCCTGTACTACAGGCCCAGTCATCTGTATGCTATTAAAAGAAGTACCTGTAGTAGTGGCGCTGCTGGCATTAAAAACCACTCTTAATTTAGTAGTGACACTGCTGTCACGCAAAACTCCGTGATGTGGGAGGTAATGAGCAGAATGTTCAACATCTTTGCATTTCGACATATGGCCTAAGTTTTCGTACTCTGCCATGAAATCTTTGTACATCTTAGACAGTTGAGGTTGGCTTTTAAACCTACGCTCTAAAGAAGAAAAACAATGTTTAGCCCTTATAAAGGAATCACCTAACATATCCGGGGAACATTTCAGTGGGATTCGAACACAAAATTGCCCGTTCTCCAAACGTGTAGTATTCTTCATAAAATGCTCTTCAGCTAGTTTCTCTTCTTGAGAATACACTGATGTAGTACAAACCTCTTCTAATTGCCAGAACCTGGTGAGTTGATGATCTATGCAAGTATTTAATTCATCATCATTACCGTCAGAAATTATATTTGTGAAATTGCAGCTTATCATTTTTGATAGCGTCGAAGGATAACTAATTTTAGTTGGGCCTGAAACCAGCCATCCCAGTCTAGTTTCACACAGAATAGGTTGTCCGTCTCCTAGCTTAATTCTTTGGGATCCCAGTAAGTCCCAAAAGATGTCAGCACCGAGCAACATATCTATTGGGGCCGGTGAATAAAAGTTAGGATCAGCCAGACGAATATTAGATGGCATTTTTAATTTTGATAAGTCTACATGTCTACTCGGAATATTATCAGTAATTGAAGGTAGAACAAAACAATTAATGTTAATGGAAAAGTTATCGTCTAAAGATTTCATTGAAACAGGACACGTTTTATTAATATGTGAAGATGAATTATTAATACCTAATATGGAGTAGTTCACAATATTGGCAGTTAAACCTAGTTGGTCGTACAGTCTTTCAGTCATGAGGCATGATGTGCTGCCACTATCGAGCACAGCACGAGTAACGTATTGCTGACCGTTTTTACCTATGACCTTAATTAACGCAGTGGATAACAATACGTCACCACGTTCAACACTCGCAGAAAGAGACAAGCCTGCACTGGAAGTTGAAGGGGTGGGGGCACTGGTCGCATCATCACCGTTAGCGGAAGTAACAGCCAGGTCTGACTTCTTCGAATGATCTGCGACATGCACCAGAGTGTGGTGCTTGCGCCGACATATTTTGCAACTTGCCTGTTTACAGTTATTAGCGTAATGTCCTGAAGACAAACAATTAAAACAAATCTTATAATTCGGTAGCAATTGTAACCGTGCTTCATTACTCAATGCCAAAAATTGAGGACAACTGCTTAATTTGTGCTCACCGTTACATTTAACACAACTCTTAGGCTTAGAAGAACTATGACTCACTTGATTATTCTTGTCTATTTTATTGTTGGAATCCTGTATTACCATTGACCGAACCTTAGAATTCTTACAGGTGTTTGAATGTTTATTAATTGTTGTACTAGACATTTCTAATGTTTCTATTAATTCTGCACGATTCTTAATGAACGTGAGGAACACAGTAAATGTAATCTCGAAGTTCTTATCTAGGCGACCCTTATACTCTTCCCACTCACGGTAAGTTTTATTGTCCAACTTGTATCTCATAATGTAAATGAGTAAAGTATCCCAGTGATTAATAGGTTCGCCAAGGGATTCCAAGGCACGCAAGTTTTTATTAATTTGATCGATTAAGGCTTTTAAACTCACTGACGACTCCTTAGTAATCGTCTCAAGATTAAATAATGCTGAAACATGGTGTTGAATCAACAGATGCTTATTATCAAACCGGTCACAGAGTAATTTCCAAGCGACTGAATAATTAGCGGCAGAAAACTGAATTGAGTTTATCACCACGGCAGCTGAACCTTCTAGTGATGACCTCAAATAATGGAATTTATTTATGTCATTCATGTCGTCATTAGAGTGAATAAGGCTAACGAATGTATCGTGAAATTCCAACCAATTCACGTAAGAACCGCTAAATTTTGGTAGTTGAATAGTCGGTAACTTAACAAACCTGTGATTATTAGAACGTGAGCTTACCTCACTATCAGCTGGATCCCTTTTCTTATAATCATCGAGCACTTTCTGAGCTTCAGATAAGGTTTTATAATAAAGAGACTCAAACTCGCTACGTTCTAAAATTTGACCTTCCAAATTATCAGTAGTACATTCCAATGCCAATTGCACCTCGTCATATTGGCCATACAATGATTCAAGCCTATTGAAACGCAATTGCAACTCGTTAACTTCAGAAGGACTTATAGAAGGTTTTAATGAATTCAAATAATTCAAAAATACTGTTACCCTTCCCTTGTAACTCGCCCTTTTTCTAATGAGCTCCTTATCCTCTGGCATTGCGCAAGCTGGTGTAGTCAACCTGGAATGTATACAATTAAAGTTTTACCAGCGTCTAAACTGTTGCGATACCTACCTACCTATAAAAGACGAAATGACAGCTAACTTTATTGTTAATTGTTAACTTATAATTTTATAATAATGAACTATCATAAATACGTTTTAACAATAAATCAATAAATATCAAAGTACAAAACCTAAGTACTTAACTACTTTTTATTGTAAACAATGCAATTATGAACCTATCTAACTTGTAATGTGATTACATGCATATATGACTCAGTAACTGTTACCTACCTAATAAAGTTATAATAATGCAGCTATTTTTAATAGCTACTCTTTAAAAGGTACAAATAACTGTGATTAGCACACTAAAGTCTGATCAAATAACAATTTGTAAGCACTGATAGGGTTTTGCAAATTCAAGTTTTACAATGATTAGGTATGTAGTAACTCTGTACTAACCTGGTTATTAACGGCTAACTACTACTAAATACAACCTGATAATAGAGTGTTGGGTGGAACTAATGATGATTTCGATTATCCAGACCACGGAAAATTCCAAATCTTCGCAATGACACAGCAAAATGAAAGTCGCACAATCAACTTCGCTTGTAACTACGAGTTATCCACCAATTCTCTTGAAATCCTTGTAATAATAGCTGATAGAAGTTTTTCCAATGTGAAATCTTCTAATCCAGGCTCGAAGGACCATGTTCGGGATTTCATCAGATATTTCAGCCGGAGATGTAAAAAAAAAACAACTTGCTTGTTCATTAAAATGTATTACAACAATAATCTAAAAACTGTCGGTAGGTGATTAACAAAATTAACAAAAATAATTCATTAGCTAACACACATGTAGCTGCACCAATGCGACGATGATTTTAGTAGGCGTTCCGCGCGAACAGGTGTGTGCTGAGTGGTGTGTGGAGAGTGGTGTGTGCTGAGTGGTGTGTGGTGAGTGGTGTGTGGAGAGTGGTATGTGCTGATTGGTGTGTGCTGAGTGGTGTGTGGAGAGTGGTGTGTGCTGAGTGGTGAGTCGTGTTGGCAGTAGTGGAGGGCGGCGCGGCGACGTCTGTGTCAGCGCGGGTGGCGCTGTGGTTGAGCGATTGACTGCTGCGCTGCGTGTCGCGGGTTCGATTCCCGCATTTGTTTGGTCCGGGCCTGGCTGTTTGTGTATGTGAATTTATATGTTTGTAAACGCACCCACATACAGATACAGGAGAAATTCCTAGTGAGGGCAACGTTTTTGGAAATAAAAAGAAAAATATAAGTCCCCCAAATCGCCCAGCCCGTCACCACTTCCTAGTGTTTTAGCTGGGAAGAAGAAGTGGCGCAACAAACTCCCCAGCAACACATCTGTCTGTAACGTTTTAAGAACTTGAATATTATAAGTACAGTAGTATGCAAATTATTTAAAAACACAAGAACAAAAGTAAATATGTATCTGTCACAGCCAACTAGCTGAATCCGCCTTTTCATTAAAAGTCTAGCCTTTTCATTGAATTGTGTCGTTTAATCAGCGACATAAGTGACATGGCTAAGTTACTACACGATATTGAACAAAAGATGTCATAGGTCGCTGAAAAATGGGCACATTTAAATGAAAGGGCTAGGCAACCAATTAAACGGATAATTAAGGTAATTGGCTGCGACATATCCAACATGGAAATCATGAAATTAAATATTATTTACTACTTGTTAGCTAGCACACTCCATTATGCCATCAAAAGAAAATATAAGTAACCAAACCAGATGAGCCTCCAGGCATAAATGGTGTGCCCGCTTACACACATGCGGCAGTCCAATCCCACTGAAGCTTAGCGGCTGTATTAAGTTTTTGTTTTGGAAAATCCCGTCATGTTTGTAACTCGAAAAGAGTTCGTATTCACGAATTCATCACTCACCACAAGTAGTCGACTGAACTTGGAATAAACACTGGACCGTAAAGATAAATATAACAATACGAGTGCACCTTAACGTTTGTAACGCGCATAATCTGTGATACGTCCCGTTTCACGTTATTTTAATTCCTAATTATTGCTAGATCAATATTAACTCAAATAAAAACGTTGCAGTGGGCCCTTCTTTTATATTGTATTTTGCATCTTCCCTATTAGAGATCATTACACAATATGACAATATATCAATTAATACTCTGCCCCAAACGAACATTACTTAAGGGGGATCCCTAAAGAGACCTCGCCATACATTTTTCAGGAGCTGTAATCTCCGTAAATAAACAGTTTCTGCAGAATAAAGCAAGTATAATGAGATTTTATAATGTATTGTGATCGCCTATCGCCCAAATTTTAGAAAAAAAACAGTCTTTCTATGAGAATTAGACCCAATAAAAAACGAAAAATCTTTACATGTGTGAGTGACCTGAATCGCGCCATCTGACAGAAATTTATAGAACCACCGAGAAAAAGTTCATTGCTGTTATGTTACGAGTTTACGTGCGGTGAACATTTTAAGTAGATGGCGCTGTTCGAAAATTCGAACAAGCGCCAAGGTTATCGAGTGACGGACGCGGCGATGCGACGTTGCCATTCAAGACGCAATTTGGCAACAACGCGTGTTGCCAAATTCCAGTCCATGCGTGATTGTGTGTCAAAATTGTGTTTCTAGCAAGTTAGCGCCGGCGCGCGGGTTTGCCCGCGGATTTTATATTTTATGATTGATGAAATGTTTTTTTTTAGGGAATGAGAAATAATGCTAGAAAGTGAAAACAATTATCTGCGATCTGCCTTTGGTTCACACAGATACAATACTAATGTTATTATTGTATTACTTATCTACTTTAAATAAATAGTGCCTACCTACCTAAAGATTTAAAAATCTTTCCACTGTATGTAAGTAGGTACTGATAAAACATTTTCTGACACGGTTAAGTACTAATTCATTGGTTTGGGTTGAATCAAATCAGAGAAAAGAAGTTCATGTAGGTATACTTAGGGTACCTATACCTAAATCAGGCGATCAGCGTAGGCAAACTTACCTATTTTTTTCCTAGCTACCTACGCAATGGTCGTCCGTCTGTCGGTCCGTATGTCTGTCTGTCCGTCTCTGTCTGTCACCAGACTGTATTTCACGGACCGTGATAGCTACACAGTTGACATTTTCACAGATGATGTATTTTTTTACATTTGTATCGCATGATTGTAATATTATAAGTCGCGTAAGATTGTATATTTACAAGTACCTACTTACTTATAATTTCTTCTAGATAAGACAAGTATTGAAACTATTGAATTTGGGTGTGATTCAGTGTATTCGAAATTATTTCTTCTCAACACATCATCTGCCTAGCCCTTTCCCAACTATACCTACTGGGATTGGCTTCCAGTCAAACCGGATTCAGCTGAATACCAGTATTTTACGTGGTGCGGCTGCCTACCAGACCTCCACAATCCATTATCTGTTCTCAACATAATCATAGATTATAGTCTAAAACATAAACAACATTTATTACAATCTTACGATGTTTGGAATTATCCGGTGACACATACGAGTACTTACATAGGTAGGTACCTACTCTAACCAACTAATACCAAGATATTCTAAGCTGATAACAACCCTTTGCTTTGCCATCTAAAACCATTCCACCAAAGAACGCCAGTAATCACACTAATCACTGAATGTTACGACTGTATCACCTAAAGAAAACATTCTTAGATCGCGACGAATAATTGCATAAATAATCTTTTATTTATTTAGTACCTACACGTCACAATTTATTTACACGTTAGGTACTATTTAGGTTCAGTCACATTACAACAACCTGTGTAGGTACAATATACCTTTATTACCATTAGATACGGGACTTAGTCACAGCAAGCGGTCCTACTCAGTTGGCACTCAGTCGCGCGCGGAAAATCATTGATGTGACCTTCAGAATGATTGGCCAAAATGACCGATCAGCTTAAAAATATTACTAAGATCTAATACCTATTTGCTACTATTTGATATCTTTGTTTAAATAATTGGTACCTAATTAATAACTGAGAAAATGAATTTAAAAAATGGGCAGTCATTCTGATGTCAGGATGGACTGCCGACATTTAGGATCTCCACGTAAAGGCTCAAAAATTTCAATTCGCCTTTACAAAAATTTAGTACCTATTTGATACCTAAACATACCTATATTTTTTCTAGATTTTTAAGGCAAAGAATTTTATTAGAGATTTTTTGTTTAGGTAGGTACTATGAATAAATATACTTACCTAGTTCTACCCACATGTTAGCTTTTATCAGTATCTCGGAAATTGTTATTAATTAGTAGTACTTATTGCTAATTATCGTGTAAATTGAACTACCTTCACTCCATAGACTTGAAAAAAAATTGACTTCACTTGACTTTCTGTATCAAGTAGTACCTACCTAAACATAGGAAACCAAAAATCTGTAATAAAATCTTTAATCTTTGCAGCTCAACAGTGTTTTAATAATACTAGGAATAAAAATAAGACACACCACTCGTAAATACAGCCAAAAATGTTAATTTGTTGAAAATAACAAAAATATTTTATCGTTT
Organism: Melanchra persicariae; assembly: GCA_947386135.1. Taxonomy (NCBI): domain Eukaryota; kingdom Metazoa; phylum Arthropoda; class Insecta; order Lepidoptera; family Noctuidae; genus Melanchra; species Melanchra persicariae. Next base: position 876,701 of record OX376659.1, on the reverse strand, counting down.
GCTTCGCCATGTTTGTGAGAGCGAGATAGATATTAAAAACATGCGTGAGAGACACGATACGCACAATTCGCGAGTTGTTGAGAGATTTTGTAAACAACGCGCGACGACTAGTACCAGACCAAGGTTGCGTAAGGTTAGCAACACAAATTTCTTCAAACATATTAATAGTTTTTTATTATTATTGTTTTACCAACCATGATTATTTAAATTCAAGTCAATTTTATTAATAATTGATAACAGTTATGTTTTACGCAACAGGTACTTATTTAAAAAAAAATGTTTTATAAGACAAAGTCTAGTTTTTAGTACCTAATTGTTGGTGCAGAATCACTACTTCACTATATTTAGTTATCTTTATTACGCGACTGTGGCAAAGCAAACGGTTATGATTTCAAGGCTTCCTCGTAACTCCCAAACTGCACGTCATGTGCAGCCATATTCTTTATTTATTTATACATAAATGCATAATGGTGATACTTAAGGCTCTTTTTTATTCAGGTTTCCTAAAGATGAATTAAGGAGACAAAAGTGGCTTGTTATTGTCCGAAAACAAAGGCAGAAGTAAAGCTTTAGTAACCTTGCGCGATCGAGCGAACAATATTAATTTCTTTTTTAACTACCTCAAAATAATTAATGTTTTTTATTTTATTTGCTAACGCTACCACATGCCATGTCATTCATAATCGTAAACATTCGTCAACATTCGGCAGCTAACGCGATTTCGCTCGCACGACAGCGCCGTCTCCTATCTCTATCCTTGTCTATCGGTAACAGTAGGTTGCGACTGTGATGACACTGATCACAGATGTGTGAGTTTCGGTGCATAGTCGTACGCCGAGCCCATGTTTACTGATTGCGATGTTAGAGCGTAACATGCAATGTTTATTACCCAAAATAATTTATCTGAATACCTAATTTGTTATGGTGAAAAGGGATACCTTTTCACCACCAAATCCGATAGGATATCGAGCCTAGAAACAAAAATATGCATAGACCAATAATTATATTATTATTAATATTTGAAAATATTAGGTTTGGTAAGGATAAAGAAAGATGAAAAATAATTCAAAAATAAATACAACTATTGAGATTTGAACCCACACCAAGCCTAATGAAAGGCAGTCTCTAAACCGACAGTCTATTTGTACGGTTGATAAATGTTTCAAATAGCCGACCTTATTTATGTCAAGGTTTTTAGCTGCTCAGCTTCCCGAAAGTATAGCGTGATGATAATCATTGCTAAGGTTATATTAATAAGAAATAGATTGGAATATAACAATTTGGTCCTCTGGACATTTTAATTTCCAACCATTTTTGAATAAAACGACATCTAGTAGGGTCGAAAGTTACTACTATTTACTTTGCATGTGTGTGTTAAGAGTAAATTCATGCGGCTAAATCTTTATTCTGCTGTAATCTTTGTATGGTAGCAGTTAACAAGCATAGTGATTATCTAAAAAAAATCAAGGTAATGCCCTAGGTGTCGCCTATAATAAAGTTGTCTATTAAAACTTTCTATGTTAGGTGTAAAAATTGAAAATGTTCGAAATTGTAGATGTGTCGCCATCTAGCGACAAAATGGCAGTGAGAGCATTCATCCATTCACCTTAAGATAACGAGATTCTATTCAATGCGTTTTATTCATCTTTTTCCAGGTGGATGTTGATCTGCACGGCAAAGTGATCGACTCCTTCTGGCTGGTCAACGATCGCCACAAACCTTTCACAATCAAACATTAATCAATAGAAATTAAATTTCTTCAATAAAACGTAACGTAGAAATTTTGTAGGTAGTCTCATTAAGTCAGGGTTTTGATATGGGTTTCAAAAGTAGTTAATGTTTGCATTGTATGATGTTGTGACATCTTACATGATGCCTTAACCGGATCCAATACCTGACCACGTTTATATGACGACAATATAAGTCACTAGCGACCCGCTCATGCATGAGTGCATATTTACATTATACTGGATAACTTTTTTTCCAGTGCGCAAACTTTGAGAACCACTTCTGCCCATGTAAATGAACAACTTGCCCCAAGAAAGCCACAGTCAATTCCTAAAAAAAAATTTGAACTTCCCATACAAAATTGTCATCAACTGACCACAATTTCTATGGGAGACTCATGTTTTTTTTTAGGAATTGACTATGGCTTTCTTGGGGAAAGTTGTTCATTTACATGGGCAGAAGTGGTTCTTAAAGTTTGCGCACTGGAAAAAAAATTACCCAGTATACAGAAAACACATGTTTCATATAAAATTTACAAATTGTGATAAATATAACACAATTTGTAAATTTAAAAAATAGATTTGGCATGCCTTCAAACCATTCAGAAGAACGTATTTAAATGGTAATGAAAACCGTTTCAACATCTTTTGTAGCAATAAGCACAATTTGTCGCCACTATATTTAGCGACTAGGATGAATATATTTATGATAATTTTATTTTGAAATTATCTTTTAAAGATTTAAAATCTTCTAAAACCTTTTCTATGAAAGACGGAATTTAAACAGTATGTACCAAGTGCGTGTTCATGTTTAAGAGTGATGTTGAGTAAATGAAATTACTTTTCAAACAGTTTCACAATCAATCAAAATCACAGATTTATGTCACCAACTCCATCACACTGCTCTATAAGTCATTTCTTTGGAACTTTTTAGTCGCTTTTTGTGGTCAATATTTTTGCATTTTTTTTTTTTTTTTCTTAACTTACATCAGCTACCCCCTTCACCCTTAATATTATGACAACGCAAGTCTGGAACACCCTGTATACGTATTAGTTCCACAGCTAATTGCATATTTCTTATGAATTGTATTATTGGAAAGTTACCTTGACAACGAGAATCTCATATTATTGTATATTTATTTTTAATAAATAGTTTTTAATGGTAAAAATGTGTTTTTTTTCACGGCATGTACGACATGTATTGTCCTTGATAACGACTATGTGGTGTCATTTAAAACGTTTTTACGAACTGATAGTATTCCCAGAAGTGCAATACTATCCTTTTGCGATCAAAATGTCTGGAACAACAACTGGTTATACGAATATGAACTCTCTGTCTTCAATGTTTGTGTTCACTTTCATTTAAAACATTCGATCACATCCGCTTATACGAATATGAACATTATACCCTACGTAATAAGGGTCAAATTATGACCGTGTTTACTTTCAGAGCGCCAGTCCACATCATTACTGGCTCAGCTGGCTGTCAAGAGGGCAGGGACCATTTCCTGAGTAAGTGTGCAATAATTCCTTGCCGAATACAAAAAAAAAAAAAGTTTTGTCCACATTCTATAATTAAACTTTTTTTTTAAAATCTCAGATAATTTTCACTTTATTGTAACTTACTCAACCAGTAACTTTAGCATTATACTTTGTATGTTTTAATTCCAACTCCATGGTCGAGTGGTTAAGGCGTTTTCCTTGTGACCCGGTGGTCGTGGGTTCGATTCCCACGGGAAGCATACTTTGTAATTTTGTTTCCAGTTTGGCTAGGACATTGCAGGCTTGAATCACTTGATTTTCTGATAAAAAGATGATTCCGTGCTTCGGAAGGCACGTATAAGCCGGTGATGGTTGATGGTTGGCCGCCAAATGATGGTTGTCTAACAATGTCAGAGGCCCTTGACGCGGTTTAGAAACTCTGACACCAGGGTGTGTGGGGTCGTTAGACCTTACTGCTCACACGAAGAAGAAGAATGGAATTAGAAGTTTGTCATTACATAACATTTGAGTTTTTTGTGTCAAACCTTTAATTAATTTCTCAAATAGCAGATGCTGATTTCGAATGTAAATTAATTCGCTTTGGTCTCATTTAAATAAATTTGCCTCTTGATTGTATAACTGGAGGTAGAAGGAACACTTATCCCCACTATACCTACTTCCCTACTTAAAATATATAAATGCCAAGTTTGTCTGTTACGCTTTCACGCTATAACAGGCGGAACGGATCGTCATGAAATTCGGCAGATATATAGCCTGGGATATGGAGAAGGACATAGGCTTTTTTACGCGATAACCGAGATCCACTCGGACGGAGCCGCGGGCAAAAGTTAGTTTCCTATGACTGAAGGAGCATACATAATATATATGAACTATGAACCACCTTTTTCATCATTGTGATTTACATATAACTAGCATTGGTAAGTAAGTGGCTAAAATTAAATTTTAAAGGAGCAAGAAAAATCTTTCAACTCTTTTTTCTTGTTTTATCTCAAAATACGCCTTCCTATTGGTTGTTTTTACATCGTTCTGAATTAATTTACGCGGTATTTACCAATGTTGCGCTATCTCTGACGATATATCATAACTCCTCCGTTTGGTTCCTTTGTAGAAGATCCAAATAATTAAACACAGAGAACTGCCACTAACTGACTTGTTTGACTACAGATAAGGAGCCCAAGTGGTCAGCGTTCAGGTCGCAGGACTTCGGCTACACCAGGTTCAAGGCTTTCAACAACACGCACCTCTACATGGAACAGGTCAGCTTATACATAAAAATAAACACAATAACTAAAATTTCCTAACCGGCACTGGAACGGTAACATGCCTGCCACAACAATGGCGGATATAAGGGCAGTCCAGCCTGTTAGCGATCACTGCCAGGATAGCATTGGGGCTGGCCCGCAGCCGGCGCACAGGGATGCGCACCGCTTACGCATCGTAGTGTGAAAACAATCAGTGCGCGCCATCGCGAACATCCCCGATGCGCTACAGAAACGGGGCAACCCCAACACCGCCCGGAGCGCATTGTTGTACTGCACTCGGAGGGCACTATATGCCCCTGCACTATAGTCAACCCACAGGCTACACGTGTATAGAGATGTGCAGTACGCTCTAAAAAGCGTGTTCTTCACACCTGCCGTACACCGCGAAAACCTGCGGGCTATCATGTTGGCTCGCACAGACAGTGTCCTCCGCTCCCGGTCCATGTCGACATGGTCTTTAAGGCCCTCGGTAAGTAGATGCCCTAAATATTTAAATTGCTCCACTCGTTCTTTTGGAACACCGTTGAGTTCAATGTTCAGAATGTCCACAGGGCTCGACCCACCGATGGCCTGAAAAACCATGTATTGACTTTTCTTACCATTATATATCAAACCATGACCATGATATTTATGCCATATATTAGCTTCCATACGTATTATCACAAAATGTTCAATTACACCATTGTAAAAATCACAAAACTGGAGACGGGCTGGGCGATTTGGGGGACTGTTTATAAATTTTCACGTTCAAAAACTGATTGTCAGCTTCAGCAGTTTGAATAAATGACTTGTTTTTTATTTAAATTTTAAAATATTTCTTGACACATTTAAAAACAGTAGCCCTTCGGTGTCGGGAACAGTGTCCAAACTATCGGCTTCAGAGAGAGATCCTTACAATACGAGCCGTGACCGGAAATATTGCTTTCTGATTGATTTGTTTGTAAAGTACTTGTACTAGCTGCATCCTGATTAAAAGCAGACCCGCACATAATTAGAAAGATTGATTGATTGATTTTGTATTCAGTTTGGTAACGCCATCGCCAAGAAAATCAGCCTGTAATTGATCACCTGTCCAAATTATATTGTTGCTTACATCGACCAATAATGTATCTTCTCTCGTTCCAGGTGTCAGTGGACCTCCACGGAGAGGTGATCGATTCGTTCTGGCTCGTCAAGAACAAGGCGGTATCATTTTAATTCTAGTAATACTTAGTATTAATAGTCGAATAGTATAATTAGTCTAGCGTTTAGCTAAATCCTGCCTAAAGGCAGAACTAACCTTAGCACCTCTGTCGGTTGGCTATGGAATTTTTTCCTACTTGAACTTACAATTTCAGGTAATTTTCAACTCAATATAAACCTTAGTGGTTTGTACTCTAAGTTGATTTTAAAATAACCATTTGTAACAAAAAGGCCGAAAAAGGTATTTATTGATTGCAATGGAATTTTAACTTTGACTTGGAAAACATAGTTTATTGTTAAAATTTTATAAACATCTTGAATTCTGAATTATTCAAATATAAGTATGTGTAGAATTTGTTACAATGGGGCATAAGAGTATGGAACTTATGATTTAAGTTATTTTATTGATTAACTAGCTATGGACTTGCCAATAATGGTTTTATGAAAAACGATGTGATGTAGGTACAGTCAACCGCACGCCAGTAACAACATTTCAGTGACATCAAGTTATTGATGTATTTCACGTTGTTCATGGTTAAGACGAAGACATGAGACGAACAACCAAACGAAGCTTGATTTGTAAAATATATTTTTTTGTTTGAGAAGGCGGGAAAAATATACGTTAATCTGGACTTCATTTCAAAGAACTTTTTTTTTCTGAAATGCGATTAAAATCTCGATAAAATGCACAGCAAACTTGCCTCTTACTTCGACTTAATGAAAATTACATTTGTACTTGCCGACTTGAATTTTAGTAGCCATTTTCAAACCACAAGTAAAAATAAGTTTAAATAACGTTTATGGATGTGCGTTTCACTGTACCATACAAGTTGGGTTCTAAACAGGAACTGTTCTATCAGACTACCCCAGAAGGATCTTTTCAGTGTATGTTACATACCTACCATAACACCGACAAGTTGAATCGAGTTATTGCATCAGCTTTCATTCACAAGTAGAAATAATTTAGGTAGGTACCATTCCACATACCTAGTTATCGCCTACCAATACCTCACTTAGATACCTGAGATCCTTTACACTCTACATGACATTATAATACGTAACTATTATTAATTATTACCTAGAAGTTATAATTTTAAGTTTTAACGAACTCATTGTCCCACCATGTAACTGACATAATTCTCTCTCGTTCATATCAAAACATGCGTTAATTTAGTAAGTTAAGTTTTGGTTTTATTACGATGGTTAATCTATTATTAAGAAAAACGTTTTACGTTTCCACTTTAAAAGGATCTCGAATAAAGGTTGTTTCAATTTTAAAACTCATTTTTATTTCTAAGTTCCAGCATTGCCTACGTTAATTGACACAAGGAAACATACTCTGGGTATTAGTGAATATTATATTTTATAGAGCTTAATTTAGAATTTCCCTAAACCAATCTCTGCATCTTCTATGGTGGGTACTTGCATCGACTCATACTCTGCATTCAATCACTACCATCACCATTTAATGCATGTAATATCGTCTCTCTTACTACGGCTCGATGATTGTGTTTAGATTCCTATAATTACGACTTTTAAATTCGATTCAGATATCATTATAATTACTAAAATACGTATAAGGACAAGTAGGAAACATTTTCACTTGGTGTCCCTCAAGGAAGCATGCAGCGGCCAACTCTGTTTGTTATTTAAATCAATATTATTTTTTATTTACACCATTGAGCTAAGTGCGATGTTAGAACACTGACCAGTTTTGGCTTGTCTTAATACGGATGTAGGGGTTCTGTCGTCCGTACAAAAGTTTTTGTTGAACGTTAGTTAAATGTTTATTGAATGAAAATAAAAAGCATGTCCTCGTTTAGAACTTTTATTGCACCAAATATTACATTTGAATGAACTTGCTTAACCCGTTTAGCATGAAAAGATCAGCAAAAATTAAACACAAATGCAAAAGAAAACAATAAATAAGTTAAAATTAAAAACCAATGCCTAGCGACTCGCAATATACAGGCTGTTCCTGAAAGGTGTTGTCATATTTAAGGATTATGTTGGGAAGCTGATAAACCTACATTAAGAAAAAAATGTCAAAACATAATTTTTTTTTTTTTTTTCAAAAAATTCGACCACAAAAAACGACTAAAAACTTCCGAAGAAATGAATTTTGCAAGCTAAACGTACACCATTCATGGACTCAAAAATAATAAAGTTAATCTTTATGTCAATTTAACGCCAGTAACGTCTAGTCCATCTAAGAAGCAGTGCTTTGAATTTCTGTTGCAGGCTTGCACCACATTCAATTAGCTAATTTAGGATGAAACCAGATGTTTTTGTAGACGCACTGTAAACAACTCCCAATTTAATCGTCGTTGAGTTTGGCATAAGAATACCATGATAAGGTAAGAAACCACTGGGTTTTGTGGTAGAATGCATAACTTCATTTGGGCATGATTCAGATAGTCTTCAAAAAATGATTTGTAGCTTTCATGAACCGTTTTGTCCTGGACTAAACGGTTTTCAAGTTGCTTAATCTGAGCATCACCTTGTGATTTAGACGCGCCTCGGTTAATTAAGGTCGAAGTTCGGTTTTGGAGAGACATTGACTAAGTACTGCCATTGTGACCTTCTTGTCGTTGTATATTTGTACAATGTTTTACAATATTCTGCTTCAGAAGTCACTTTGCGTGTGTATTTTGTAATATCTTCCATCTCCCAAAATTGTGATATTTCATCAATGTTGTTATGTAAAGCGTGGCAGTTAAATGATCTAAAATGGCCTAGCAACACCCAACCCAACTTAGTTTGTTGTGCAATAGGTGTTTGTGGCAGGCCACGCAATATACCATCCAAGATTATTTCAGCATAAACTCCTGCATCCAAAAGGACGTCGACATTTCTGAAAACATTGAAAGATGGGTCAGCCAAGTTTATGTTTTGGATGTGTGGCCAATATTCCTTTGCAAATGAGTAATTCGGGAGATTATTAAGCGTCTTGGCCATAATAAAAGCTTCTGTTGAGAAAACGTAGTCACCATATATTGATTTGCATACCAGCTCGAGAGTTCCGTGAACCTGGTTGACTGAAGTTCCGGTTCCAGTAACTGTCCCACTTTATTGACGTTGCAGTAGTCCGTTGAGCAGCGGACTCGGTGATCAGGCTGATTTGAGATCCCTGATCAAGTAAGCATCTCAGTTGTACATAAGTTCCATCAGGTGCTCGTACCTTCAGTAGCACTGTAGCAAGTAGAACTTCGTTGTTTATTGCCCTGTGACTTGCTTTCTGACGTGGCATTTGTTGGTGGCATTGCCATGTTGTTCGGCTGCATTCTAAAAATGGTTTGCGCGCACCCAGTTTCATGATGCGACTTGTTGCAAACATTACTTGCTTTATGGGAACTAAAAGTTTTATAACCATGGGAAAACAAGCAATTCTTAGCCATGTTTATCTTAAAAGTCTTAAGTTTTGTTTCGGAGCTCATGTTATCAAACATCTTGCAATGTATATCTTCCAAATACCTGTTGTGGTTGTTTAGTCTGATTTTCCTTAGAAGGCACTGAGGTGCGATCAGTAGTACAACAGCAACAATATCTATTCTTTGACTGTACTCAGTGTTTTCAAACGTATCTATATTGTCCAGCGCAGCGGGGGGAGTGAATGCAGCTTCGTAACGTTGTACCCAACTTGTTTTATATTTGCCTCAAAATCTTAAATCAATTTATTTGCCCCTGGCTACTTGACGCCCATTCTACTGTAACAGTCGATTTTATAGAACAAAAGAAATATCCAAGGTTTTTGGAAAGTTCTTTGAACTATTTGTGATAACATTATCTTAAGTAACGGTAAATTAATGATTCAGATTACTTAATTTTCTGAGGACAAAAATAAATCATTGATTTACTTATGTATTATTTGACCTTTTATGGCTATTATTAATACCTACGTATCACCGTAAACAAGTAATTACCTCGCCTAATATTAATGATGACCGAGGTAAAATAAATATAGAAATAAAAAAAGAACAGAATAATCTTTCCACTATTTAAGTACTTACTAAAGATTGATTTATATGTATATTTCTGAGTAAAGTTATACCTACTGTTTACGACAACACACATAATCTGTGCACACATTTGTCAACTATGTGCTCGTTGCGAGTCTCACCGAATGCCGCTGAATGCTGATATTTTACCTGGTTACCCTGGTGGTATTTGGCCTATGTGACCGTCGGGGTTTTGACCACCGTTAGCGACTCAAACATCTGCGAATGACAGCAGGAAACAATGGCTTAAACGTGCTCTCCGACACCCTGGAATATTCCAGCCAGTCAAATAAAAATTAAAATAAGGTAAGTAATTATTGTCGATTATAGAGGATAGTTCAAGAACTTCTCAAAGTAAATACAATTTCTATGGGACCTACTGGATACTCTACCATATTTTTTGTCGGTCAAGAAACTGGTCGTTTAACTTTGTGGTGGCAACTTCCCCACTCTCCTCTGTATATAAACCAATGACACGGACGTTATACATGCTGGTACATAAATTTGTACATTTTCCTCACTGTTTTTACACTGAGGTCGTGGTGGTGCTTGTTTAGTTATCGAAGTATGGCTGCACTAAAAATGCTTAATTCTTTAGGTAAGTAACTACTTAAATAATTTTTTTCCATACACTCACTCAAAAGCTAGCCCCTACTCCACCAATTTTAGCTCGCAATGAAGGCCAGCCTCCGTAATAAATTAATTGTTTTTAAAATATTAGGCTGCATCCATGACAACCGAGGAAGACGCTCGAAAAAAATTCGTGTGTTGAAAAACGTGGTTTGATACACATGGGCATTTTGTTATTGCAGTTGTCCAGATCCACAACGGCCTCACCTTCGGCTCGGGCATCTATTCCGCCTCGGCTGCAATGACAAAGTTTGCCCATTTGCATCAAAATGTAAGTAGGCGGCACTTGTGAACAATCATAAGATGTCTGTTAATAATAAATTACTTATTTCGAAGTGTCAGCGGTGGCAGTGTTGATGGTATGCGCCCGCGCAGTGCGTTGCTCACCGCTGTGCCTGGCGGGGGACTTCCCGTCGCAGCTGCAGCACGTCCTGCGCACGGAGGTGCTGACGGTGCAGGAGCCTGCGCACATCATAGCGCGAGTACTGGACGACGTGGGCGCCACGCTCCACCGGCAATGGCCAGGTGACCTCAATGTGCAACATTGAACGCACAAAGTTATTACCTACATGTATGGTCAAAAGTCCCTGTTTAAGCTTTGAGTATTAAACTTCAAACTTATTATTGTTGCAGGTTACGAGGCAATCTCACTGGGGTCACTAACGACAGGTTTAGTTTCACCGTTAAGTGATGTCGACTTTTACATCAAATTACCAAACTTTAACAATTCCGCTGGTTTATACGTCATACAGGAAGCAGAAAGGTTATTCAAGAAAGAACCTGAACTGTATAAAGATTTGCACTACTTTTACGAATTTAATTTCACATCATTGCAGTGTATCCATATCCCGACAGATCGTAAAGTCGACCTCCTGTTTGATTTCGGTGAGATGGCCGTGGCAAACAGTAGGCTTCTCAAGTATTACTTCAATTTAGACAAACGCTTCTTGCCTTTGGGACAGTTTCTGAAGTTCTGGTTCCAAATCCAGACACGTCACGGCCACCACCGACCAAATAATTATGTATTGTATCTGTTCATTATATTTTATTTACAACAAAAAAACTTGGCGCCTCCTGTTTATGTGTTGCAAGTAGATGCAGAAAGTCACTTCATCCACGACTGGGACGTAGGTTTCAACGAGCTGCCATTCAATTCCACGAATACTGAGGATCTACATCAACTAGTCGGCGGATTCTTCAAGTTCTACAGTGAGTTTAACTATGAAGAATTTATCATAGCGCCTTTTGCTGGACGCCCCATTAGAAAAAGTGTTTTTCGGGACATCGAACATTTTCCTTTAGAATATACTTTATACAGCAACAATTTGAAAGAATCATTGCAGCATAGGATTCTAGATGAATTTGACGTTAGCACTGCTGTATGCGTTCAAGACCCGTTCATTCACTCTTTAAACGAGATGCAAAGTCTAGTACATCGTAAGGAAACTGAGACGTTTAAACTGTTTATGAAGTCAGTCGCCACAATGTTTGAAGACATACCTAGTGATAGAATCGTCAGCGCTATCTTTGCTATCGATCAACCGGTAGAAACAGTCATAAGCCACAAACACGTTACTTCTGAGGGTTGCAGTTATGAAGAAGTCTGCATCAATATATGGTAGGGAGGCCTTAACAGGAACTTTGCGCCAGCTAAACAGGTTGCATAGCCAGTGGTTGGTAGTGAGTATAAAACAAAAACTAAATTAAACAGATTTAGACGGATGAACTTTTCAATAAAATTTTGATAGTGTCAATTTTGTTTTCTTTAACAACCTGACGTGACTTAAGGGTGAAACCTAAACATTTCAAGTTAATTAGTTGCCAAGACTAACACGCTCATAACGCTTTCGCTGTTAACAAATTATCAGATATTTTATATTTATATATTTCCATAACTCTAGCTAGATGGCATAACTCTACAAAGACCTATAAGTAATAATATCACCGTAAAAATCTGTAGCTTGGTTTTTAAAATGTTCGTGGAACTAACACACATGGAATCAGTAGTATACCTATGCGCGAACGAAGTCGCGGGTAAAAGCTATTTATTAATATGAGTACAAGCAACAGCCGCCAGTCTTGCAAAGAAGTACCGTGTTACCCAGTTATGGGTTGTGGAGGTCTGGTAGGCCGCCGCTCCACGTAAAATACTGGTATTCAGCTGAATCCGGATTGACTGGAAGCCGACCCCAATAAAGTTGGGAAAAGAAAAGGCTAGGCAGATGATGACAAGCAACTGCTGATTACTAAAGATTTTTTCCAGCCGACCTTTGAAATCTGTTGTTTCATATAATCTCAAATTTAGTTTAGATTCTTAAAAGAAAATGCCTTAATAATACTGAATAGAAGGCTCTGTGTCACAAGCGGCGATCATGTAGTTTCCCAGTTAAGACCTAGCCTAACCCACACAATATATCATCATCATAACATCCGAAAGACAAAGACAAGAGCAAGCCCATTCTTCTATAAAAATAAGACGTTCACTGCTGGACATACCTAGGCCTCCCCCAAGGCAGGCGGGTTGCCGATCGCAGTGTAGCTGTAGCCATGTATCTACAGAGAATGTTCTCTGGTGAGTCCCTTAGTCGCCTCTTACGACACCCACGGGAAGTAATGGGATGGTGCTATTCTTTTACGTCCGACAGCATACGGAATAATATGGCCTAAAAATGCCTACTTATTCTTCTTGTAGCCTCCAATTGTTTTCTACCAAAGAATATTCAAAACTCTTACAGATGGCCCTGGCACTGATTCTTCTGAATATGTAATAGAGTTAATAATACCGATATAAACACAGAATAAGTTGCTAAAATTTTATATTTATACTAAAGTTGCTGAAAATTTATATCAAACTTTTATTTAAAAAGAAATATGGAACCATTTGTAGAAGTGTCATGCTTGAGTCAACACGGCATAACAGACCTTGGTTACTTCGATGCAGTTTTGTTCATTTTAAAATAGCATTATTGTGGTTAAGCACTGGTGCGTTATGATCATCTGTAGCAAGGATAGCTCCAAGGATTCTATCACTAGGCAGATCTTCAAACATTGTTGCCATTGACTTCATAAGACATTTCAACTTCGTCGCCTGTTCGTGTGATAGCAGCTCTGCAGCGTTTAAATCGAGCGTGAACACGTCCTGAATGCTCACCTCAGTGTCTAAATCATTATTTATCGCAAGCTGCATTGTGCGGTTCAACGTGTTGCTATATAAAGTATATTCTTTAGGAAAATTGTCGACACGTGTAAAAGCATTTCTCGGAATAGGACGTCCAGCAAAGGGCGAAACGATATATTCTTCAAAGTTAAATTCGCTGTAGTATTTGAAGAATCCACCCAGCAGCTGATACAGGTTCTGTGTATTCGTCGTACTGTATGGCAGCTCGTTGAAACCTATGTTCCAGCCGTCGAAATAGTGAGTTCTAGCATTAACTTGTAACTCATAAGCAGGAGGGGCTATGTGCTTTTGTTGTAAATAAAATATTATTAACAAATACAACGCATAACCTAGCAGGTGGCCATCTCCGTGACCTGTCACATGGTGCACACTGGACCAGTACTTTAAAAATACTCCCAAAGGCCGAAACCTTTCATCTAACTCGAAGTAGTATCGAATAAGTTTGCTGTTTTCGATGGAGAAGTCACCAGTATGAAATTCGATCTCAACGGGTCGCTGTGAGGGAATGTGGTAACATCGGAAATAAGAAGATATATAACCATCGTTGTGCTTGTATGACACTTGTGAGTACAGTTCAGGTTGTTTATTGAACAGCTTAGCTGTTTCTTGGAGCACGTACAAGCCGGCTGAGGCGTTAAAGTTTGGTACTTGTGCGACGAGGTCTACATCACTTGCTATTGTACCCAACCCTGTAGCCAGTGATCCACAGATGGCTAGTTTATAACCTGCAAACAACAAACAATTAACTAATTTAAATGTAACTAATGTTTTTTTTCTTTTTTTTATTATCATTTTCATGTTTGTTCAGCGATATTTTCGCCCATTGTCAACCGATTTTGATGATTATTTTTTTATTTGAAAGAATATTTTCTCGGACTGGTTCCATTTCAATTTGGTGAAGATCTGATGAAGAAATTCGGAGACAGGTAACGGAACTCTTCAATAAGTGATAGCAAATCCCCCAGGATTGCTGAAATCGCATGTCTGTTTATTGTTTACACCAGTTTATAACATGACATCACGCCAGTACGCTGTAAAGGGGTACGCAGATGTGAACAAGTCAACCATGGTTTTGGGGTCATCTATTCGGGCATAACTTTATTATTTATGAACCGATTATTCTTTATGCGTTGGGTTTAGCTGAAGCTAACCACCACTAAAAGTGAAAAATAAAAAGAAATTTTTACAAAAAAATACAACCGACTTCGAATTAAAAATTATAAATGTGTCAGTGGCATGTGTCCGCTGGATGCGAGACGCATAGGACTGATCGATGTGATGACTTTTGGGAGGCCTATGTCGAGCAGTGGATGTCTTTCGGCTGAAGTGATAATGATCATGATTACATGTGTCAGTCACATGTTGTCACCTGGCCATCGTTGGTTCAGCGTAGTCCGCACGTCGTCCAGAACTCTACTTATGATAGGGTCTTGCACGGACAGCATCTGCGCGCGCAGTACTTGCTGCAGCTGCGAGTCAAAGTCTCCCGCCAGGCACAGCGGTGCGCACAGCATCGCGCGCGCGCATAACACCAACACTGCCACTGCTGACATTTGAATGCAAAAATATACCATTGAATAATTGATAGCTATTGATGATGTTAATGTATGGGTGTTTACAATTGCAGACCTCACGATCACCCGACAGATCAGTCATTGTGATCCAGGATAATGACGCTGAAAATTAGGCTTTGTCATCATCATCATCATCTGAATCATCCACAGCCCAACTTTGCCCCCTACAGAGCATATTATAGGCCTCTCTTATCTTGTGCCAATCCGTGGGGATTGGTGGTTCCTGTGCCAGCCTCATGCCGCGTTCTACCCGCGATGGATGGACACACTTCTTCCAGTCCCCGGATGGAATTAAACGGAAAGACGGAAAAGTAGGGGAAGGAGTGCTGGGTACGGGCCTAGCACTGCCATCTCGGAACCTCTCTTAGCAAGCTAGTCTACGGCATCATTGCCCAGGGATCCACTGTGCCCCTTGATCCACTGGAGGGTGATTCTGTTTGACAGCGATATAAGTACTTTCCAGGGCGAGGTATGTCGCTGTCAATATTATATACCTTTATATATTATAGGTATGTCTTTGACTTGAATGTGCCCTGGCGGTTGGGAGTGTCATGCTCACTCAAAATTCTCACTGATGGTAGCGCATCATTTGGATCCGTCATCTCTCTACTGCCACGGTTCATTTTATTTTTTTGTTCTTTGAATTTTTTCTTATTCCGGACACTTTTATCGTGTGCACGCGTCTTTCTACATCGTTCTCACATTATTATAAGTTAGGTAGGTACATTGTTCTTGTTTTCGTACTTTGTACTTCGTAACAATTTATTGATTTGAGTGTCCATGGAGTTTCTTGCACGTTCTTCTCCATAGAGATCTACGCTTTGGAACGTGACTGACCGACATTGACAATTCAAAAGTGCCTGTATCTCAATACTTAGTTTAATTGAAATAAATGCTTTTTTTTTTTATTGGATGGGAAATCATCAAATGACCCCTCCCGCTCTGGGTGGAGCGGCAGGGAGTGTCAGACTTCTACTGACTAAAACCCACCCATGCTCCTCTTAGTGCCTTTTACGTTCCAGGGCCGCGGTAACTCTTTCGAACAAATCCGCAACCCTGGTAGGCTCTGGCCCTAACGGGCCCCGACACATGCTGACGACTGCTGGTTTGGCGCGCGTAGAACACAGCGCGCCGTCAACCCGGGCCTGTTCTGATCGGACGGCAGGCACCAGTCACTGCGCCATGCTCAGGAGCATCAGTTCCTGGGCGGCGCAGTGGCTGACGTTCAACAGGAGGGGGTGAAATGGGGCCATTACTGGCACTCCATTTGGCGGCAGAAGAAGCGGCGGCAGTGGTGGCGGTCGCGGCAGAGACGGCGGTGGCGGAGGGCTTCCTCCTGTTTCCGGCTTTGGCGGGTGGGGCATAGGCCCTACCCCCAGCCCAGTGGTCGGCCGGCTTGCCAGCTGCCGCACAGACTACGCAGTGCGGCGCGGCGTCGCAAGAGCCGGCCCTGTGACCGGGCTGACCGCAGCGGAAACATAGACCGCTGCGGTCCACCTCCGAGGTGCATTGAGCTCCCACATGGTGGCCCACCTGGCACCGGAAGCACCTCAGAGGTCGGGGTTCCAGCAGTTTGACCTGCGCGGAAACCCAACCCACCAAAAACCTTCGGCCCTCCGATATGGTCTTGGCGGCCGACACGGGGCAGCTCACCACAATGGTGCGCATGCCCGTGTTGTCAAGACGTAGGGTGCCCGCCTTCACCTCCTCTGCTGAGCACCCCCCCGTCCTAACGACGGCGGCCACCACCTCCGCCTCCGTGACGGAGTCGTCCAGGCCCAAGATGCGCATGTCAATGCACTTGGTGGGCCTGGACACTCGGGCATCGTCCGCGCTTAGGGACGCCCTGAGCCTTTCGGCTAGAGCGTCCGTGGTTGCGGAGAGTGGATAACACTGTTGCCCCCCCCAGAATACCCTCTTATTCTGGGGGGGGCAACAGTGTTATCCACTCTCCGCTTGCCAAGTGCAACAGTGGCCGAGGAGGCCCCCGATCCAAACCGTCCTTTCAGGAACTGATCGGGTATAATTTTACCCCACCCGACAAAGTGTCGGTCGGGCGAAGCGCGGTTAGAGGCGCGCTATTCCGGAGGGAGGGCTCGCTTGAGCGTCACGCGGGTGCAGAGTCGGAGTCCGAGTTGGACTCCGACGACCTGGTGACCGTGAGCTCGGCGAGCTCTGGACCCGAGGGGGCAGGGACTGCAGCGGTCCTTCCGCAAGCAGCCTAGACCGGAAGACGACCGGGGGTCGTCTTGCAGCGAGAAGGTGGGCTCGGCCCGGAAGATCCCCACCAGCAGGCGGGGTAAGGGCCGAGAGGGAGGCAAGGGCAGAGTCCTTGGCGGCGGCCACCACCTCCGCCTCCGTGACGGAGTCGTCCAGGCCCAAGATGCGCATGTCAATGCACTTGGTGGGCCTGGACACTCGGGCATCGTCCGCGCTTAGGGACGCCCTGAGCCTTTCGGCTAGAGCGTCCGCGGTTGGGCCGCTGGCTGCCCCGGGGACCAGTCCTCACGGTCACCAGGTCGTCGGAGTCCAACTCGGACTCCGACTCTGCACCCGCGTGACGCTCAAGCGAGCCCTCCCTCCGGAATAGCGCGCCTCTAACCGCGCTTCGCCCGACCGACACTTTGTCGGGTGGGCTAAAATTATACCCGATCAGTTCCTGAAAGGACGGTTTGGATCGGGGGCCTCCTCGGCCACTGTTGCACTTGGCAAGCGGAGAGTGGATAACACTGTTGCCCCCCCCAGAATACCCTCTTATTCTGGGGGGGGCAACAGTGTTATCCACTTGACGCTTGACGCGCGAGGCGATTCCCGAACTGCTGTGCAGTCCGGACCGCCCAGGGGTACATCTTCTCTTTCAGTGTTATCCATAAGTTCCTTTTAAAGGGTGCGGTCCCTGTCTCCCCTCCTCTCTCCCTCTCTCACTGCTTGCTCGCTGCCCTCACAGTCACGTCTGATGATCAGACGCGTACCAGAGAGCAGCGAGCAAGCCAATGAGACGCACACCGTCCGAGGACCCGAACACTGCTCAAGTCTCCGAACGGTGTGCCCCTCTTGTGTCTCTCTTGGTCTGGTCTCTCACTTGGGACCTTCCGGCATGAGTAGCTCTACCGGCAAATCCCCCAAGATCACTGAGACACGCAAGCCCCACCACGACGGCAACGTGGAGACACGGTCGGTGGAGTGAAATAAATGCTTTGAGTTCAGTCGAGTTCAAAGACTACAATAGTATAGTCGAGTTCAATAAATTAATCATTTTTCGTCAGAGCAAAGTTACCTATCGTTTTTTTATAAATGTTTTTATTCGAACTTGTAGGTAGGTACTTACTTCAAGCAAAAATGTTAACGAGACAAAAATAACCGGCTTGAAAGTTGTTTTAATAATGGAAAACACACACATCCCTACGGAGCTGAATTCAAATGACACGATTTAAGAAATGCATTAATTTCAATTTAAGAATTAGTGCAAGATTCAACCCTAATTTTCCTCGTTTGTTCGGAAAACGTAGGCCCACAATCATATCCGCGTCCGTCAAATATTTATAATATTTTTTCCTACCTATGGACACTGTCAGTTTCCTAAAATATTATGCCATGCGGTACTTACATGAAATATGTGCGTTTTGTGCAGTCATACTTTGTTGATGTCTCAAGCACTACTACCTACGTAGGTGCGTACTCATATACCTAAATATTTAATTGTGTGTAATTTGATTATATATAAAGGGAGAAAGTGGAACAGAAACGACCACTTAATTTATACAAGTAATTTATTGTTTTCAAGATTTTTATTCATATCTTAACAGTAAGTGCTAAAATTCTATGTCATTTTACAAAAAAAGCTTTAGTTTACATTCAATATCCTTCTAGTCTTCTTGTAGCACACCATTTGAAAATCGGCATGTTGTCGACGCTGTTTGTTGCTGCGCTGTAGGTATGTTGCGGGTTCGATTTCCACAACGAATAAAATAATAGTCAAAGAGCCTATGGAAGTTCTGGATTTGGATATCACAAATAGCTGTACACCCAGCTCGATGTAGAGCTATTTGTGAAATAGGTATGTACGGGCAGTAGTTCCGCACACTGAGATGTAGTCTGTAGATGGACGAATCACACGGGATGTGTACAGGAAATAAAATCACTGTTTTGTGTCCGTAAATGATTGACAGTTTATTAGTAAAAACATTAGATTATATAATACATAAAGTAGGTGAGTTGTGGCGGGCGTAATAGTCTAGTCAGCGAATGTACATAAATATCGGCGAGTTAGCAAATGCTTGTTCAGGTAAAAACTAATACAATTAATATCATGTGGCGATGCTCGTACATCCTGCCAACTATAAAAGTACAAATAACAAGTAAAATGCATTATCAAAAGGTAATTAAAGTATGTTCAGAAAGTTATTAGAAGGTTCTACGTTCGTCGATCACTGGTATTGGCGACGTTTCGCGATCCACCTTGTTGCTGTTATGAAGATGTCCGGAGACCTCTTCTGATGTCTGTGTATCTGGTTTTATTTGTTCTTCCATAGGAAGGTGCCGTTGAGTATGATCTGGTACCATCTCAATCTCTTCCTTGTGCGCCTGCGTTGCTAGTCTGCTTGCTTGAGGTAGACGGAGGCAGCGTGCTTTAATTTTAAAGTATAAAACCCATGTGCTGACTATTGTTGCACAGGTTATCATACAGCCGTACAGGATGTAGTGATGTTGCTCCGTCTCCACGGAATTACCCGTTTGGATGTCCTGTTGTTCTTTAACCAGCTCAATTTTTCTCTTAAGATCCTTCAGTTGTTCTTCATGTGTTTCTATTTCCATGTTAGTTATGTTTGTAACTTGACTATTGCTTGTTAATAGTTCGTTTAGATTTATCTCTGGTATGTAGATCTCTTGCTCATTTCCTAATTCCATTGTGCTTTGCATATTGTAGTGCGAATGAATCAGATGTTTATCGCCGCGCATCATGCAACCTGTCGGTAAAGTCAAAGTCAAGTCAAAGTCAAAGCATTTATTTCAATTAGACCATTTACAGGTACTTTTGAATTGTCAAGGTCGGTCGGTCAAAAAGATGAAGCTATTTGCACGTTCCAAAGAGTAGATCTCTATGGAGAAGAACGTACAAGAAACTCCACGGACACTCTTTTAAAAATAATATTTTGTTACAAAATTATGGTTACAGCATTTATATTGAAATTATACACATATGTGAGAACGATGTAAAAGACGTGCAGGATAAAAGAGTCCGGAGTAAAAAAGAAACAATTCAAAGAAATAATTAAAATAAACCATGGCAGTCGAGAGATGACCAGTCTCAGCTGACGGCGCCCGTTCACGAACATGACGCATACGCTAGCACCATTCGGCTCAACCATTTTTAAGGGAGCCAAATGATCCAACGCATGCGCCACCATCAGCCAGACTTTTGAGTGAGCATGACATCCCCAATCGCCAGGGTACATTCAAGTCAAAGACCTACCCAAAATGATCATTATAATTTAAAGATACACAGTACTCACACATGTGCATGAAATTATATATTGCTAAATAAGTGGAGTCTATACAATGAAAAATATTGCATTCTTACAATCTTCAGCCGGACCAACAATATTACCAAATGCTAACATTACTTTCGAGCCCCCTAGTGGCTACCTAGTGGCGTTGTGGAGCAGGACCAGCATTGAGCCAAGCATTTTTATCTTCAATATACTCCCCTAACTTATAATATGCTTGCTTGCATAGTGTGCGTTTAATACAGGATTTAAATTTCGTCTCATTTAATTCTAATATTTGGGGAGGTATTTTATTATAACATTTTAAACAGTACCCCATGAAAGATGTGGCTACTTTAGCAAGTCTAAACCCTGGTTGAACTAATTGATTCCTATTTCTAGTGACATAGTTATGTCTGTCACCTCGTTTACTAAAAAGATGCAGATTCTTCCTAACGTACATGATATTTTCATAGATATATTGACAAGGCACCGTCATGATGTTAATTTCTTTAAACAGTTCCCTTAGAGAATCGCGCCGGCGGAGATTGTAAATGGCTCTGATGGCTCTTTTCTGCAGAATGAAAATAGACTCAATGTCAGCAGCCCGTCCCCATAGTAAGATACCGTAAGACATTATACTATGAAAGTAACTAAAATAGACTAGTCTCGCGGTTTCAACATCTGTAAATTGGCGGATTACTATTAGACGGATTATTATTAGACGGTAAGGTGATTATGCCCGTGTTCTGTAGTGTCTGTGACGTAATTCCAGCGGGACAGAAAATGCGCATAGTGCATTCCTCGCAACACGTAAACAACCAAGCCCCCTTGCTGTGTAGCTTTTTCCATTCATTGCTGCAACTTGATACCTCAGTGCGGCAGGTGGATACTCCTCGATTGTTTATTATGTCTGCTTCGCACATTTTTGTGGCTGTTTTTATACCATATATAGGTAAGTCAAGGTTGCATAGCAGCAGCTGATTTGTATTTACTTGTGTGCATGATGCAAGATGTTCTTGATCCAGGGGTATCATCATGTCCATTTTTAAGTTCACGGCTATGTATTTAGTTGTTGGTATTATGTTAATCATGGAGGCTCCCTTTATGTTGCGTATTGGGATGACTTCGGTTAGTTCATATCGTTCATCTGCTACTAATGGGAGTTTTACTTCGAAAATAATAGTCTTCGGTTAGTTTTCCTTGCACACTTGCTAGTTTATACATTTCCCGAATACACTTGAACTTGTTTGAGCAGGGTAGTGATAGTCCTTTTGGTACTTGTCCTGATATGATATTCAACTGTGTTTCGAATGCATCGGGTTTCAGTAAGTGAGTGTCGACTTTGCCGTGGCGAAGATCTGTTACTAGGTTGATCAACATGTCTTGTATTCTCCGCAAGTTTGCTACCATCATGTTTGCGGCGAGTGCAGTAGCCGTAAGGAAAGTTGCTTGGTCTTGTTCTGTTTTCAATTGTTGCAGCGAGTCTCTAAGACTTTTGTTAATGACGATGAACTGTCGGTTCATTACTTGCTCGTTCCTCTTCAGAAGGTTGTATTCCCCTTCGATTATTGAGGTATGTTGTTTGTACAGATTGAGCAGGTGTTCTTCATTGTTGTGCAGTAGTTTGATGTCGTTGTTGTATTTTTCGGCAAATTTGTCATTGAGTACACCAAAGAGTGAGTTGGCAATGTTCCCAATTCCGTTTATGAGACCTCGCTTACTGCGTCTTCCGTGGTCAGATTGTAATACTTCATTGTAGTGTTTGAGCTCGTTTAGTTCATGTTCGAGTTGTGTGGATATAGTCAAGTACGCTATATTTCGTTGACAAAGTCCGTGTAGTTGCTGGACGTATTGTTCAACGGCAGATACGCTTTTCCAGTAAGTCGTCATGTTGTAGTACACCACCAGTCTCCATTCGTCTTGTATGATCTGTAAGTCTGCGGCTTTGTCGAAGTATACAAGACGGGTAGGGTCTAGGGTTGTTACGTTGACGAGTTGTTGCATGGACGGTGTCACACACGTAACCATGAGGACTAGTAACGTACTTAGGTACTTGATGACGTTACAGCTGGAAACACCCTTCCGTTCCTGTCTAGGGCTTACCCGACGTTGTCGTTGTGATGTTGATGAATTCGCCTCTGGTTGTTTATTGCCCGAGGGTTGCGTTGGTTTGTTTTCGGTATTATTCCCTGTTTCAATGGGTAACCGGGACAATTTTGTTACGGGTCTCTTCATTATGTTGGATTTAGTTTTGAGCGTGACGACTCGTACTAAGTTATCTGGTCCAGGATGCGTCTCTATAACTCGCCCTAGTAACCATCGGGCTGGAGCCACTTGTTCTTCCTTTTTTAGGACGACGTCATCTACTGCAATGTTGTGTGTTGGGGATTGCCATTTTCCTCGTAATTGTAACGTTTGTAGGTAATCTTTGGACCATTTCTTCCAAAATTCCTTGTACATGTTTTCTGTCAAGCGCCATCGTAAAGTTAGCTGGCTGTTATCACCCTCTGACGTTATCGGGGGTGCCAGTACCGGTCCACCGACTAAAAAGTGGCCTGGTGTCAAGTAGTCGATGTCGTCGAGGTCATTTGTTAGAGCGACAAGTGGCCTCGAGTTGAGGCAGGCTTCAATTTGTACTAGCAAAGTAGTAAACTCTTCGTACGTTAGCTTTTGTTCACCAAGAACGCGTTTAAGGTGGTGTTTCATACTCTTGACTGCAGCTTCCCACAATCCTCCCGCTGTTGGCCAAGATGGGGCGTTAAAGTGCCATTCAATACCTCTCTCGGATGTGTGGTTGACAGGCGTCGTGGACGAGAACCTGCATTGCCTCCTGATGTTTTTTGGCTAGTGCTCTTGCTGCTCCGACAAAGTTCGTTCCGTTGTCACTGTAGATATGTTTTGGCGTTCCTCGTCGTGCGCATAGTCGCTTCAATGCTGCGAGGAATGTTACAGTGCTGAGATCTGACACCAGTTCAAGGTGGACAGCTTTTGTACATAGACAAATGAAGATCGCGATGTAGGCCTTAACTGTTTTGATGCCGCGACCTTTGTTAGCCTTTATTTCAACGTGTCCCGTGAAATCCACGCCTGTGTGTGTGAATGGCCGTGAAGGTGTAACTCGAGGTGTTGGTAAGTCTGCCATTTGCTGATTATTGCGTTGCGTTTTGTAGCGATGACAGATTTGTTGAGTTGCTTCTTGATTGGGTTCATGCCGCCAAGTATCCAATATTTGTTGCGAAGGTGTCCCAAAGTAAGCCTGGCACCGCCGTGGAGAGTATTCTTGTGGGCTTGGTCAATCAAGAGTTCTGATAGCTTGTGGTTGTTTGGTAAAATTATCGGATGTTTTTGGGAGTTGTTTAACTTGGCATGTTCAAGTCTTCCTCCCACTCGAAGAATGCCTTGTGCGTCTAGCATTGGGCTCAAACTCAACAGTTTGCTTGTGGCCCGTACCTTGTTATGTTTGTGTAGGTATGCTATTTCGTCGCCAAAGGTATTGTTCTGTGCAGTTTTCACGAGCAGGTTTTGAGTCTGCGCTATGTCTTCTGTAGTTAAGTGTGACATGCGGTTGGCTCTTGTTGCGTCACGTGAATTCTTTATAAATCGTATAATCCAGCTGATGACTCGGGTTGCATAAGTCATTGAGCTATATTTTTGCAGTATTTGCTCGATGAGTGGCGCGTATATTGCTTGTGTTGCGCAAGTTTGACCTCGCTTCCTTTTCTCCTCGTTCGTTGTAAAAATACCTTGTTTGGGTATGTTGTTGTTTTGAAGCCAAGAAGGGGCTTTCCACCACAATTCGTGACCTATTAAGTCTGACGGTGAGATTCCCCTGCTTGCGCAGTCCGCAGGATTATCTTCGGACCTGACATGTTTCCAGGAGTTGGATGGTATTATTTGTGTGACTCTGTTGGCTACGTAACTCTTCCAGCGACCCACGTCACCATGTAGCCAGCCAAGCACCACCATAGAGTCTGTCCAGCAATGTATGGTGACTGTCTGCGAGTTGATCGAGTTTTTCACTTTTTCGATCAGTCGAGCTAGTAGTACTGCGCCACATAACTCCAGTCGTGGCAGAGTGATTGGGGTTTTCTGTGGGGCTAATTTTGTTTTAGCTGCTACTAGCCTGATCAACTGTTGACCTTTTTCATCCGAGGACTTGCAGTATATGACGCATCCGTAAGCTCTTTCGGATGCATCACAGAATCCATGAAGTTCGCAGGGTTGTTGGGTGTCGCCGAACCAACGTGGTATGGTTATGTCGTGTATGTGTGCGAGCTGATTGCGGAATTGCTCCCATTCTTGCTGTATATTTGGTGGTAGTTGATCATCCCAGCTCGTTGTTGTTGACCAAGCATGTTGGAAAATTAGCTTGGCTTTCACTGTGATCGGGTCAGTTTTGATATATCCGACAGCAGTGTGCGTTTCGTGTTGACGTCACGTTTGTTGCTGTTTTATATTTGTTTGTAAGTAAACTGATCCGTGCGCGGGTTCCAAGTGATGCCTAGCGTTTTGTTTGTGTCTGCGTCCTTGAAGTCAAACATTTTTTGGCTTATTAAGTCTTCTGACAAGTCTTCGAGTAGGCGCGTTTTGTTGCTAGCCCACTTTCGTAAGTTGAACCCACCGCCTTTCAGCATTGTTATAAGTTCATCTTGAGCCTTCTGTGCTGTTACGAAGTCGTGACATCCGCCTAGTAAGTCGTCCATGTATAGTTGATTGGAGAGAATAGCCGCCGCCAAAGGATATTGCGCGCCGTCATCCTTGACCAATTGCTTTATGGTTCGCATTGCCAGAAAGGGTGCGGACTTGGTGCCATATGTGACTGTAGTCAGTTGTAACTCTTGTAACGGCTCTGTAACTGAATCCCTCCAAACGATTTTTTGCAGGTGTTGGTCTTTTTCCTGAATACGTATTTGTCGGTAGAATTTCTCAATATCCGCTGTGTACACGTATTCAAACGCCCTCCATCGTAGAATGATAGCTTGCAAGTCTTGTTGTAAGTTAGGCCCGCATTCCATCAATTGGTTTAGACTGTGTCCCGTGGTAGTGTTTGCTGATGCATTGAAAACCACTCGGAGTTTGGTTGTCGTTGAATCTGGTCTCATTACTCCATGATGGGGCAGGAAACAGCTCGGTGTGTCCGGCTCTGTGCACTTTTTCATATGTTGTAGAGCTTTGTACTCGTTGATGAAAGCCTTGTAGCTTGAAGCGAGGGTTTCGTCTCTAGCCAAACGTTTCTCCAGCTGCTTGAATTGTGCGACTGCTTGAGGTTTTGATCGTCCCAAATTTTGTTCGAAGTTGGTCTTCATGGGGATTCTAACTTCGTATCGCCCGTCTTCTAGTCGTTTAGTTGTGTCAGTATACAGCCTCTCGCAGTACTCCTCCTCGACACTCGTAGACTTGTCATCTGATGTTATCTCTTCAATTTCCCAAAAGCGAGAGATGTCGTTTGTGTCCACCACGACATGACAGTTGAATGTATTCGTGTTTCCAACTAATATCCAGCCGAGCTTAGTTTGTTGTGCTATAGGTGCGTATATGTTTCCTCGAATGATGCTACTCATGACTATGTCGCCATATATTCCGGCGTCAAGCAGAATGTCAATCGGCCTTGATAAGTTGTAATGTGGGTCGACCAAGTTGATATTTTCTATGTGAGGCCAATCTTGTTTTTCGAAGGAGTAGTTAGGTAGGTTGTTGAGTAGTTTAGCTATTACTAGTGCTGGCGTCGAGAACTCGTAATCTCCGTAAAGGGACTTACAGTTCAACTGAACGGTCCCGTTGCTCTGGCTGGCAAATGTTCCGATTCCCGACACAGTTGAGTTGTGGTTGCGTCGCGGAAGGCCAAGTCGTTGTACTGCCGATTCTGTTATAAGGTTCAGTTGGGAGCCTTGGTCTAGAAGACATCTGAGTACGGTGTAAGTTCCATCTGCGGCCTTTACTTGTAGCTGTACTGTAGCTAGTAGAACTTCGTTAAAGTTCCCTGACACGTGATTGGTTTTTCGCTGCGCGTTGTTATTAGTCACGTTGTCGGTCAGTTGACTTGACGACAGTGTCGCTGACGTAGTATCACGGGTTAGGTCATGTAGCGTGGTGTGGTGTGCGCCGTTGCACACTTTGCATCTTTTTTGTGAGTTGCATTTCTTTCCGTTGTGTGGATGCATGCAATTTTTGCAAATGTTCAATTGCTCAATTGTTCTAATTTTTATGTCTGGCGTCATTTCTTGAAACGCTTTACAGTAGAGCAAGATGTGGCTTGTTTTACAAACAGGACAATTTCTGTCAGAGCTTGTATGGTTTGCCTTGGGATAGCGTTTATATCTGTTGTACGCATCCTTTGGTACTGTTGTCGTCGAGCTCCCTTTGTTTGGGGAGGCGTCGGCATCTGTTTGTTTGTTTGGTTTGTTTGTTTTCTTCACCACTGTTTCCAGCGCCGTGAACTTTCCTTCGATGAACTGGACGAATTCTTTGAACTCAGGAAGCCCTCTTGGACTTTTTCTCGCCTCCATGTAGTCAGAGTAGGTCTGAGTGTCCAGTTTCCCTGTCAGGATATGCACCAAGATCGGATCCCACGTTGTCGTGTCAATGCCCAAGTTTCGCAACGCGTGCACGGTTTCGAGACTGGTGTCGTGTAGGCGCTTCAACTCGTAAGCGTTTTGATGTTGAATCGTATGTTGACTCATCAAAACTTGCATTTGTTTGGTGAAGAGCAGCTGTAGGTTATTGTACCTGTGGTGGAGAATTTCCCAGCAGGAGTCGTAGTTGGTGTCGGAAACAGGCAAATGTTGCACGAGGCGCTCCGCTTCCCCTTTTAGCTTCCCTTTCAGGTGTTGCATCTTTTGCCCCTTCGAGAGGGAAGGGTTGTTGTGGATGGCGGCAGTATACAGATCGAGGAATGTTGGCCATTGTGTGTAGTTACCAGAGAATATTGGTATTTCGATTCTCGGCGCACTGTCCCGTTGTTGGACAGCGAGGTTGAGCTTGCGGTTGAGGTCTCGCTTTGTGCTCTCATACTTTTCTTCATACTGCGAGAACTCAAGCTCATAGTTAACGTCGCTACCGACGAGAATGTTGTCGAGTTGCCAGTGTACTTCGTCAATCACCTTCCATCGAGATTCGAGAGTTCTGAGCTTGTCTTCTATATCCCATTTCTCGATAATGTCGGCAGTACACAGGTTGCTGGTGAAACGGGAGAAGGCTCTGAAGTTAGTTGATTGCTGCGTTTTGAGCTCGTCCGATTTCGAAAGTATTCCAGTGCTCTTGTTCTCTTCACCTTGGTGACTCGCGAGTTCCGCAGTGCCGGTAGACCATGTTTGCAGCTTATGTTGTATGCTTGAATATTCCACCTTGACCATGTCGTACACTTTTGTAGTGTAGTATATGTCGGTCCGGTCTGTGGCGCCCTGTAGCACGCCATGGTTCATCTCGAACTCGTTCCAGTGCGCCTGGAGGGTATCCAGTCTACCCCGGATGTATGTTGCGGTTTTGCGGTCAGGACCATCCTTACCGAAGTTGACACCAATTTTCCGAATCCCCTCTGCGATGATTCCCTGCCGCTTGAGAAGTTCTTGTTGTCTAGCGTCCATAGTTGTTATACGAGTATGTAAACAAATTGTTGCTGGACGATAGCCCTGTTGACTTCACTGTATAATTGTTAGGATGTTGTTGCCGAACCACCAAATGTTGATGTTTCCTGTGGTGATCGCGGGGTCCGAAGGAATCTCTCCGTACGATATTGTGTGCCTCCTCAATCTGACTAGGGCGATCCGCTTGTGGAAAACCCAGTCAAACCGATTCGCTATCGCAGTTAGAAACACTACGTACCTGTGTGACCTGCAGGACTGCTTGCTCCAGTAGTGGCTGATCCGGCTCGAAGGACCAAAAATGTACGGGCAGTAGCTCCGCACACTGAGATGTAGTCTGTAGATGGACGAATCACACGGGATGTGTACAGGAAATAAAATCACTGTTTTGTGTCCGTAAATGATTGACAGTTTATTAGTAAAAACATTAGATTATATAATACATAAAGTAGGTGAGTTGTGGCGGGCGTAATAGTCTAGTCAGCGAATGTACATAAATATCGGCGAGTTAGCAAATGCTTGTTCAGGTAAAAACTAATACAATTAATATCATGTGGCGATGCTCGTACAAGGTACTTTAAGTTTAATTGTTAAATATTTACTGTCCGGAATTCCCCCACTCTCCTCTCTTATATAGTTAATTTAAATTTACCGCTGATTACTCGGAATTTAAAAAAACCTTCTCTCCGCTCGTCGAGTGCGCTGTGCGTGGCTGTGCGGCCGAATTCTAATACCTACGTTGCTCTCTTGAATTTTGACAATCGAGTTCTGTGTTTATTTTCCGGCTCGTGAATAGTTCCTAGCTGTGCCCAAGTAAATTGTGGTCAGACCACACTATACAGTCTTCCATACACTTCTATATTTAATCATTCTGTGCAACAAAGCAATGCAGACAAATTGACGGCGAAGTGCCAATACCTCCTACCTAACTGAAAATTTTCGAGAAATTCACGTTTTCTGTCGTTTAGAATTTAAAGGCGTTTTATTGAATTTTTTAGTGAATTTTTCAAAGTGTATTTTATTCTAAATTAATAAATATCTTTACTAATTTAAAACTTATCAAGAAATAAAACGTTTTTTTTTTCAGTTTTTGTAAAAAAATATTTTTGACTTTGTCAGTAGGTGTTATTGGCACTACGAAGTCGAAATATCGTTCTGATAAAAAAAAATATTCGTTCGTATTTTAGCTGTGCCCGGCCACCGCCGGCGCCGGCTGCTCGGAGTTCGTGGAGCCCGGCTCGCGCCGCTCGACAAGGTAATGTGGTGATATAATGTCGAATGGATTCAGAGATAGGGGTCCAAATAGTTCAGTAGCAAACCTGGTATTTGAGAGTTGAGCAGAGGTTCAAGTTTGACGTTGGCTAGCGAGTAATGGAGCACAGGATTCTGAGAGTCAGATTAACGGATAGCGTGAGGAACACATGGCAGTGCCGCGCCCCAGGACACAATGGGGGAAGGGATATAACATGGCTATTTAACAAATTGAAACTCAAATAATTAAACAATAAAAAAATATATATTTATGTAGTAATAAGTTGCCAAAGAATCTTAATTAAAAAAAGAGTGAAGGAACACTACCTTTCTGTACCATCATAGTTGCATATACTCGTAAGTATGTATTATTATTCATCTTATAACAATATTTAGTGTGCATTAATGTCATTAAATGAAATAGATATCTATTTCAGAAATATGTATTTATTTTATTCTTACGTATAACTTTTACACACTGTGTCTACATCTCTTTTATTCGACTCTCCTTTCTAGAGGTATGCTGGAAGAGATTTCTTGAGAAATAAGCATTACCTTTGTACCTATTACTCAAATACTCACGCTTCCATCGCTCTATATTTATGAAATTTCAATATTTGTTAAGGAGAATCTATCTAAATTTGAAAAACTTAATACTAGACGTCACCAAAGCACACTAAAGTCAAAAAAACACAGTACTGCACTTTTCTCAAAGAGCTGTCTAGGCATGGGTCCAAAGATTTACAATAAATTACCAAGAACTTTAAAAAGCATGACCAACATAAACCATTTTAAATCGCAGCTTAAGAAACTCCTGGTTGAAAAGGCTTACTACTCGATCAATGAGTTTTTAGATGATAGAAGCATAAAATAAAAATGTCCGATCCACTTATTATTCTATCTTATTTACGACTTGTTTGAAATAGACTTACTTAGCTTGTATTTTTACGCCTAATTTGTACGCCTTGCAAGGTCAAACATAGTGATACAACACAATTTTTTATACCATGTACCATATTACCTATGTTTAACAAATAAATTACTTTGACTTTGACTATTTTCAGTTTCCTTCTTCTTATAAATTTGTTAAATGTGTGTCAAAAAGTGTTAATCAAATTAATAAAAAAAATAAACTGATATTATCTAAACATGTGGCCTGCGATGCGGAGGAATTTTCCATGTCTAGATTATTTTTAGTTTTATTTAAGTGTGTATATAGTAATAGTCCTAATAATTTTACATAATAAATAAAAATAAAATAAATGTACTTAAAACATTCATTGTAAGTATTTTCATGCATGAGTCATCACTGCATGTGGGTCTGCTACATCGATGCAATTTTGTTCGTTAATTCCATCCACAGTAGCATTATTATGGTTGACAACTGTCTTTTTAGGTTCACCGGTAACAAGGATAGCTTTAAGAATCATATCGCTAGGCAGCTCTTCAAACATTGTTGCCACTGACTTTATAAGACTTTTAAACTTGGTCGCCCGTTCGCCAGCGCGAGCGTTTAAACTCTGTATAAATATATCTTGAATGCGCACGTCAGTGACAAAATGGTTTTTGGTCGCAAGCTGCTTTGAGCGGTTTAACGTGTTTTCATATAAAGTATATTCTTTAGGGAAATTGTCGACATCTGTAAAAGCATTCCTCGGAATAGGACGTCCAGTAAAGGGCGATACGATGTATTCTTCAAAGTTAAATTCGCTGTAGTATTTAAAGAATCCACCCAGCAGCTGATTTCTCTTCTTTGAATTCAAGCTCAATGATTCGCTTCGAGGGAATGCGGTAAAATTCTAAAAATGTAGAGACATAAAAAATGTTATGCCTGTGTGCGACTCGTGAATACAGTTCAGGTTGTTTATTGAACAACTTTGCTGTTTCTTCGAGAACGTACAAGCCGGCTGAGGCGTTAAAGTTCGGTATTTGTATGGCGAGGTCTACATCACTTGCTACTGTACTCAATCCTGTAGCCAGTGACCCCGCGAGGGTGAGCTCGTAACCTGCAAACAATAATAAATTTATCAAAACTTAAATACTACTTATTTTGAAATTATTAAAAATATATGTTTGACACCCTTACGATATATTCCGGGAAAATAACGCCAAAAAAATAAGCCAACTTTGCAATCATTCTTAACTTTGATTTTTTGCCTTTTTTGTGTGACAAGGTGTATAGACAAGGAAGTACCTATGTTAAAAATATCCCGCAAAAAGTTAATCCCCGTGTAAACGTTTTTTTTACGAAAACATCCGTTTTCAGTTTAATTCGTTGGAAAAAAGTATTAATAATAATAATTATAAACCATTTATTTTCAGGTTACAAAGACCCATAGATAAATACCTTACCCTACTATACATATAATAACAATTGTGTTAGTATATAAAAACTTAAAACTATGTTAGTATCACTTGGTTGCACCGGAACGCACAAAGACTTACTTTGTGCGTTCCGGTGTAGGAGCCCCGCGAAGCGGGACTCCGTCGACCAAGCCCACCATCAACCATGCATAGAATATTTTAAGGTTTGGCTAGGTCTATTCGCTCGCTTAGTAATGATTATTACGGCGTTTAAATATTTGTCTAATAATAATTATGGCATTTAAAACAATGGACAACCCGCACATCACCCCGCTCCCGCACAACACCAGCACTGCCACCGCTGACACTTGAAAGTTAAAATATAAGGTGTTAAAAATCAACTGCAAGAATTTCGTGTACATGATCGGTATCATTCAAACAACGTATCCAAAAAAGCGATGTTATTTTTTTCACACAAAATAATTTAGCAATATATTTGTATGTGCACTGTTATATTTGTATGTACTGCGGGGCTGCGTTTACGGCGCAGCACGGCGGCGCGCGACTAGCGGGCAGTGGCGGCCTACGCGGAGTACAGTGCGCATAATGAATAAATTTGAGCGTAGCGAAAATATTGCTTTCCGAGGGGCAGTTTTGTGGCGAACTGTTCGGCAGTAGCGACCCCACGAACCTGATCTCCCGGGTCTTGCTTCTCATCATCATCATCATTTATGTATTTGCACAAACATGAGTACAATATATACAACAACAAATCATCATCTCCGGCCTATTGGCTGGCCGGAGTGAACACTGACGAGGAACGGAGCTCCCACCTCTTTCTTGCCTTAATTGGCCGGTCTGAGTGGCGAATCTCCACAGAAGGATGTATAATCCAGTAAGATGCTAGTTGGATCTTGACCGTACTTCCAGGATTGTCATGATAGCCGTGGTATACCTCTCCACTCCTCAAGCACCTCAGGATATGATATCCCCCTTGGCGATACGTCACTTTGTGCTAGCGAGCGTTTTCGTGGGCCCATTGAGTGTGCAAGTCACCCCCCCCCCTGCCATTTTAAAGCCGTGTACATTGTTAGTGGTCAGGCAGAGGCCAACAAAAAATGTTAATAATTACTACTGGTATTTCGTTAGCTTTTGTAGTCTGGTAGAGCTGAATGAGGAGTTGAATATGCGTGGGAGTAAATTAGATGTAGTGTTGGCTCGGGAGGGTGCCGTGATTAACTGTGAGTATGTCAAAGGTACGGAGCTGGTTCCAATAAACCTTTATCACTCTTCTTTAGATATTAACTGTTACCATCCCAATGCATAACTTGACCCTACCTAGCAATATTGACCGTTGTAGAATGTTGGAATTTTTGCAAAGGGGACTACTCTCACTATTGTTCGATCTTGTTCGTTCTGCTCCATGGCAAGACGTTCTTCGCTGCAATGACGCATCCACCACTGTTTGTAAATTTCATAATATCCTACTAATATTACAAATGTGAAAGTTTGTATGTTTGTGCAACAATTACGCAAAAACGGCTGAACGGATTTAGATAAAATTTGGCACACATGTAGTTCATATTCTGGGATAACACATAGGCTACTTTTTATCCGGGTAAGTGGCTGGCTAAATGGAGACTGAGGAGGAAGTGAAAGATTCACAAGTACCAAGAGCCCAGCAAAAGTGAGCGGAAGGGGATCGGAATTGTGAATGCTAAAGATTTACAAGTATTTTTAAATCGAAATATTTCCATATTTCCAGTGCGGGAGACTCAAAATCTACCGGGATACCAGAATCATGGATATGTATTTCAGGGACTTGAATAAATATTTAACATCAGGCTATGAACCTTACGAGTCGAGCAAAGCAAAGCTTGAAAGTACGCTAAGCCAAGAAGAAGAAATGGCGTAGGCGGGTGAAACCGCGGGATACAACTAAGAACTATTTAAACTTTCCCATTTATAATGTTAGTAGGATAACACATTTTGTTTTGATTTGATCTCTCTGAAATCAAATCAAACGAAGAATCAGACGAAGTCGCAAGCAGAAGCTAATTAAAAAAATACAAAGAGTCCAAAGGGATCTAGATAAGGCCACGAAAGCTGCAAAGTGATAATCAAAACACTTTTTATGCCAGTGAAGTCGCAGGCGGAAGGTAGTAATGTATAATTTGTTTGATTGCTCTATTCCAAAGTATACGAGAAGGACCTCTGGTAATAGGCGATACCCAGTCTATTACTAGAGATATCGTGAGCGACACTCGGCGTAAATCTCCATAAAAACTGGAAACATTCGCGATGTGATGTTACGTATACTCAGTATAGCACACTGCGATCGGATTTAAAGGTAAGAACCGATTGAACCGACCGAAGACCAGATTGTATTCTTCTAATGTGGAAAACAACTTAGGCAAAAATCCAAAACAGTTCTGGCAGCACATTTCAAACCTGCGATCTAAAGGCGGGTTTTAGCCAAACGTTGATGGCATTGTTAGTTCAGGTGTCAAAGCGGCCGAGGTATTTGCTCAGTATTTTGCCAGCGTATTTCTGTCTGACCCGCCTATATTGGACCCAAAAACAACTAAAGCCAAAAACAATTAATTAAGAGGGAGGTAGTTTTCCCCTACCCGTTTTAGTCCCTGCGGACGTGGTTAAGGCAATTGCCAAACTCAAACCTCGCAGTTCGGTTGGCCCTGACAACATCCATGCCTTTATCATTAAGGGGTGTAACATTATCTTGGCAGCTCCTTTATGCCATGTTTTCAACCTAACTCATCAGTCAGGCGTGTATCCGGAGCCGCGGAAGACTTCGCTTGTTACTGCCATCCCTAACACCAGCGACAAAACATCTGCTAAGGAACACAGACCCATCGCTAACCTATCACCCATACTCGAAAATGATGATGACTTCATTTCCAGTAGCTTGGATTCCGGTAGGCGGGTCGACGCTCTGTATTTTAATTTCGGGAAGGCGTTCGACAAAGCGGACAACGATATGCTCTTGACATCCCGGTTTCTTAACTTTTTCGCCGGCTACTTAGGGGATCGCAAGCATGCCGTCCGGCATGGCTGCTTTGAGTCCAAGTCTTATTATATTCGCTCGGGCGTTAGTCAGGGATCCGTATTAGGACCGCCTCTGTTCCTAATAATGATCAATGATCTCATAGCTAAGATTAGGTTTGCAAAACGCCTGCTATTTGCCGACGACTTAAAACTAGTTGCGCAAATCAGAACTGACGTGGATTGCAAACTCCTACAAAGTTATAAATATTGGAACCGTCTATGAATGGAGCATTGCAAACAAGTTATTTTTTACTTATTCTAACAGTGAGAACTTTGGCCTCAGAATGTAACTGATCAGTGGGGTAGTCTCTTAGTTTAAAAATAATCACTTTAGGAACCGCTCGTTGTGCACGTTCAGTGCAGTTTTGTAAGTTCCGCCCCATACCCCGGATCTTGTGTGGTACATAATAATAGGATAGAGTCAGAGTTTCAGAATTAGCGGAGTGACAAAGTTTTAAAAATATATATATATATATTATTAGTCTAGTCTTCTGAGTCTTTTACAAAGTGCCTCTGTACAGCAGCGGTTTTTGATGATGTATACTTGAAAAGGTATCGGTCCTAATATACTATCTCGTGGGATGCCAAAGCTGAGCTTTTCATATGAACTAGTGACTGAATCAATGAGAACACACTGGGTTCTATGACAGAGATAGTCTTTAAATTATTTTAAAGCTACTCCACGCACCTTTAAGCTTTCCATCTTTGACATAAGTCGAGGGACAGTTACCGTGTCAAAAGCTTTAGGTAAGTCCAAGAAGATTTGGTTTGAAACAATCCGCCAGAGCATGGAATGTAAGGGTGGAAGAAAGTTTTTTGAAGGAAGGTTATTGTTAGTTTAAGTACCTACGTGCCTTTTTATGAAATGTCACAATAAAATGTCAAAGTGCATGTAGCATTATTAGTTGACGATTTTTTAACCGACTTCAAAAGAAGGAGGAGGTTTTCAATTCAGTTGTTTTTTTTCATAGCTCCGCCATTTATGAACCAATTTGAAAAAATCTTGTTTAATTCAATTCAATTAAATTTTTTTATTGCAGATAATAAAAATCCATAATATTACATAAAAACAATATAAAACATAAAGATGAATAAGTATAAATTAAAAGGGAAATTATAAAACGATCGAATAAAATAATAACGTAGCGACTGATGATGAGATGCTGTTTTAATAACTTGAGCGGTATGAATTTGAGTAAACGAAAAATTAACTAAACTAACGACGAATATTGATTAATAATAAAATCCAGAACGAACTTACAAAAAGTGGGTTGTGATTAATCCATTTCAGATATTAAAATTCTAGCCGTGCGACTAAATTACTAAGTGAGCGACTAGAAATACAGAAAGGGCAACTTCAATATTACTTCGATTTTTCCAATTGAGGTTTTAACATTTTGCTCGCATCACTCGCTCTTGCGCACCAAATATGTTATTTGGTGCGCAAGAGCGAGTAATGCGAGCTCGGGATTTGGGGCCCCCGACTTGGACAGGTTAGGTTAGAAGGAGATGGCGGGGTCAAGTGAGCGAGCGAAGCGAGCGAACAGACCCCGCCATCCCCTTCGTGGTTATTTTTTTTTAAACCACTCAGAAATATCATTTGCCAAATATTTAAAAAAATGCAGGACGTAACATTGACACTCAAACAAATATTAGGTCGCTCAAATATTATAAAGCTTCTCATTTATTAATGTTTGTAAGTTGCTGTTCTGTTGATTTCTCGTCACTCGCAGTCAGTCGCTCGCTTAGTAACACTATAACGTAAATTAATTATTTTTGTCACTTAAAACTTTAATTTACAGTCACTCGTTTAAATACTACCCAAATTAAAATATACAAAAATTCAAAAAATTATAAAAATTAATCGTGAATGTCTAAACATGTACAAAATAATAATTAAGTCAAATAATAATCAAATATAATTTAAACAGAAACAGATAGATAGTCAAAACACATTAAATATTATGGTACCAATTATAAGTATGAGGGGCCGCTAGCGTGCAGTCGCATCCACCTCATCAACATTGGTGACTCCCACCTCTGGGACAATGCGTTAAGAATACCATTCGGGCTGCCACGCACACGCCTTAACAGCGAGGCGCACCTTTTTCTGATTATGGCGAAAAAATCATCAGTCTGCGTCTCAGCAAACATAGCGGAAGTACTACAAAAACGTGGCAGAAGTGCCCTGCATACTCAGACCATTGGTCTGAGCCTGCATATCACTCTTCCAAATTCCTAATTCTAAGAGGGGTCAAGCAATGCTAGATATTTACTGTTCGTATATCTTATCGATCTTACCTAGCGACATCATTTTACTTTCCGACATACACGCGAACGAAGTCGTGGGCAATAGCTACTACAAAATAAATATCATTTAGTGTTTCGGACAAGCGTGTTACGAACGAGCTTTACGTCGACCTTTAAAGTGTTTCGATCTAGCAAGTTTCGCACTAACGTAGTGTTGGACAATAGTGTTCGAACTAATGAAAATCGAACAAACTAGTTTTAAACTGATGTAGGACACCCCTTTGCACCAGGGCCAGACGAATAAGTAAGGCCACAGCCATGTGCGTCAAGTCTTAGGTACCTACCTACGTGCGGTTTTTAAATTCTTGAATTATTGATGTGATTAGCTAAGCAGGTCGTAGACAAGGCTAGATTTAAATTTAAATTATATTAGCATACAATGTAAATACAATATGTCTTCCAGAGCGAACTGCCCGTAATCGGTGCTATCTTTTTCGGGGTCGGTACTAAAACGGTAAAAATCTCGTGTGGCGGTCATCTATATTTATATAATAAAACAGTAACGAAAGAAAAACTGTACATTGAGAATTTTCGAGAAAAAATAAGTGGCTTTTGTTAGAAAAACGTAACTGATGACAAAAAGTGACTTTTTAGAATTTTTGTCTGTTTGTCTGTTTGTATGTGTGTATGGTACGGCTTCCCGCCAAAACTATTGGATAGATTGAATTGAAATTCAGCAAAAATGTTCTCTGTAAACCAAGGAAGGCTTTAGGCTACATATTATCACGCCGTATGTTATGGGAGGTAAGCAATATTGATTTAAAGGTTTTTGTTCGTGAAATTTTTATCGACATTTTTCAAACAGTTTAATTAGCGAGGAATTGTAATAAGAAGCCACTACATCAATATTGCAGATACTTTAGTGTCTAACCTCAGCAATGATTATCATCACACTATACTTTCGGGGAGCTAAGCAGCCAAAAACCATGACATAAATAAGATCGGCTATTTGAATCTATTATCAACAGAACTCATAGACCCTCGGTTTAAAAGACTGCCTTTTGAAATCCTAGGTTCGATTCTTAAAAGGTGTTTTTATTTTTTAATTATTTTTATCTTATTTATTTCCTGTATTTTGCATATTTTTAGCAAGGATAGGCTATTTTCTTTTATTTATTTTGTTCGCATCACTTTAAATAGTACAAAACCATTGTAGATAATTTTTACACATAAACCTGATAGGAATTGTGGCAATCTAGAAGAAATCAACTTATTTAAATCTATATTATTCAGATACCCGTAATGCCATCTGTTGACCGAAAAAGCACTTATTATCAACAGCATGAGAAATAGGTTACCAAAATACACTTCTGGACACATCTATTGGCCCACCTTGTATTTTCAGTTTCGTTTGGTCCTAGCTAAAATTTTATATTAGGTCGAGCAAAAAGTTTTTATGCAGTTTTGAACCTGGCACATTCACAATTTCATTCAATAGTCTTTTTTTAAATTTCGAACACAGAATTTAAAGAAAAAAAAAGACAATTTGGAGCCTGTTTGTTGATATCACACAATCGAATACTAAGAAAACTTGGTTTTATTGGTTTACTTGGATTTAATTCTTGAAAAAGTGATTGATATCTTTGGTTTTGCAACAAACATTACTTATTCTTAACATTAAGGTGAGGTTCTATCAATAATCTATGGATACTTCACCTGAAGTCGCCGCCCAAGCTGTGGCACTTATTCAGGCCGGACACAGCCAAAGAAACGTGAGTGCTCAACTTAATTTAAGTCGATCTGCGGTCCGAAATGTTTATCGGAGGTACCTAGAGACTGGCGGCTTTGTTCGTCGCCAAGGAAGGCCAAGATCTCGGGTCACAACTGAAAGGCAGGATCGATTCATCGTGACGACCAGCTTGAGAAATCGTCACCTTACCTCCATTGAGATACAAAACCAACTTCGCGACTTCCACGGAGTATCTGTGAGCGCTCGAACTGTACGGAGAAGGTTTAAAGAACGCGATATGGTACCACACAAGCCAGCTAATGGGCCCAAACTAACGCGAGCCCACCGAACAGCGCGCCTTCATTTCGCACGCAGTCATTTAAATTGGACACAGCAAGATTGGAGCCGTGTACTCTTTTCTGATGAGTCTAAAATTGTGTTACATGGCAATGATGGAAGGAAGAAGGTCTACCGACGTAAGGGAGAGCGTTTCGCACAATGCTGCTTTGAAGAGAGGGTTGCTTATGGCGGTGGCTCATGGACTGTCTGGGGCGGTATATCCGCGAGCGGCAAAACTCAACTTGAGGTTGTTACAGGACCACGGCTGCCAACATTAAATGCTGAAAGGTACATTCGTTAGTGCTTACAACCTCACGTGATACCATACGCGGACTATGTGGGCCCAAATTTCCTTTTTATGCATGATAATGCAAGAGCCCATGCGGCCGGCATCGTCAGGGAATATCTTCGGGATGTGAACATCACAGTTATGGACTGGCCAGCCAGAAGCCCAGACATGAACCCCATTGAGCACATGTGGGACGAGCTAAAAAGACGTGTTAGGGCTCGTCAGCCAGTTGCCCAGACGATGCAGGAGTTGAAAACTGCCATAGAAGAGGAATGGGAGATGATCCCTCAAAATTTCATAGAGCGGTTGATAAACTCTATGCCTAATCGTATGAGAGTTGTGGTAGATGCCCATGGAGGCAACACGCGTTATTAAATTAAACCTTTATTTGATAAAACATGTTTTTTATTCAAAAATCAATTGCCTTTAACAAGGCGCATATGCGACTTGTTAGGCGTAGCTCCATGTCGTATGGTATTCTGAATTCAAATTTAAAACAATACGATCGAAAAAGATGGTAAAATGTATCAGGTTTAAAACTGCATCAACAGTTTTTGTTCAATCTAGCAATCATATTTCGGTAGGGGCAATCGAAACCTAAACTCTAAAGTGGGCCAATAGATGTGTCCAGAAGTGTATATTTTTTAGTACTTATAAAACGTCATAAAAAGTGATTCTTTTGATAAAAGACTTACCGTTATGCATTTGATGCATAACAAAAAAAAAAACACTTGTTCTGATTGCTCCACTGACGTAATTTTTTTTTTTTTTTTGTACGGTAAAGTTTCTCCACTCAACCTGTAAAGCACCCTGGTTGCTTCTGTACAATTGGGCGGAGCTAGGCCGGCAAACTTCACCGGGACACCTACGCACAACGGAGTCCTCTACTACTCTACTCTATCCGTTGCGGGTTTTTTTTTATGGATGGGAAATCATCAAACTGACTTCTTCCGCTCTGGGTAGACTGGAAGGGAGTGTCAGACTCTTACTGACTAAAACTCATCTGTGTTCCTCCTACTGACCTTTGCGTTCCAGGGTCGCGGTGACTCTTTCGAACAAAGTCCGCAACCCTAGCAGGCTCTGGCTACGTCTACTTTGCTGACATCTCTTTGAGGCGCGCATGGAACACGACGCTTCGTCGACCCAGACCTGGTTGTCATCGGACAGCGAGCCACCCAACGCTCGCCGTCCGCAGTCCCGTGCCTACGGTGGCCGAGAATCGCCCTGCGACTCCTGATGCCCGGGGCGTCTTTTTCTGTTTCGGCGGCTAAGGCGTGAGGTTTACCTCCCTCACTCCCTCAGGGTTGCGGAATTTATTCGAAAGAGTCACCGCGGCCCTGGAACGCAAAGGGCATTAGGAGGAACACAGATGGGTTTTAGTCAGTAAGAGTCTGACACTCCCTTCCATTCCGCCCAGAGCGAAAGGAGGCAAGGAATTGTTAGATATTGACTGTTCGTATATCTTATTGATCTTACCCCGCCACATCATTTTACAATACATACACGCGAACGAAGTCGCGGGCAACAGCTAGTACTATATTATATAAATATATAGCTAATAAAACTATAGAAGCCAAAAATATGTTGTTTTTTTATCTGTCTGTCTGTTGTTCGTCTTTCACGCAAAAACCACTGGACGGATTTTAATGAAACGTTTTTTTTTTGTTGTTTAGCTATTAGTCCTCGCCAACGTATAGGCTATAATTTATTTTGAAGATCTGAATACCAGACGTGGAACCTTAGCAGCCCGGCTAATCTATAAGAGATATACTTATATCGCTTTAGGAATAGTTTGGTCAAAATGATGAGTACTTTCTGTCGACAAAAAAAAATTAAGGTCTATCACCTGTTGTGAAACCTATATAAAATTTGAAGCACCAACGATGAACACCATATTTTGGTACAGACGTGCAACAACAGATGGCGCTGGCTGTATTCTACATCGCGGTATCAAAATGTTTGAACCATTTAATTAAGTGAGCCATGCAACTTTTAAGCGACCGACCTTTCGTTTATCATCTTTGACATTCGTAAATTGAAGTTTCGTATCGACAAATCGTCAGTTGTTTTTGAATTGAACGAGGTTCCAACTATCACCACTATGTACCTAGTATTAATCACTAACCACTAACAGTATATAGATTATCATCATGCTATACTTTCGGGGAGCTAAGGAGCTAAAAGCCGTAATATAATAAGATCGGCTATTTTAATCAATTTTATTGCCAACTGATCTCATAGTCCGTCGGTTTAAACTTAAAGCCTGCCTCTCGAAAGACTTGGTGGGTTCGAATCACACGAGTTGTAATTATTTTTGAATCATTTTTATCATATTTATTTCGTTATTTTTTAATTCCACCAAACCTAATATTTTAAAATATTAATATTATGTTATTGCTGTATTTTTGCATATTTTTTTAGCAAGACAAGCAGAACCTATTTTCTGTTTATATGTATTCTGTTTTATTAGTATCACGTTAAAAAATACAAATAACATTCACACATAAACCTGATCGGAATTGTGGCAATCTTGAAGAAATCAACTTATTATGCCCGCGCCTACGCTGCCAGGAACGCCCGCCCGGACCATGGATTGAACCAGGGCCGGTTGCGAGAGGTCGCTGCCGCCGATCGCCTCAACGAGGACACGGTGGTGCTCCGCCCAAGCAGGGCAGACCTCCACCGTGTCCTTGAAAATAAGTCTACCTCCGAAGAGGACACGACGGTGCTCCGCCCAAGCAGGGCAGACTTCCAACGAGTCCTCTGCGGAGGTAGACTTCTTTTCTGGTTGGTCTTTCCATGGCCAACTTTATGTAGCTCTATCGCGTGCTAACAACCATAGTAACTTTCTTCAACATCGTGTATCATCATCATCATCCACAGCCTGACTTCACCCACTGCTGAGCACTGAGCGCTGAGCACAAAAAGAAAGGGCTTTGCCTCTCTTTTTGTGTGGCAATCCCCACGTTCCTGTGTCAGCCTCATCCAGGTTTTATTTATTTAAACTTTATGTACAATAGTGGTACATGGGCGGACTTAATGCAACAAGGCATTATCTACCAGTCAACCTTTGGGTTAAAAAGACTACACTGTGGTAGGTGTACAACAAATAAATAAGATTTAAAATAGAATATTGTTTTGGAAATAATAAACAATAATTTATAAAATACTAATACCCACGTTGCCAACAATATCGTCCGCCCATCTCGCCGCCAGCCGACTAATACTTCTTGTTCCGGTCCTCGGACACCACTCAGTCACTGCCTTACTCCACCTATCATCACCGTGCCTTGCCAAGTGTCTTGCCCAGCTCAATTTTATTTCCACAATTCGTTTTCCGATGTTGAAAACCTTCGTTCGTCTTCGGATCTCGACGACATACCTATGCCAAGCATGGAACGTCCATGGCTCTCTGTGCAACTCGAGCGAACGTGAGCGTCCATGTGCACCGTAAGTCATGTCGTGGGAAAAACACACTGGTTATAGAGGCAGGAATTCAGACATTGCAGAATTTTAGCAGGCTTCTGAATGTCGTCCAATTAGCTAAAAGCGGCCCATCCAAGCTGTATTCCTCTCAATACCTCTGTTTGTTGATTTTATTTGCCAATTGAAAGGATATGGCCTTCCAAATTTAACATAACCATAACCTTCGTCTTGGCCATGTTCATCCTAAGACCCAACTTAAAAAAAGCATCTATAAGGTTTTGAAGCATTTTCTGGACGTCATCGAAGTTCTCAGCGAAAACCACAAGGTCATCTGCAAATCTTAAGTGAGACAAGTAGGCATAATGGACGTTAATTAATACCGCTATTGTCCCAATCTATACCTACTTTTCACAATATCTTCTAGGACTGCTGTGAATAGTTTCGAAATGAGAGAAGCGTTATCAATAAAACGTTTCTCACGAATAATTACTTGAACAGAAAAGGTGATATAGCCAGTGCCTTGCATTTATACTCTTCTAAAATCTCTAAAAGTGGGTCAAGTAACGCGGGCTTGTAGACGGCGAGCGTTGGGTTGCTCGCCGTCCGATAAGAACCA
Organism: Melanchra persicariae; assembly: GCA_947386135.1. Taxonomy (NCBI): domain Eukaryota; kingdom Metazoa; phylum Arthropoda; class Insecta; order Lepidoptera; family Noctuidae; genus Melanchra; species Melanchra persicariae. The sequence goes on along the minus strand of OX376659.1, from coordinate 833,308 downwards.
CGCCCGAGTCAAACGGCGCGTTGTGATCCACGCACGCCTCAAAAAGATGTCAGCATAAAAGATGAGGCCCACTAGGTTCAGTGCCTGCCAGGGTTGCGGAAATTATTCGAAAGATTCACCGCGGCCCTGGAACGCAAAGGGCATTAAGAGGAACACGGATGGGTTTTAGTCAGTAAGAGTTTGACACTCCCTTCCGCTTCGCCCAGAGCAGAAGGAGTCATTTGATGATTTTCCATCCATAAAAAGGGGTCAAGCATGCTAGATATTGACTGTTCGTATATCTTAACGAAAATTATGTCGCTAGGTAAGAACCTAGCGACATAATTTTACTTTCCGATATACACGCGATCGAACGACGTCGCGGGCAACAGTTAGTTTAATATATTTATTCCTAAAATGTCTGTGAATAAAGCATAATCTACATATAATGCACATGACATGCATATTTATGTAAATATGTTAGTATATTACAGACCTGCTGCCAAATAAATATACCTAACCGTAAAGGAACACTCCTAAACATAGTACTTACGATACTAATAACACGCTGTTCGATATGGTTCGTTTGCGACTCCGCGGTAAGTAGATTTTGTGAAGCTTTTTTTATATTTTCTGTGTCTCCGTAACATAACACATCCTTAACTTTCAATAATAATAATAAACAGACCAGGCATAGGTAACGCTTCAAGATAAAATAAATAAATCACTCACCTCATAGACATCGCAGTTCCTAAACAATAGCCGGAAAAATTAGCAAAATACGCCACAAGTATTAACCTTACCTAAAGACGAATAATATAGAGACAAGAAAAAGTTTACGTTATTCCAATAGTTCTCTCCACGACAGGCGTAAACCCACATCATCTTCTCCGTAGCCTAAAATTATTAGATTTAGAAGAATTAATTTAAAAGTATAAACCTACAGTAAGCTGGTACATGTAGAATTGTTCGAAAATTCATGCAGTTGGAAGACGAAAACACACTCTCATCTTGAATAATAACACGCTGCATTTACTTGGCTTTGGCCCGTTAATGTAGCCGAAACCAGCCAAGAGCTGAAGAAAAGAAAACATCCGAAAATAATAATAAAATCTGTCAGGTGACACTTTAGGGAACAAAATGTTAAGGTACAAAATGAAAAACATGATCAATGACTCCCATGCTAGAAAAACCTGTGTGTTACGGTAGTCATCATCCATCAAAGTCAAAGTCAAAGTATTTATTAGTGTGTTTTTTGGTGATACAATAGGTCTTATTATATCTTAGGACAGGGTAACTCAAAAAACTACCCATTACACTATTTAAGAATATAAAATAGTGTATGCCCTAATAGACATTACCTACAAATTAGCATAAATTTAAATAATTGGAATACAATCTGGTTTTTAATAAACATTTAGAACACAATTAATATGTCAAATTTTAGAATTGTCAAGCATAAATACATAATTATCATTTAGTTTATTACATTTTGTCAAAAAGGAATTCGTCAATGGTATTATTTAGTCTCCGTTTAAATTGTGTCAAGTTAAGATCTTTAATGTCATTAATTTGGTATTTTATTGAATATCTTCGGGGCCATACAGAGGATGCTTTTGTGCATAAGGGCGGTCTTTGAGGGTCTTAGACATAATTCGTGACGATATTCTTGTCTTGTCGATCTATAACGTTACTCTGAAGCTTTTTTAAACAGTTCGCTATTTTTCTTGACAAACCGTGCGGTCTCGTAAACGTAAACGCACGGTAATGTTAGTATTTTAAGACGTTTGAAATGCGGTTTGCAAGTTTCCGTTAATTTAAGACTAAATATTTATCTAATGCACCTCTTTTGCGCTTTAAAAATGTTCTCTTTTTCGCAGGAATTTTCCCAAAAAATTACTCCATAACGTAATATCGAATCTACATAGCCATAATACGCAGCTACAACAGCTGCCTGATTGACTATTTTCTTATATATTATTATTTTATTTTTTATTTTTTTATTCTGTTATCGTCAAAAGATATATTTATGTCAGGAGTGGTCAATCTTTGTCGAAAATGCATAATTTTAGTTTTATTTAAATTTATTTTTAAATTATTATGTTCAAAATCAAAAATCAAAAGTCATTTATTCAAATTAGGCTGACAGCCAGCACTTTTTGAACGTCAAATTTTACATAAAGACAGTCCCCCAAAACGCCCACCCGTCACCACTTCCTAGTGTTTTAGCTGCGAAGAAGAAGTGGCGCAACAAAGTCCCCAGCAACACATCTGTCTGTTACGTTTTAAGAACTTCAATTTATTAAACAATAGGACACGAACAAAAAATAAATATGTATCCAACAACAAAAAAATATATGAACTCATATAACCTGTCATAAGTTAACTAATAGAGAAAGAACATGATAAAATTACATTGTCTTGCGTTCAACACTGCGACCAACTATTCTTATCGTCTAAATAGTCATTAATAGAATAGTATGCCTTTGAACAAAGGTTAGATTTAACTTTAGATTTAAATGAGTTAAAAGGCAGGTCAAGAAAAGAAAGTGGAAGTTTATTGTAGAAGCGGATACCGAGCCCCACAAATGAGTCATGGACCTTACGAAGACGGTGTGAAGGAGCATGTAGCTTGTGCTTGTTTCTGGTATTAAAGTTGTGGATGTCGCTCGTTTTAGTATATAAGTGTATATTTTGCCTAATATATAAAATGTTTGCAAAAATGAATTGAGATGCTACCGTGAGAATTCCAATATCTTTAAAAAGTTCTCTTAATGAAACTCTTGACCCTAGCTGATATATTGCTCGCACAGCACGTTTTTGCAAAACAAATATATTTTGTATATCAGCAGCTTTTCCCCACAATAGAATACCATAGGACATAACGCTATGGAAATAACTAAAATAGACTAACCGAGCTGTGTCAACGTCAGTATACTGTCTAACTTTTCTGACGGCGAATGCGGCAGAGCTGAGCCTTCCCGATAAGCTTGATATATGTGGGCCCCATTGAAGTTTGGAATCAACAGTTATGAAAAATACTGCCGAGTCTACAGTTTCAAGCACCTCGCCACTTAAAACGACATTGGGTCCTAAATTTCTAACATTTGGCAAAGCAAACTTTATACATTTTGTTTTCTTGGCATTTAGAACTAGATTATTTGTCGTACACCAATCCGTAGCCAATGAGAGAGCGCTGTTTACGTTATCGAAATCTTGTCTATTCCTATCTACCTTAAAGATAAGAGAGGTATCATCCGCAAACAATACTACATCACAGATACACTTTAAGAAAAATGGTAAATCGTTTATGTAAACCAGAAACAGAATGCACTGGTAGCCCGGAAGACTTCACACCATTTACATCAACACATTGAAACCTATTATGTAAATATGAATTTATTACGTTAAGAGCTTCGCTTTTGAGACCGTAATGACGCAGTTTACGCAATAGCGAGTCATGGTGGCACCATGACTCGCTATTGCGTAAACTGCGTGCGTAAACCATGATGGTGCACACAATCAAACGCTTTGGAGAGATCACAGAAAACTCCAATTGCATTTTGCGAGTTCTCCCATGCGTTAAATATATGTTTTAGGAGAGCAACACCCGCATCTGTAGTCGAACGTCCCTTTGTAAAGCCATACTGTTCATTATGGAGTAGTCTATTTAAATTAAAATAAAAATTTTCAAGCCAGTTGATTGATTGTTGCAATGCGTCTTTGATGTCACATTCATAGTGTCTATCTTTATTATACCTACTTACAATTACTGTGCTGTCATCAGCAAAAAGAACCATAGGAAAAGCGACGTGTTTTGGGAAGTCACTCTAAAAATAAACAAGGTTAAAAATACAATTTGGAGATTAGGGATGGGGAAAATAAAAGAAAAAAAACTTCTTTGATTGTTTCTTCGTTTTTGACACCGATTTCCGAAATAAATAAGTTAAGTGTTTTATAGGTACTTTGTAGTGTTTTTTTTATTTGGAAGTAGATTGTATTTTTTTGTAAAAAGTTTTTTTGTTATTTTACGATTACCTACTTTATCAAAAATCCAAATACAAACAAAAAATGTTTATGTCGACGAGCGAAGGTAGTAGGTACTTATTAGTGCAAATTCTGGGACAAACTGGTTTGGGTCTTTTTCTGATCATAGGGCTTTTATTCCGTTGATAAAACCTTTTCTGAAGCCGCACCGGTTTTCTGCAATGATTTTATATTTGTCCAGATACTTATTTAAAAAGGGGATATTTTTAAATGCACATCTGTATAATTTTTCAGCATACTAGGTAACTCCACTAATTTACTGAATGCATACCAGAAAAAATAATGTTGTGCAAAAAAACCAATTGATTAACTAAACATGTCCTACAAAAAAAACTAAAAAATCACCCAAAACGAGATGACCTTTTTTATCGAATTCACACCAAAAATGTGATTCGTACATCGCCCATGATTTATAAAACAAAAATACGAATTGTTTATCAAAAATACTAACTTGCACTCTAAATTTTACTTCCCTGAAATAGCAGGTGGTTATCATGGTTATAATAGTAGCCGGTCATTGGGCACCCCGACTCGGCTTCGACTTATTTTTTTTTAAACCACCCAGGAATATCATTTGCCAAATATTCGTTCAGTAAAACAGTTCTGCAAATACCATTAAACAGTATATCTAATATGATTTATTTAGTGTGCATAATTTGTGTGCAAGTCAGTATTTTTGATTTAACTTGGAAATATTTTATTCGAAAAAAGAGAAAATACAGATATCAATTTAACTACATGCCTTTAAAAAGGGTATTGTAAATGATTAAGTATTTCCAGTATTTTTGAAATAGCTGGAAGTCCCAAAATTGGGTGATTATTGTTAACACTGCCTCTGTCACCAGCTTTATATCGGATGAACGATGGCTCAGGGAAAATGCCAGTGGATAGTGCGCTTAAAAAAAAACAAGATAACCCAGATAACCCAAACCGGATTATCCTGTGGTGACCTCAAATGAATTTAAGGCCCCCAGCCAGGGCTAAAAGCTACTAGATGCTTATTCTAATGACCGCTCACTAAAGGCATCGTTTGCTTAACGGCGTCGGTACGGTTTCGGGGGGGGGGGGGGGGGGCAGCAAGTGACAGGCTAGGTCGTATTAATAACTGTCTGATGGCGTAGGTATGCCCTGTTCCTCTTGTTTCCAGTAAGCCTATTGAGTTTAGCGTCGCACCTGGACTGGGTGGGATGTATTGGATTTTACTTAGGTTTTTTTGCATAGGTTTTGTGGGATGATGTTACCCAGGTTTCTGCCAACATCAGCGAAGAACCTATTCACGGAATTTACTGCCACAACTGGGTTTACCTACTGACTCAACTGGATTTACCCAAAAGTTGGTCAATATTATAAAAAGTGGTCACGTCTGTTTAATTGAGGAGAGGAGCTCGTGGCAAAATTATAACAGCCGCACGGCCTGATCTTCAAGGTTAAGCAACGCTTGCCGAGGTTGGTCTGTGGATGGGTGGACCATCTTAACATACCTACCGAAACTCCTCCGTGCCTCGGAAAGCACGTTAAACCGTTGGTCCCGGCTATCATTTGTAGATCTTTGTCAGTTGTTACGGATTGTCAGAAGACAGAAAATCTGACACCAGTCTTGCCAAGAAGTACCGTGTTACCCAGTTAATGGGTTGTGAAGGTCTGGTAGGCAGCCGGTCCACGTAAAATACTGGTATTCAGCTGAATCCGGTTTGACTGGAAGCCTACCCCAATATAGTTGGGAAAAGGCTAGGCAGATGATGGTCACGTCTGTATAATTAGCTTTTGCTGGTCAAAAATAATAGTTTAAATGTGTTTTATGAAAAACTGGCTTCTGCCCGCGGATAAATCTTTATACCCACTAACCACTACCTCTCTCTTTAATCGTCTTTACTTGGTTTCTCTGCTGTTTACTTCATAATTGTTATTGTATATATATTTATTTATATATTTATTGTATATATTAATAGTACACCTAAGACTACCTACAGTACTGTCTTTCCTTCTCTCTTCAAAATCTATCCAAAGGTTGTCTTTAAAAGATCGCTTATAGCGATAAGGCCGCCCATTGTGTCACCCTATGTAATGTTTTCTTCATCTATATTTTCTGTAACTTATATGGTGTACATAATAAAGAGTATTCTATTCCATTCTACCCGACTACGTCAGATACGCTTGAAAAACATTACCCTCCTGGTAATGTTTTTCAAGCGTACCTATGTATTGTATGTATGTATGTATGTCCATTTCTTCCATTTCTTTGGCACACCCTACAGCCCAATCGCTGTACCTACAGATTTTGACAAATGAGGTGTCGTTGAATTCGTCAGAATTGTGGTAGTAACATAGGCTATAATTATAGGTACATTTTCAAAACTCACTTTAAAATGAAGAAATAAAAAAAATGACTTTCTGTAGCAGTCTGATGCAGTTTGTGGCCTCAGATCTGTTTGAACTGCATCAGACTGCTTGAAAAGCGACTTGTTTGGAACTTTTTAGTCGTTTTAGCGGTCCGGTTTTTTGACAAATTCATTTTTTATATACTTATTTAGCCTATCTTACTCCTTATAGCATCAGCCAGTCAAAATCGGTCCAATCGTTTCGGAGATATTTTTTTTTGACACAATTTTTTTTTCAAAATGAGTTCCGATTAAACGCATATGGGAACTGCTGCATTCAACATTAGAATACGTCCATGAATTAATATTCTGGAAATGGTAGCAGGCATATTATACCATGGATACCAATTTCACACAAGACTTCAATTTGATATGTTACCATTGATCAAAGTTCAGGCGACGCTGGTGACGCAGACAAATTTAGTGTCATATGAAATTTACTTAAGGCTCGGTAGGAGAGACCCGTAGGCCTTTCATAGCTCCCCTCCATTCGTGACCCCTCATATTCAGCACGTCGTCGTCGTAAAAATTCGATTCCCCGAAGATGCTGACCATCTTTTGTTTTTGATGCTTGCGGCGCTCGTCTCGTTGAAGATTGTAAAATTGACGCCTACGTAATATGAAGAAAGAATTGCCGTAGGTACTTTATTATCGAGTGAAGTAGGTATGTACCTACTGCTGTATCTATCAAGTTTATTAGTTTATACAGCGTAGGTAGGTATTATTTATTACTTTATATGTACCTACACTAGTGGTACATGGGCGGACTCAATGCAAGACTACAATTATCAAGTTTATTACCTTTTAAGTAGTAGGTATACTGAACAAGTGCTTTTTTGTTCAACTTTTTTCAGCAGTCTGGGAAAAAAATAAAAAGCAAAAATTATGTTTAAATAATATTAGATTTTATGTAATATGACGACGTCTGATTGGTTTTTTTTCTACTTTGAAGCGGCTGCGGCAGTGTTGATGCTATACATCGGATCTGGCGTGCTGGCGGAGCAACTGTGTCTCGCAGCAGCAGGAGACTTCGAGTCGCAGCTGCGACTGGTGCTGGACCGGCACGCGCTGACGGAGCGCGACCACGCGGACTTCGCGCGACTGCTCAACGACACGCGAGCCACGCTGCGCAAGCAGTGGACAGGTCAGGATCTGGATCTAGCTGGAATATTAAAAACCTTCCGCTCTGCCCAGAGCGAAAGGAGTAGTTTGATGATGTCCCATCCAAAAACAAAAAAGACTAATCGTGCCATGGCCCGGGGAGGTAGGCAAGCAGTGCTATACCTAGTCTTGTAGTCTACAGCCCCGTAGGTAACTTGTCTATCATAAGACTAATCGTGCCATGGCCCGGGGAGGTAGAAAAGCAGTGCTATACCTAGTCTTGTAGTCTACAGCCCCGTAGGTAACTTGTCTATCATAAGACTAATCGTGCCATGGCCCGGGGAGGTAGAAAAGCAGTGCTATACCTAGTCTTGTAGTCTGCCGCCCCGTAGGTAACTTGTCTATCATAAGACTAATCGTGCCATGGCCCGGGGAGGTAGACAAGCAGTGCTATACCTACTCTTGTAGTCTGCCGCCCCGTTGGTAACTTGTCTATCATAAGTCTAATCGTGCCATGGCCCGGGGAGGTAGATAAGCAGTGCTATACCGACTCTTGTAGTCTGCCGCCCCGTAGGTAACTTGTCTATCATAAGACTTATCGTGCCATGGCCCGGGGAGGTAGACAAGCAGTGCTATACCTACTCTTGTAGTCTGCCGCCCCGTAGGTAACTTGTCTATCATAAGAAAATCTTACCTGTCCGAGGCATGGGCATGGTAGCCATTTTTCTATGCTCGCTTTAAGCCGACAAAGTAGGTAATCATAATAATTGATTTGTCAGAAAATGGTCCTGGTGGTGGTACCTACTGCATAAGTATGGTCTTAGATTTAAGTACAAATGTTTAGTAAATTACATTGATGTTAAATTATTAATATAACATAACAAAACAAATTAATAAAATATAATAATTCATACAAAGTAATGAAATAATAAAGTAAATAAATAAATAATAATAGAAACTGACACAAATTAATGAAACATAATAATTAATACACCAAAATAAAATAATTAAATAACCTCATGATATTAATTAAAATAACTACAAAACTCAATACTAGTAATATTATTTTCAATAAAAATTATATTTGATTTGATTCCTTCAAACTGGATGTTTGTTTTGTCCAATCTACCTGTTATGTTGCCGTGCTCTAACCGGGTTTCATGTTGCAACTTACTCACATATTTGTAACATCTAATGTACACATGAATGCAACGAATCTTACAACAGGGAAACACCAATATAAACTCAGACAATAGTGAACCTATAGTAACAAACTTCCATCAAACATGAACCTTAGATACTACACCTAACATAATTTCAAATCCCAACAACCCTAATACACAAATATTATATGACATGCACATCATTCCAGAACCAGTAGTTGATTTACAGATTCAGTTCCACAACATATGAGATGAGAATAAAGACCCTATCATCCTTCAATTCCTACAAACTCTAGCAGAAACAAATGAACAATTGATTACAGATAGAAAATTATTTCCCAAACCAAAGTTTAACAAAAAATTCGTTGATAATTTCAATACAATATTTACATAAAAAGTTTACTAATTACTAATAATACTCTCCGCGAACTAAATGAAATTATAATATTCGGTAGCTCTAAAACCCTTATAATAGCTAATGGGAAAAAGCCATACACTCCACCCTCCTTAACAAAACCTAAAAAAGATCCACCGTGGAAATTAAGAATAAAATATAAAAGAAGGGATTAGGAAAGAGCTAGGTAGACTAATAGAAATAAAAAGAGGAGTTAATACTAGAAGAATGATACAAATAAGAGACAATGTCTACTACAAATATAACATTTTCACCGAGCAAAACCACGATAACACAGTAGAAATTTTAAATCAGAAAATTAAAGCTTTAGCAGGTAGGATAAAAAGGTACGACAACATTAACAACAGAAAGGTTCAAAACCAAAATTTTAGCGAAAATCAGCATTCTTTTTACAGGTCTCTTATTGGTTATCAGCAACAAGCACTGACAGAAATCCCAAACAAGGATGCAATTCAAGATTTCTGGTCTTCAATACTATCGCAGCCTGTGTCCTACAATAAAGATGCGACATGGATCTCAGAGATTCCAAATGAGTCGGAAAACATAACAGAGCATAGGTTTGAAGAAATAGATAAAGAGATGGTTAAAGCAGCAAGAAGACGCACATCAGTGTCCGGATGAGTAGACTATCGGAATGCCTTTGATAGCATTTCACACGAATGGCTACTTTAGGTGTTGAGGCTGTACAAGTGCTCGGGTGCTATCATCATATTTCTAGAGATGGCCATGCCTACATGGAATGTTATCATGACGGCCCGGGGCGCGAACGCTTCTGTAACCACTGATCCCATAGTCATTTGCCGAGGTATATTTCAAGGAGATTCATTATCACCGCTACTGTTTTGTTTAGGTATAAACCCAATTTCGACCATACTTAACAAATACATATTAAAAGGTTATAAGCTCAAGAGTAACTTATCAGTCAATCACTTAATATACATGGATGATTTAAAAGTTTATGCAAACAATCAAAATAGTTTAAAAACTATTCTCAATAGTACTGAAATATTTACGCGAGACATAGGAATGCAATTCGGGTTAAAAAATGTAATGTTCTACAGTTATTACAGCAGGTAGAGTCAGTGAGCAGCATGGAGAAGGGCATACATTACTAAGCGGATTGAGATTTGAACACCTGAAAAATTACGAAACGTATAAATATTTAGGTATTGAGGAGGGCAAAATAGATCATAACATTCATAACAGAATAAGAGAACAACTTTTAAAAAAATATTTTGGTAGGATAAAATCATTTGCCAACACATAATTAAATGCTAGGAATCAGATAAAAGCGATTAATACTTATGCGGTAAAGCATAGATGTTAAAAAACTAGGAATATTTTAGCAATTAACAAAGCACAAAAACAAAAGGCAGACATAATTAGGTTATACTTATCAATAGAGGAAGGTGGAAGAAGCCTAACAAACATAGAAACACTGCCTATAATACAAATAATAAAATACAAGCAATACTTACATTATGAACAGGATGATATTAAAGCGATAGTTAGACATGGTAGAGAATAAGATAAATACTCAATACATAAAGAATCTAGAACAAATACAGTAGAAATAGGGTAACAGTACCAGCAAAGCAATAACTACACAGATAAAGAAATAAAAACAGCAACTATACTTAAGCGATAGAGAAATGGAGGGCCAAGCCGCTACATGGGCAGTTCTGTAAAGCAGTATTAGAAACAACAAACAAAGATAGAAAATACTCTTTCAACTGGATAAACAAACAACCGGTATCATCTTCATTAGAGTCTTCAATTTATGCTATAAAAGATCAAGCAATAATGACTAAACAGTTCGAAAGAGACATTTAAAAAAATGCCTGTTGATGGTAAGTGGCGGTTATGTCTGACGAAAAATGACACCACTCAACACATCATCTCTCGGTGTGAAAAACTAGCTGGCACTTCCAACATCAAGCGGCAGAACAATATTGTACAGTAGGTATATTTTCTGGGCACTAGCGAGGAAACACAAATTTGAAGTCGCTAGCCTCTGGTGGCACGAAGCCTTAACTCAGCCGAAGATAAAAGAAATGAGACAGCAAAATTAATGTGGAAGATTCCAGTTCAGACAGATGTCACAGTAACACACAATTTACCACCAACACCACAAAACCACCAAATACCACCTACTTAAAACAGAGATAACTCGATTATGGAACACACCTACAGAAGTCATACCGATAGTAATAGGAGCGACAGGAATAGTAGAAAAGAGCATACATAGATATTGTGATAAATTAGATGCAGGCATAAACATACATATTACACAGAAACAAGCAGCAATTCACACAGTTACCATCTTAAGCAAAGGACAAGGGGACACAGTATTTGTAACCACTTAGCAGGGGATCCGAACCATCTTCTCCCTGAGGGTCTCAAGGCGGGAGCAAGGAAAATCACCCGGAGCAAGGCAAACCCGAGTAGAAAGTCTTTTTCAAAAACGTAATAATTATTATTATATTTCATTTTAAATACATATTGTAACCTTTTATGTGTGTTTTAATGCAATAATGTAAATGAATGTGTTCTCCTAAAAAGAAAATTAACTCGGGCACCAGGGAGATTCACACGGTACAAATACAATAAAGGTTGCCTGAAAGAATTAATCGGAAGAGTCAGGCTTTTAATCTGCCGGGCTAAACAAAGAAAATTAAAACAACTATTTTGTCTTTTCTCTATTTAATGGCCCGTAGCTTCACATAAATTTCTAAAATAATATTACTTACATTGACTTAAAAGATAATATGTTACACTAAATAAATTTAATGGCAACAAGTTTGATATTATTGAAAATATGATATTAGGTAAAGGAAATGTGTGATATTATTGCATCTTGCACTAATTGAGTTATTAATAGAAAAAAAAAGGCTGGACTTTAGCTACTCACGCTTTAACACTTCATGGTAGGGCCGCTGTAGCACGAAGAGAAGGGTAAAAGGGGTCAAAGGTGGTAGGGGTTGGGCCCCAGATTATAACGTTATCACTCTTATTAACGGAAAATGCATATTTCCGTTAATATAGCCGGTCCAACAAAATTACCAAATGCTAACAGATTTAGTGGTTACCTAGTGGCGTTGTGGAGCAGGACCAGTATTGAGCCAAGCATTTTTATCTTCAATATACTCCCCTAACTTATAATATGCTTGCCTGCATAGTGTGCGTTTAATACAAGATTTAAATTTTGTCTCATTTAATTCTAATATATGGGGAGGTATTTTATTGTAACATTTTAAACAGTACCCCATGAAAGATGTTGCTACTTCAGCAAGTCTGAAACCTGGTTGAACTAATTAGCTCCTATTTCTAGTGACATAGTTATGTCTATCACCTCGTTTACTAAAAAGATGTAGATTATTTCTAACGTACATGATATTTTAATAGATATATTGACAAGGCACCGTCATGATGTTAATTTCTTAAAACAGTTCCCTTAGAGAATCGCGCCGGTGAAGATTGTAAATGGCTCTGATGGATCTTTTCTGTAGAATAAAAATAGACTTGATATCAGCAGCCCGTCCCCATAGTAAGATACCGTAAGACATTATACTATGAAAGTAACTAAAATAGACTAGTCTCGCGGTATCAACATCTGTATACTGGCGGATTTTCCTAACAGCATATGCTGCTGAACTTAGCCTTCCTGCAAGAGATGTTAAATGGGGACCCCATTGTAGCCTTGAGTCAAGCGCAATCCCCAGGAAAACTATTTCATCGACGAATTATAGTGTCTCCCTGTTCAATACTATGTCACAATCAGTACTTTTGACATTTGGTAAGGAAAATCGAATGCACTTCGTTTTTTTTCCATTTAATACTATATTATTAGCAGTGAACCAATCATGTACCTGTAGTAGGGCGTTATTTATATCGTCAAGATTGTTGGCATGTCTATTTATTCTAAAAATTAAAGATGTGTCGTCAGCAAATAACACCATATTAAGTTTATTTTGTAAAATATAGGGCAAATCATTAATATAAACTAGAAACAAAAAAGGACCCAAAATGGAGCCCTGAGGTACCCCCATTTTCACGTTTAATCCTGTTGAATTGTTGCCGTTTATATGAACTAGCTGCTGTCTATCATTCAAATACGATTTTACTAAGTTCAAGGCTGTTTTGCCTAGTCCCTAATGCTCCAGTTTCAGGAGTAATGTTTCATGGCACACACAATCAAACGCCTTCGACAGGTCGCAGAAGATACCTATGGCATCTTGCGCCTCTTCCCACGTATTATAGATATGTTTTAGTAACGTTACACCAGCGTCAGTTGTACAACGTCCCCTGGTGAAACCGTATTGTTTATCGTGTAAAATGTTATTCGCGTTAAAGTGACTGAGCATTTGATTAAGCATTACCTTTTCAAACACCTTGCTGAAAACTGGCAACACAGATACGGGTCTATAGTTATTAGTATCTTTATCTCCGGATTTTAATAAAGGAATTACCTTACTACATTTCATAAGGTCCGGAAAACCCCTTGATCCACACACAGATTGAATATAAAAGCTAAATACAGCGCGATAGTGTCAATAATGGAGGTACAAACCTTTACAGACATACCCCAAAGATCTTCGGTCAATTTAATCTTGATTTGCTTAAATGCTTTTATTATTGCAAAAGGGTTAAAAGTTAAATTCAATCGGGCAAGCTGAAACGTTCGCCTTTAATAATTAATAGAAAGCGAGGGCGAGGAGTTTAAGGTTTCAGTAGTTTTGATTGGGATACTAGTAAAGAAATTTACAAATTCTTCAGCGAATTCTTTACTATCGCTTATGAGTCCACGAGATGTCCGCAGTGTATAATCATTATCATAATAATGATTTATTTATTTTGTTCCTGTTTGTTTCATTATTGATAATTTTCCAAACCGTTTTAATTTTGTTATCTGCCGATTTAACCTTGTTGCTAATGTATAAGGCCTTTGCTGCCTTACAAGTATTCTTAAAGATTTTCGAGTAACAAGCAACATACTTATTAAAAGTTTCCGTGTTAATAAAGGGCTTAAGGCCATACAGCTCGTAAACTTTTTCTCTACTTTTCCTGACTCCTTTAGTTGCCCAGTCACTAAATAAAAACTTGGGACAGGTAGTTCTAGACCGCTGCTTAAAAGTGACATTGAATTCGGTTTGTACTAATGAAAAGAATTCTTTATACAAAATATTACCATTGTTCATTGTGAAGCCTGGTCACTTAACTTACTGGATAAAGTGCTGTTAAATTTATTTAATTTGCCGATCATAATTTGCCTGGATTGTATCTGCACTTGTTGTAGTGGCATGTTGGACTCAAAAGATACTGTTAGTCCACTGTGATCAGAAGGCAGGTAATTTACGACTGTTTTGTCTAAGTAGTCACAGCAACAAAAAACATTATCAATACATGTAGCAGTATTTGTAGTAACTCGGGTTGGTTCTTTGAACACGTTTGACAAATGAAATGATTTAAAAATATTTAATAACTAGCTTCTACCAGCTGCGGCTTCGCCCGCGTGAATATCGGAAATAGCAAGGTTTCCTGACTTGTATTGTAATTTTTTTACTCAGAAAACATCCACTCTACACCTACCCTACACCTTCCCTACACCTACCCTACACCTTCCCTACACCTTCCCTACACCTACCCTACACCTACCCTACACCTACCCTACACCTACCCTACACCGACCTTACACCTTCCCTACACCTACCCTACACCTACCCTACCTACATAATTATACCAGCCCAAAAATACTAAAAATACTAGCTAGTATAGAGTAATTTTGATAATTAGGGGGTCTGTAAACGCACACTATGATATGCCTATCCAGCTCAACACAAGACATTTCTATGTTATGTTCCACTGACAGTTCAACAATGTCTTTACGTGTTTTAAATTTAATACAGCTTTTAATGAACCACAACGCAGCATTGATTTTCGACTAAAACAACTGCCCATACTATAATTGCATAATTAATGGGGTTGGCAACTGTCAAAGTGGCGCTAGCATAGCTTTAACCAAAATATAAGAATTTTCTATGAACATCTTGAATAACTAATTATTTTCACAATTCCGAAGATCTGTGAAGAACCCTTTTGTAAGGAAATAGGTGCGCATCAGTTTCCTAAAGATTCAGCAGTGACAAAAAAGTGGCTAAAAGCCATAAGGAGACAAAACTTCAAGCCGGATAAAATTCGAGGTTATGTCGTAAACATTTTTGGAAACAGATTACCATAAAACTAGTTTTTATACAGGTATGTCACATTAATTGTATTCTAAAAATATTCGGCATCGTAATAAAAATGTGTTCTTTATCCTTTTTGGTTGTTTCAAGGCATTGAAAACAAGCACCGTTACCTGATAAAATCAGCAGTCCCAACATTGTTTCCCTGGACTACTAAAACTCTTTCTCAAGAAGCTCAAGCTCGAGAAGAGCAATTATCAAACCGAAATATTAGAAAAGCACTTTTTGAAGAGATAGACACATCAGCTGTGCAAACTACCAGTTCAGAAGATTTGACTCTTCCCGACAATGTATATATTTCTACCCAAGATGATGATTGAACGCAGCTCATTGATTACTTTGTGAGATGAAGGCGATATTGTGATGGTGTCATGGCTGATAGAGGATTTAATTTAATGTCCAGGACTTGTTTGCAGTGAAAAATGTGTCAATTAATATACCCGATTTCTTGAAAGGCAGATCACATTTGCCAGGTTTTGTATTAAAGCGCGCGTGATCAGAAACTTGAAAGTCAAAGAGTACACATAGAAAGATTAATAGGCTTAACAAAAACTTATAAAATTTTGCAGACACCTTTAGTCTCATTTTATGTGGCATCCGAAATATTTTTTATATGATTACCTACTGTTGTGTAATTTAAGAGTAAGGATTGTAAATAATAAAAAGAAATTCAAATAGTTTTGTTTATTAGTTTTATTGCCACACCCTAATAAAATAACAAATAATACACTAAAGAAAACAAGAACAAAAAAATCTGAAAATCTTATTACAGGTATCGTAACCTACCTACAGCCTATTTATAATTAATATGTTTTTTTAATTAGTATTGCTGATAATGTCCCGATACATGCTAGAGTGAGGAGGATCATCGTGCCTTTGAGTTCCTGTGTTTCCAAAGTAAACATTCCGGTCATACAGCTCTAATCTGTAAACAAAACAAGAGTTCATTCTTTATAGAAAAAACTTAAAAAGCACTAACTCGAAAGCATATATTTTCGATAAAACGTTTTGTATCAAAGTACATTAGGTAAACGAGAACCAAGCTAGCAATCACCCTTTCAAAATCATGTATTTAGAAGGGAAAATTTGTGATTTATGGTTATAAGGTTATACCTGTCGACTAGGTCTGCTTTCCTTCCTCGTAAAGATGCAC
Source organism: Melanchra persicariae (assembly GCA_947386135.1). NCBI lineage: Eukaryota > Metazoa > Arthropoda > Insecta > Lepidoptera > Noctuidae > Melanchra > Melanchra persicariae. The sequence continues at coordinate 816,827 of OX376659.1, read as the reverse complement.
CTCGTTTCTTCAATTCAGCTTTCAGCCCACTTATCCGCCATGTCGAATACATGTTTCGTTCACAACAGTTCTTTCAATATTATAAAAAAACGCACTCAACAAGTAAAGCCAAAACACAACACAAACATGACAGGTGAAAGCTATGCTAGCGCCATCTACCTAAAGTTTTCACTGGCCAACCCCATTAACATTTCTGAATCCTTTAACCAATGTTTAGTTATACAAATAATATCGCACATTGTTTTTTCTAAAAATAATTCTATTTCCAACTGTTTTGATACAAAGCCTTGAATGTTTTGTAGGAATAAGTTAAAGGATTTCTGCTTAGCCCCTTTTTTTGAGTGCTAGAAGATACCTTATTGTTGTTGAGTTGAGCTAAGTTGCTAATGGTACCTACTGTTGTCTTATTCTCTAGTTTAAATTATTCGCGTCAGCAACCATAACATTAGTAGTACTACTAATTTTGGTGCTAATAACAGAGTACTTCGACATACTAATTATGTCTGAGTTAATATTAAAAGCTAATAGCCTCGCTATTTGACGTCTAAAACTAATGGGCAGATACGCAGTATCCCTAGTCGATCTAAGTTTATCAACAAAATTGTTGGTGTCCAAAAATAAAAGTTTGTCACTATGGTGACTGGCTAAAAATGCATTTGATTATTTAGCCTATGTATATACATATTTTTCCTATTTGATAAATGCTCAAAGTAGGGAAAATCACACAGTATTACCTTCTTACAATTCATTTTCAATAGCTCATTGACACTGTCAGTGATGTCATCTTTTGTAACATTAGAACTATTACCTATAAGTATGGTGATAATGGCATTTTCATCATATTTATTCCTAGATATAGATGAAATTGTCTGTTTGTAGCTAGTTTGTGGCATACAATAATTTTGAGACGAAGAATGACTCAGGTTTTTACCAACTAATTTACCTAACCCTTTCCCTAAACTATATGAAAATATAATTGAGCAATAACTACTACAAGGGAGAGATACTTTCTAACTGTGCAATTCGGGATAAATAGTCCAATATCTGGTTCATTTGGACTGGGGGTACAATCCTGAGCTCTTCCTGACTGGGACAGGTCCACCATAGACTGTGGTTGGAGAGTGTCAAGACTGGATTCCCGTGGCAAAGAACAATTAGTTTGTTTGTTGTATATATCCACTAATTCATTTGTAGTAAGAATATTTTCCTTTATTTGATTCTTAGACACTAAATGCAACATGTGTCGACACCCTTGCGCCATCCCATCTTCTTAGCACGGCGGGCTGCGCTGGTGCGGCTGCTGCAGGTGCAGAAGATCTCAAACGGCGCAAATATAACAACCTTATTGGGAGCTATATATTTGAGCCGTTTGGGGTTGAAACTTTAGGTCCATGGGGTCCGAGTGCTCACCGAGTCTTTCGGGACATCAGCAAACAACTTGTCGACTGTACACGTGACCAGAGGGCTGGGCTTTTCTTTGGCCAAAGAATCAGCATTGCCATTCAACGCGGCAATGCTGCTAGTGTTCTGGGCACTTTTGTCATTGACAGCGATGTGGATGAATTTTTTGATGCCCAATTATTTATTTTGTTTTTATACACGTTTGTACATAATTTGGTAATTTTTAGTCTAGTTTGTATATAAACTCTTTTGCAAAAAAAACGGGCACTTTAGATTTTTTTCTCTACTTCAATGAAGAAGAACAAGAAATAGGTTTTGTTAATTTGACGATGTATTGGCATGTTTTTTGAAGCATCCTGGCATGATTCTTTACGTTCCAAATTTAAAATTTGAAAAGAAAAATAATGATTATTGTGGATTATTCTAAAATTGCTTTACTAATGGCGCGAATTGCTGAAACGATTTTTAACTGATTACGATATTTTAAAACTTTTTGGATATTTTCTGCAAATTAAACAATTTAATCTTTCTTTTTACATTAAATACCACTTTTTGATATGAGTGATAAAGCGATAAGGACCGGTAAAATTATAGCCCTACTTGAAGAAGGTTGTTCGCAAACTTACGTGTCTCAGCGGCTAAATGTGAGTCGTTCAACTGTCCAGAGGACTTGGCAACGGTATCTAGAGACTGATTCGGTCAAAAGAAGACCCGGTTCGGGAAGAAAACGATGCACAGAACCAAGAGATGACCGCTTTTTGGTGAGTCAGGCGTTGCGTAATCGTAAGGCGTCAAGTGTGGACCTGAAGAAGAGCCTTGAAGAAGTAGGAGGAGTAGAAGTTAGCTTGTGGACGGTCAGGAGGAGGCTTTTGGCTGCCAATATCAAGAGTTACCGCCCAGCTCGGGGCCCTAAATTACTCCGTGAGCACCGTGTTGCTCGACTTCAGTTTTCTCGGAACTGCGCTTCATGGACTCTGGAGGACTGGAATAAAGTATTGTTTTCTGATGAAGCTAGAATCTCTTTGTGTGGAGAGGACCGACGCCGGCGAGTGCTGCGAAGACCACGGGAACGCTATGCGGAAGTGTGTTTCGAAGAAATCACTCCTTATGGCGGAGGCTCCGTTATGGTTTGGGCAGCAATTAATTCGACGGAGCGTACGGAGTTAATTTTCATAGAAAATGGAACATTAAATGCACACCGGTACATAATGGAAGTCCTAATTCCATATGCACAACCCACATTGACTGCACTTGGGGAAGATTCCATTTTTATGGACGATAATTCTCGCCCGCACCGTTCTGGCGACGTGGAAGCGTACATGCAAGAAGTTGGGATCCGTCGTTTAGATTGGCCAGCTCGAAGTCCTGACCTCAATCCAATTGAGCATGTGTGGGATGTTCTAAAAAGACGGGTAAGATCAGTGCAACCTGCTCCACAAAACATCAGGGAGCTAAAAACAGTCTTGCAGAAGAGTGGGAACGTATTCCTCAAAACGTTATTAAAAACATCGTGGAAAGCATGCCCAGAAGGATTCAAACTGTGATTTTGGCAAGAGGAGGTCACACTCGTTATTAGGTTTTTACATTTGTAACTTTATTTAATTAAAAAAAGTAAAAAAAAAACTTGTCTTTATTGCCGACCACTTCTTATTGTTTGGGCGTGTACGTCGATTTTAAAGAATCCATCGTTTTTTTTTCTTTTAATTGCTCGAATTCACTTCACGCGCATTAATTTACACGATTATAAGTATACAGACTACGTCCAAGAAATAAATTTCATTTAATTAACTAAAATCGACCTTAGAACGTAAATTTCCTTAGGTGCCCGTTTTTTTTGCAAAAGAGTGTAGTTAAGTTAGCTAAATACTTAGTATAATAGGAGTGTAGTGACTCCTCCAGTACCTGAATTTCAGACTGTAGGCGTTGTGTATCAATCTCATAAATATTCTTACAGTCTTCTAGTTTAATTTGGTAGTTATTTAATTTATTAATAAGAAAAACACGTTCTTTCCTTAGTTTGATATTATTGGAAAAGTGTTTCTGTTGTTTTCTGAATTTATTGCATTTATTAATAATTCTATTAAGCTTTGCATATTTTTAATTTTATTTTGACTAATTTGGTAACTACTGTTATTAAGTTTTAATAAAGAGTCATCAGTAAGGTCTATTGTTACTGAGGAATGAGGGTTACAATTAGTCTTTAGTAATTGATTATATAAGTGATTTGTGTCCCGGACCTGAGAACAATCTTTTTCTCTCTACAATTTGGTAATTAAAACATTTGCATAAATTAATTCCTCTTCTAGGTCCCTTACTTTACATAAAGCCTCCTCATAAAGATTACTACAGGAATTGAAACCATCCGTGACCGCCCGCAGTTTGTCCCGTTCATCATAAACTGGTGTGACAACCAAAACTGTACCATTATCTCTGTCTATGGTATAAAATGTCGTGCAAAAACGATAAAAAGGAACGTAAAAAAAAACGCCCATTGCGTCGTGTCAGTGTCATTTCTTTTCGTTCATTCCGTTTCTCCCCGAATAGGTCAAATTTCTCCCAAAACCGAATCAGGGCACCCCGACTCCATCTAGTCTTTTGGCTGCTACCCCTAGAGTGTTTATAAAAATCCGGAGGAGCAGAGGGAGAGCAGCTCCCGCCACTGCGGAGGTGAGCATGGGTGCCTATCCTTTGTTACGTAAGGGCGAAGGGGCTGCACTTCCCACAGCGCCGGAGACGTTGCAGAAGCAACTTCTGCAACGTCTCCGGCGCTTTTTTTTGTTAAAGGATCGGAAATCATCAAATGCCGCTCTGGGTTGAGCGGGAGGGAGTGTCAGACTTTTACTGACTAAAACCCATCCATGCTCCTCCTAGTGCCTTTTGCGTTCCAGGGCCGCGGTAACTCTTTCGAACAAAATGTTGCACGGCTGGCACAGGAGCCTTCGCCGTCTGTGCAGCTGCACCACCTTTCCGCTTCCTTCCCGGGGCCCGGGCCGGTTCTGGTTTTCCCGACACCGGCTTCGCGGGTGCCGGCCCGGTCCCATTGTCCTGGCCGGACGACCCCGGTTTGGCAGCCACGGCGGCCGCGTACAAGGCCACCTTCTGCTGGCTTGAGGCCTTCTCGCTCGCCACTAGCGGGTGGCGCCTGGAAGGCAGCCATCTCCTGCCACACCAGATCCAATACCTGGTTCTCTAGCGGCTCGGATTCGCTATCCGTTTTGCGCACCCCTTGAGGCGCCCCCCGTGAGCCGTCTTCTTGGAGCCCTGCCAGGTCTGCTCGGAGCCCCGTAGTGGCCGCCAAGCGGGCGACCCCTGCCCGCAGCTTGGAAATTCGTCGCCGTCGCCGCGCTTATGGCCTTGTTTTTAGAGGATGTCGTCCTCTTCAAGGCCACTTCGCGGACCGCGGCCTCCACGACCTCCGCAAACCCGGCCTTCCGAATTCGCTCCTGTTCGGAGCCACCGGTGTCATCCGGCTCACCGCCGGAAGACTCCGAGCCAGGAGCCCCGCGACTGCCATCTCCGGGGGGTCGTCCGTCGTCAGGACGCCTTGGAGGAAGCACCCTCCCCTTACCTCCCTCTCGGCCCTTACCCCGCCTACTGGTGGGGATCTTGCGGGCCGAGACCAACTCCTCACTGTAAAACAACCCCCGGTCATTTTCCGGTCTGGGCCGCTTGCGGAAGAATCCGGAGTTCTCCGCAGCAGCCCCCGCCCCCTCGGGTCCCGAGCTCGCCGAGCTAACGCTGGTCGCCGAGTCGTCGGAGTTCAACTCCGACTCTGCACTCGCACGACGCTCAAGCGAGCCCTCCCTCCGAGATTGGGCGCCTCCGCCCGACCGACACTTTGTCAGGCGACCTAAAATCGTAACCGATCATGTCCTTGAAGGACGGCTTGTATCGGGGGCCTCCTCGGCCCTTGTTGCCATTGGCAAGCGGAGGACAGAGAACTACGTTGCCCCCCCTCAGAATACGTGGGGCTTGACGCGTAAAGCGTGGCGGATTCCCGGCTTGCTGTGCAGTCCGAACCGCCCTGCTGTGCAGTGTGTTTTTTTTTTAAATTCAACCAGAAGAACAACTAAAAAGTTACGGAGAAATTATTTTTCAAGCAGTTTGTTACAGTTGGTGGCATTGACTTTAGTTCAATCATAGATTTGATGTCACCAACTGCATCTGACTGCTTGAAAAGTCATTTCTTCGGAAGTTTTTAGTCGTTTCTTCGGGTCGAATTTTTTGAAAAATACTCATTTTTAATGTTTTGACATTTTTTTATTAAGTATATCAGCTACCCAACATAACCCTTAAATATGACCACACCTACATGGAACACCCTGTATAGTGCTCCATTCGTAGTAAATTACGCCATTGCTCATTAATTACTTAGAACACATTAATGAAACTTGAGAAGACATTGTAGACTCTTACAAGATACAAATAAACTCCTCAATGGTTGGATGTACAAATTTGTACTTACCATACACAACTGCACGACGTCATACACTAAATAGCTGCTAAACTGAAATTATGAAATTCGAAATTTTTCCGCTGCGACTACGCATACGAATTAAATGTCCATTTGTTACAGATTTTGAAATAATGCTGTATGGATCGCTTCTGAGCGGATTGAGCATGAAAGGAAGTGATGTCGACTACTACGTCCGCATACCAAATTACAACATTTCAGCGCCAGCACATATGTCCGCTCTGCAAGAGACACTCGCCTTGTTGAAGCAACAACCGGCCGTGTATGCACAAGAGACGATCAACACCCTGGCCCCGATTCCGTTTATCACTTTCTACCACATTCCCACACAAAGACACTGTGACATTACATATTTTAGTTCTGAATTTGTTGAAAATAGTAAACTGCTTCGTTACTACTTCAACTTAGACCAGCGGTTCCTACCACTCGCTAGAATGATCAAGTTCTGGGCCGGGCTCCAGCAGCTCTCTTGTCACGGCACACACACCAAACTACGCAACTACGGGTGGTATATACTGACAGTTTTTTATTTGCAACAAAAGCATTTGGTGCCTTCCTGTTACGACTTGCAGAGAGATGCAAAGAGCCTCACCATTGGCTACTGGAACATGGGCTTTAACGAGCTACCTTACAGATCCACGACCAAAAACACTGAGAATGTATATCAACTTTTGGGCGGTTTCTTCAAATACTACAGCGAATTTGATTTTGAGAAGTATGTTGTTTCGCCTTATACTGGACGTCCGATCCTTAAAAGTGCTTTTAGAAGCATTGACAGCGTCCCTGAAGAACTTACGCTATATAAAAGAAATGTAACAAGCGACAACATTAATCCAATTAAATTAGACACAGATTTATGCATTCAAGACTTTTTTGTACATAATTATAACATCGTGAAATTCGGAGAAGACGAGGTATCCAGAATTTTTTCTCACATCAAATTTGCCGCGAAGATGTACGATGAACTTCCGAGTGACCGTTTCCTGACAGCTATACTTGTTCAGCGCCAACCCGGAACATTGGAGAAAATAGATATCGACGACACAATACGAAAACTGAAAGATAACACGTATTATTCATGTATTAATGTAACTCGAACCGATTCGTAACGTTTTTGTTATTGCTAGTTCAATAAAGGTATAGGTATTTCCCATTTCTTGTTTAGAGTAGAGTTGCCAACCGTCCTGTTTTCCCATGACATATCCTGGGGTGTCCTGGTTAGTTTTTAAGCAGCGTCCTAGGTTTTTTGTGGACTTTTGCACAGTGGTTAAATTTCACAGTGGTCAGCGATAACGATAACTGACAAAAACTGTACCTACTTATCTGCAATCATCAAAACTATCTAATAGAATAGATATGAAGTACCTATGGCCAATTTGTAAGTAATTATTTATTAATTCAACCGTAGAAAAGTATAATAAAAATAAATAAGTTTGTTATATTAGAATGTAGGTAGGTACCTATTTAGAGATTAACCTAAGTTTAAAGAATTTGTTACAAACTAAAATGTTTGTTTTATATTTTAACTAGCTAGCTTTTGGGGGTAGCGGAACAGAGAGTAAAGTCGAATCCCACATACCTCCACTGGAAAGAGAGGATCCTCCGACCAGACGGTTGTTTGTGTCTGGTGGGCAACTGCCCGAGAGTTGATATTCGGGCTTTGCATATGTTCTAATCGCACGGTAAACTCTGATATCGCGATTTAGGATTTTGTCAGTTAGTTCGCAGCTGTCGAGATAGATGGCGCTGCGAGTCTCATTTGTTGTGATGTTGATTCTGCTACGTTGATTTTTGTGGCGGCATGAATGCCGCTACATCACTCCCCTCCGGAGACCGGAGGTCGATAGTGGATGAGTCGTCCATACATCTTGAGATGCTTGCCAGGCCAGTGGAAGGTTGGTTCCAGTGAGTCGGAACCGGAAGTCGCAGAGTTCTCGGTGAGTCGGAACTGTCTGCGTCGCAGAGTTCACGGTGAGTCGGAACTGTCTGCGGTGCCCCGATGCTGCTACTGGCGTGACTGCTGGCGTCGACCAGGAGAGGTTTTTCAAGGCTCTTCATGTGACTGGCCGAAGGTGCAGTGTGCTTGCCAAGGTGGGTCGGAGCTGTGCGACGTACTGACGTGACTGCTGGCGTCGACCAGGAGAGGTTTTTCAAGGCTCTTCATGTGACTGGCCGAAAGTGCAGTGTGCTTGCCAAGGTCGCTGATAACGTTGATGATAGAGGCTGAGGATGCTGACCAGGAATGCGCGTCCGCTGCATGCTGGTGGTCAGGATACCCGTAGAAGCCGAGGGTACTGGCTGGCTGTATGACTCGCTTGCTCGAGAGCTTGAGGTCACGATGAGGAGAAGTGATGATGATGATGATGATGACGTCATGATGAGGTAGCTGCACGAAGGCTGCGCTGACGTTCAGTGTCGAGGGTCACCAGTTTGGAGGTAGCGGAACAGAGAGTAAAGTCCCACATACCTCCACTGGAAAGAGAGGATCCTCCGACCAGACGGGTGTAGTGTCTGGTGGGCAACTGCCCGAGAGTTGATATTCGGGCTTTGCATATGTTCTAATCGCACGGTAAACTCTGATCTCGCGATTTAGGATTTTGTCAGTTAGTTCGCAGCTGTCGAGATAGATGGCGCTGCGAGTCTCATTTGTTGTGATGTTGATTCTGCTACGTTGATTTTTGTGGCGGCATGAATGCCGCTACAAGCTAAAAGCCAGTGGCTGCTTGCTCCGCTCGCGAGGTTGTCGGAAATGAACCCAAAGCAACATACCCTCGGGACACAACTCACACAACGACGAGAGACTATTGTGTCACCGGAAAATTACAGGCGCCGTAAGAGCCGCCGTATCAGCTGTTCAGAACATTTTGTCAATTTATGCGCACAGAAAAGTAGCAGTCGATTTTTTTTCGCGATTTCAGTGTTGGTCCCATATTAAAAGTTGTTCATGATGATGAGTACAATGACCCCTTAAGAGGGATTGCGTTTATTCTGTTACACGTTGTATATCTTACGTCTGTCTGAGTCTGCAATTTTTCGGGTACATGTATATTCGGGTGCGTATATTCTATCTCCTTGCCAAATTTCATGCAGATCCGTTCAGCCGTTCTGACGTGATTAAGTACCTAACACATCCATCCATCCACGCATCTAAACCTCGCATTTTTAGTGAGTAGTAGGATAACTCGTTTTCAGCTCGAATAATTTTATTTAAAAACTTTAAGTAAAAATTGGGTACTTAGAGAACCTAATTACGAACTTCAATTTTTTTTTTTAATTTAATCATTTAAGGGCTCATAAAATAAAACACAAACAATAACTATAAGTAAAATTAAACATAAATTACAATTTTAAACTCGTCGTGTTAATAAGTACCTACATAATTATATTAAGCAATCGTTACTCTTTATTACGGCGTCCAGTGGCCCTACCATGACGTGTTAAAGCGTGAACGACTCACGCTTTAACACGTCATGGTGGTAGGGCCACTGTTTTTAAACTCAATTGTCCTGGTTTATCCAACTTCAGATCCTTAAGTTTTTGAAATTTTGGGTTGGCAACCCTAGTTAACTACACTTTGGTTTTATGTATAATATGTCAGAGACGGTAATCAAATACAACTATGGGTAGTTGTCAAATCTTATTAAATACAACTGTGGGTAGTTGTCAAAATGTGTTATATTATGCAAACTGAATTGTTTTGTTTGTGTTATTTAATTTAAGTGATTTTAATATCAATTACTGTCTGATAAATGATAACATAATTTATTGAGTAGTCGTAGTACACTAGAATTGAGTTTTGGAAACTTATTTCAATAATACACTTCTGGACACATCTATTGGCCCACTTTAGAGTTTAGGTTTCGATGGCCCCTACCGAAATATGATTGCTAGATTGAACAAAAACTGTTGATGCAGTTTTAAACCTGATACATTTTACTATCTTTTTCGATCGTATTGTTTTAAATTTGAATTCAGAATACCATACGACATGGAGCTACGCCTAACAAGTCGGATATGCGCCTTGTTAAAGGCAATTGATTTTTGAATAAAAAACATGTTTTATCAAATAAAGGTTTAATTTAATAACGCGTGTTGCCTCCATGGGCATCTACCACAACTCTCATACGATTAGGCATAGAGTTTATCAACCGCTCTATGAAATTTTGAGGGATCATCTCCCATTCCTCTTCTATGGCAGTTTTCAACTCCTGCATCGTCTGGGCAACTGGCTGACGAGCCCTAACACGTCTTTTTAGCTCGTCCCACATGTGCTCAATGGGGTTCATGTCTGGGCTTCTGGCTGGCCAGTCCATAACTGTGATGTTCACATCCCGAAGATATTCCCTGACGATGCCGGCCGCATGGGCTCTTGCATTATCATGCATAAAAAGGAAATTTGGGCCCACATAGTCCGCGTATGGTATCACGTGAGGTTGTAAGCACTAACGAATGTACCTTTCAGCATTTAATGTTGGCAGCCGTGGTCCTGTAACAACCTCAAGTTGAGTTTTGCCGCTCGCGGATATACCGCCCCAGACAGTCCATGAGCCACCGCCATAAGCAACCCTCTCTTCAAAGCAGCATTGTGCGAAACGCTCTCCCTTACGTCGGTAGACCTTCTTCCTTCCATCATTGCCATGTAACACAATTTTAGACTCATCAGAAAAGAGTAAACGGCTCCAATCTTGCTGTGTCCAATTTAAATGACTGCGTGCGAAATGAAGGCGCGCTGTTCGGTGGGCTCGCGTTAGTTTGGGCCCATTAGCTGGCTTGTGTGGTACCATATCGCGTTCTTTTAACCTTCTCCGAACAGTTCGAGCGCTCACAGATACTCCGTGGAAGTCGCGAAGTTGGTTTTGTATCTCAATGGAGGTAAGGTGACGATTTCTCAAGTCTCAAGCTGGTCGTCACGATGAATCGATCCTGCCTTTCAGTTGTGACCCGAGATCTTGGCCTTCCTTGGCGACGAACAAAGCCGCCAGTCTCTAGGTACCTCCGATAAACATTTCGGACCGCAGATCGACTTAAATTAAGTTGAGCACTCACGTTTCTTTGGCTGTGTCCGGCCTGAATAAGTGCCACAGCTTGGGCGGCGACTTCAGGTGAAGTATCCATAGATTATTGATAGAACCTCACCTTAATGTTAAGAATAAGTAATGTTTGTTGCAAAACCAAAGATATCAATCACTTTTTCAAGAATTAAATCCAAGTAAACCAATAAAACCAAGTTTTCTTAGTATTCGATTGTTTGATATCAACAAACAGGCTCCAAATTGTCTTTTGTTTCTTTAAATTCTGTGTTCGAAATTTAAAAAAAGACTATTGAATGAAATTGTGAATGTGCCAGGTTCAAAACTGCATAAAAACTTTTTGCTCGACCTAATATAAAATTTTAGCTAGGACCAAACGAAACTGAAAATACAAGGTGGGCCAATAGATGTGTCCAGAAGTGTAGTAATCGTTTGCCTTCTAAAATACAAATGATGACATGTTATTTTGATTTAAAACGATTTACTTTGTTAAACCACTGTTGTTTATTTACGATAATTATTATTGTACAATTTGATTAATTCACAATTCGTATCAAGTAAACACGTGACGTACTTCCGTGCGACATTGGACAGAGTTGTTGTGGAGGCAGAACATGGTATTATAAAAGAGCGTGCACTCTGTGTGCGAGGGACCTTTTTACTTTAGTCCAAAGACTACAATAGTCTTTAGTCTTATCTTGGATTCGACTCACTATAGAGCTCCTGCTCCCGACAAAACTGTCGGTTTACCTGGTACAGCACTGCTGGTATATTTACATAGCTATATTGGCTTGCTGATACACTTTGTACTTGGGTGGCTTAGGCCTCTGTACGAACTGTGACCTTAAAGGTCTGTTCGAGTGACTGTATTTCTATTACTTACTAGCTACTACCAGCGGCTTCGCCCGCGTGAATATCGGAAATAGGAAGGTTTCCTGATTTGTATTGTAATTTTTTTCCTCAGGAATCATCTACCCTACCGCTACCCTACCCTACACCTACCCCACACCTACCCTACACCTACCTTCCACCTACCCTACACCTACCTTACACCTACCCTACACTTACCCTACGCCTACCCTACACCTACCCTACACCTACCTTACATCTACCCTACACCTACCTTACACCTACCCTACACCTACCTTACACCTACCCTACCTACATAATTATACCAGCCCAAAAATACTATGACATGTTTCTGGTCTCCTGGTACTTGATGTTTCTGGTCTCCTGGTACTTGTGAATCTGAAGTACTAAGGCAGCAGCGGCTCTGAGTTTCCACTTCCTCCTCAGTCTCCATTAATCCATGCCACTTACTGGAATAAAAAGTTGCCTATTTTTTAATCCAGGATATGAACTACATGTGTGCCAAATTTCATCCAAATCCCTTTAGCCGTTTTTGCCTGATTGTTACACAAACATACAAACTTTCACCTTTATAATATTAGTAGGATTAAAAAAACATAAATGCGGGTTCTCTGGTTCCTCTAATACTTGAAACAATCTTTTGTCAACTACATCTGCTGGTCGATTCTGTCGATATCTCACGGTGTACACCTAGGCGGACCGGGAGTGAACGACAGTAGAGCTGTCATTCCATCTTATTTGTATGGTTTGACAACTCACTCGTCGTGCACCCTGCCCAAGTGTTCACTTCGACATGTTTACAGAATCGCACTGCTGTCTTCCGTTTTCGGAACCCAGCTGTTATAGTGGCGGTGTCGGTGCTTTAAATTGGCTGCTACTATTGTCTTCTGCTCTATTGCCTTGTGCACTACTACCTTCTACACTATAATATTGTCTTCGGCCCGATCAGTAGATAAACTATTTTCTGTAGGACGTTCACAAAAAAAATTGTTTAAAAATATTAGCTGATCGAAACACACGTAGGTACTTCCGTATACTCGTAGTAGTAGCATCGGCGACAGATTTTTTTACACTTTTCTTTTTTTAAAGATTTGTGATACGAGTCGAGGACTTTACGACTTTAGACGAGGTATTTACCCATCGTTTCAGTACCTTTAATTAAGTATCTTTAACTGAGGACAATGTAATTTTTTTTTTTCAGATACCTAGCTACTTAGCTAGCTAGCGGCTGTACTTTCCTAAAATACCTACATCTCAGCTACAGACTTGGCATTTCAACAAAAAGCAAGATAGTAAACTGTTGCTCCCGGATCGTATGCCCATATCCACTAGAGATGTGGAAAAAAAAACCCGAAGAATTCCAAAAAAAAAAAACATTTTTCCGCATTGCATTGGTGCAGTCGATGGGAAACATATTAGAATTACTAGCTGTGCCCGCGACTTCGTTCGCGCGTGCATTTCGTATTTTGGAAGACATTAAGTACACAAACTCACTAAATGTATGTAGGTACTCATCATGATTATGACATGACTTACAAAATTACGAAGAACATTAACACTTAAAAAATTTCTTTGTAAAAAATATTACTTGTTATGTGATATTCATCAGTCCTCCTAAGTATAAACAGCCTTTGCGCGCTGCTTACTTGTGACAAAGCGACATACCAGCTGACCGTGCGAGATACAGGACTTTCGCAGATCCACACCAACACGACTAATAGTTTGTCCCTGAGCTTGATTAATGGTCATGCCAAAACTATCAGAAGAGAAGAGAAGTCTCCGCAGAGGACATGGTGGAGCATACGGTGGAGGTCTGCCCTGCTTGGGCGGAGCATCACCGTGTCCTCGTCGAGGCGATCGGCTGCGGTGATCTCCCGCTACCGGTCCTGGTTCACTCCATGGTCCGGAAAAGAATATAAGAATGAATGACAGCAAGATTTGACATTTATTCCTAGTTCGGGACTAATCGTAAGTCCGTAGGTGATACGGAGTAGAAAACGCACAATACTAAGGCCGAAACTACGGACTTTGGGCTTAAGAGAGTAGACCCCCTCAGCCGCCGCAACAGAAAAAGACACCTCGGGCGTTGCGTCTGGAGTCGCAGGACAATTCCCAGCCAACCTAAGCGCGGGCCCGCAGACGGCGAGCGTAGGTTGGCTCACTGTTCGAACACAACCAGGCCTGAGTCGACGAAGCGTCGTAGCCAGGGTTGCGGAATTTGTTCGAATAGTCACCGCGGCCCTGGAACGTGGAGGAATACGGATGTGTTTTAGTCAGTAAGAGTTTGACACTCTCTTCTGCTCCACCCAGAGCGGAAGAAGTCATTCGATGATTTTCCATCCATAAAAAAAACCCACAACGGATAGAGTATCTCCGTTGTCCTGGCTAAGTTTGCAAGCCTAGCTCCGCCCAAATGTACAAAAGCCACCCGTGTGCTTCACAGGTTGAGCGGAGAGACGACCGATAATACTCAACCCGCAAGGGAGTGATAATCTGAGATTAAAGTCAGTCAATCACTTAGCACTCATAAACCTATATTTACCACCTATATATGTACATTATAGATTGCAATAAACGATTTGATTTGAAACCTGCACCTCACCATTCCGAAGATTTTTTCACGTCGGAAAGTCATAGCCAGGATGACGTAACCGACTGATTCCTCGGCGTCGAAGCAACCAAATTGGGCTATCTGTGGTGTTTATGTTAAAAAAAATTAAGGGTAATGATCCGTAATAATCTATTATTACGGAGGTAATTTTTACTTATGCTGATAAGTCATTTAGTTAGTCGCGTTTATAGACTTGTCATTGCCATTTTTCACTGCAATCTGTAACCCATGACCATTTGTTGTCATGAATTTCAGTTCTCTGGCGAATTCATGCACGAAACTGTGAGAAAGAAAGAAAGAAGGAGGAGCGGGTACGGGTCCAGCACTACCATCTCGGAACCTCTCTTCGCGAGTTCTTCTGTAGCGTCACTGCCTAGGGATCCACAGTTCCCCTTGAAACTCTGGAGTGTGAAACCCGCTACTGATAATTTCTGGCCTTAGGCTGGTCACGACGAATCACCAGCCGACTGGGAATTGAACAGTTTTTTTTTAAATAAAAAGAAAATAATTAGGAATGTGGGAGATCCTGGGAAAGAAATCCAAGAGGTGAAAGGCTCACCGAGTCGAAGCTCCAAAGTCTTGAGCATCGATGCCGAGTTGCTAGTCTGTCGGTTTTCTATCGGTTGCATTTTGGGGAGTGTGCGACGGAATTGCATAGTTTAATTCCGCCAAGCTCGTTCCATCATCGGACCACAAAACGTACGACGACCTCACACCAACATGAACAAAACGTTTTGGAAACACATTCATTGTGCGTACTGCTTAAGAGTGGAATTCCCTGACCGAGTCCGTATTTCCTGATAGTTACTGCTTGGGTGTCTTATCAAGAGTGAGTAGGTTACTTCTAGGCAAGCGTGCTCCATCTTCGATCACATCATCGTTTACCATCAGGTGAGATAGTGGTCAAACGCGTTCTTATCAATAGTAAAAAAAAATGAAAACAAAGTCAGTGGAGCAATTTTTATTTTTTTTATTTTATTTTATGCATCACATGCATAACGCTTGGTAAGTATCAAAAGAATCATTAACTAAAAAATATTTATTGATGTAATTCTCATGCTGTTGATGGTAAGTACAGTTTCGCTCAACAGATGGCATTGCAAGTATCATCATTCAAATACTTACCCCTACTTACTATGCATGTAGATAATAAGTTGATTTCTTCTAGGTTGCCACAATTCTTATCAGGTTTATGTGTGAATGTTATCTACATTAGTATTGTATTTTTTTACGTGCAACAAAACAGAATACATGTAAACAGAAAATAGGTTCTGCTTGTCTTGCTAAAAAAATATGCAAAATACAGCAATAACATATTTAAAAATAATTCAAAAATAATTACAACTTTTGTGAGATTCGAACCCACACCAAGTCTTTCGCGAAGCAGACTTTAAACCAACGGACTATGAGATCCGTTGACAATTGATTAAAATAGCCGATCTTATTTATGTCAAGGCTTTTAGCTGCTTAGCTCCCCGAAAGGGTTCCACATCAGGTGCTCCAGATCTTCATTTTTTTTAGGTCGACAGAAAGTACTCATCATGTTGACCAACTATTCCTAAAGCGGTATATTAATATCTCTTATAGATCTCTTATAGATTAGCCGGGCTGCTAAGGTTCCACGTCTTGTATTCACATCTTCAAAATAAATTATAGCCTTTATGTTGGCGAGGACTAATAGCTATACAACAAAAAAAGTATCATTAAAATCCGTCCAGTGGTTTTTGCGTGAAAGACGAACAACAGACAGAGAGACAAAAAAAAAACATATTTTTGGCTTCTACTGTTTGTATAAAGCACCCCTGGAGTATTTTTTTTAGTTTATACTCAATGTACAGAATTGACGTCTTCTACAGTTTTATTATATGTATAGATGTACAGAATTGACCTCTTCTACAGTTTTATTATACAGGGTGTTAGGGACATCGTAACTCAAACTTCGCGAAAAGGCTACACCTAATGCCACTAACCAAATTGTGAAAGTCATTAATCTCGCTAATTACAGAAATTGACATTTTCGAGCGCGCAATGTATTGAGAACAACGCGATCTAAACGCGCGAGAGCGTTGTACGTGGTTAACATAGTACGTCACTGTCTACATCTACACGTCTTGCAAACACACATACACAGGTCTGTGTCGCCGCCGCGCCCGGCGCCGCACTGCTCTTTAATGTAGGTACCTACGCATATCACGTATTGCCGACGACAATATTATCACATAAAATCATTTTAATCACTAAGAAATACCTACCAACTGATGGTAGGAACTTGTTTATGCAGAAGTTAAGAGAAATGGAGGAGCCTTAAGCTTAGTGTCTTTAAATCACGATTCGAATAGGATTGATAAAAAAAAGGTCCGGTAATGATGTAGGTATAAACTAATGAACTAGCTAACTCACCCCTAAACAGATAGGATTCAAACTGGCCGCCCGCCGCCTGCTTGCTCTTGCTTCGCAATACATAACACATTAGCATATTACCGTATTCTTGGGCACTGTAGTAATCGTTAAATCCATATTACATTTTTAAATCACACTCACAAAAACAAACAATAACAGACACAAACACAGAATTAGTTTTGCTAGGTAGGTATCAAACGAAAACTTATTTTGTCTCACGTCACGTACCGAATTTTTAAAAAATAACACACTCGTTCGCTATCAAGGTCTTCAAGAAACTGACTTAAAAATCCATTAAAATCGGCTAAATGTACTTAAAAGAAATGTTTTTTAAACATTCCTTTGACTTCGCCGACTTTTGGCGGCATAGTGTTCAAAAGGACGCCGCGCTACGAATTATTTACATTGTTCTTTTTAGTGAAAGTAGTGAATTAATTATTTTTTTAATTAAAATCACGTTGGGTTAGGTGACGGTGACGAGCTGCGAGTATATGGACGTCGGAACCACCAGGGACACCTACTGGCCAGTTTTATGGAGAAGGAGGGCCTCTATATGATGAACAGGAGTTCATCATCTTCAGAAAACGTGAGCACAGGAAGTGGACCTGGCAGAGCCCCGACGGTGCAACTAAAAATGAGATTGACTTCATCATTTCGACGAAGAAGCAGATATTCAATGATGTGTCTGTGATCAACGCGGTGAAAATCGGAAGTGATCACCGCATGGTAAGAGGCACATTGAATCTAAATATCAAGCTGGAAAGGTCTCGAGTTCTCGACTGATGAAGTCTACGCTCCGTCCAGCACAGATCCAGATCCAAAACTCCGTAAGCTTTCAGCTCGAACTTCAAAATCGTTTCGAGTGCCTAGGGAGCTCCGTGGACGAATACAATGATGGGTTCGTGGAAACTGTTCATACGGTCGGGTCTAAGTTCTTCAAGACTCGCCGTACAGATAAGACCAAGAGGCTCTTTGATCCTACTCTCAAGCTCATGAAGGAGAGGCGGGAGATGATTCTGCAGTTTTCAGACGATGCGTGCAAATACCCGCAGCTCAATAGACGGATCACCAAGTCCTTGAAAAGCGACCTCCGCTGCTTTAATACTGAAAAGATTAAAGACGCGATAGAGCGGAATAAGGGCTCCAAGGTCTTTGCAAGAGATTTGTCTATTGGGCAGAGCCAGCTCACAAAACTGAAGACCGACGATGGCAGAACCATATCCGCCAAATCGGAGCTTCTGAGGGAGATTGAGACATTCTATGAACAGTTATACACGTCAATGACCAAACCCGCAGCAAATCTAGCGAACGACCCAAGAGCTAGATTGACCCGGCATTATACCGAAGACATCCCGGACGTCAGCCTGTATGAGATTAGGATGGCTCTGAAGCAGCTTAAAAACAACAAGGCGTCGGGTGAGGACGGAATTACGGTCGAACTTCTGAAGGCGGGTGGAAAACCAGTCCTTAAGGCCCTTCAGAAACTGTTCGATTCCGTCATACTCGAGGGGAAAACGCCACAAGCGTGGAGCAGAGATGTGGTGGTGCTCTTCTTTAAAAAGGGCGACAATGCCCTGCTTAAGAATTACAGGCCCATCTCACTTCTGAGCCATGTCTACAAGCTGTTTTCCAGAGTCATCACAAACCGTCTCGCACGCAGGTTTGACGAGTTCCAGCCTCCCGAACAAGCCGGATTCCGAAAAGGCTTCAGCACCGTAGACCACATACACACGCTGCGGCATATTATACAGAAGACCGAAGAGTATAATCTGCCCCTCTGCTTAGCGTTTGCGGACTACGAGAAAGCCTTCGATTCGATCGAGACTTAGGCTGTGCTGCAGTCTCTCCAACGGTGCCAGATCGACTATCGGTACATTGAGGTGCTGAAGTGTTTGTATGAAGACACCACCATGTCAGTCCGACTTCAGGATCAGACATCAGAACCTATCCTCCTGCAGCGGGGTGTGAGGCAGGGAGACGTAATATCTCCGAAACTGTTCACGGCCGCAATGGAGGACGTCTTCAAGGTTTTAGACTGGAGAAGGCTAGGCATTAATGTCAATGGCGAGTACATCACTCATCTTCGATTTGCCGACGATATAGTCATGGCTGAGACCACGGAGGACCTCAGTACAATGCTCGATGACCTCAGTAGAGCTTCCGAAAGAGTGGGTCTTAAAATGAACATGGACAAAACCAAGGTCATGGTAAATACCCATGTAGCACCCACTCCTATCAAGATTGGAGGCTCTGCACTCGAAGTTGTTGATGAGTACGTCTACCTGGGACAAAAGATCCAGTTAGGTAGGGCTAACTTCAAGAAGGAGGTCAACCGTCGAATCCGACTCGGCTGGGCGGCGTTCGGGAAGTTGCGCGGTATCTTCTCGTCTCACATACCACAGTGTCTCAAGACGAAAGTCTATGACCAGTGCGTGTTGCCAGTGATGACCTATGGACTCGAAACGTGGTCGCTCACAATGGGCCTCATCAGTAGGCTTAAAGTCACCCAAAGGGCAATGGAGTGGGCAATGCTCGGAGTTTCCTGGCGTGATCGAATCAGGAATGATGACATCCGCAAGAGAACCAAGGTTACCGTCATATCCCGAAGGATCGCCAAATTGAAGTGGCAGTTGGCAGGGCACATTGCTCGCAGAACAGATGGTCGATGGGGCCGAAAAGTTTTGGAGTGGCGACCGCGTACCGGAAGACGCAGCGTTGGAAGGCCTCCCACAAGGTGGACCGATGACCTGGTGAGGGTCGCGGGTAACCGATGGATGCGAGACGCACAGGATCGGTTGTTGTGGCGACGTCTTTCGGCTGATATGATGATGATGATGATGATGATGGGTTAGGTAAGAATAACGATTATGAACAGTGTAAAGTAAAAAAAACAGCTGAAAAAAATTGAAAAACGAGGAAAAAGCCGACGAAAAATTCCAACGCGGGAGGGTTCAGAATCATGTCCTGAAATCATGGTATCCGTTTGTGCGTCGATGTCCCTTACACGCTGTATGTATAGATAGCACGAGTTACACACGATTACGACACGGTCGCCGTGCTGTGACCGTGCCGTGTGAAAGCTGTCTATATAGCTCATACTTACATTTCTACTTTACACGGCAGGCGACAGTGCCGTGACCGTGTGCATGTGAAAAGGGTCTTCCTCATGAATGTGGCTACCATATCTATCCTATTCTATACATATAATAAAATCGTAGACTTGCCGTGTCCGTAGGAATATTTTTGCATAAAAATAACAGAAATGTAAGGAAAAAGGTATAAAACGCAAAATTGCCTTGTTTGTCGGTTTACAAAACTTTGTTTTCATTTCCTTTATCCACAAGTTTCGCGAGTTTTTGAGTAATTATGTGTTACGAGTAAATTGTATTTAAATCTTATAATTGTTTGGGCACATAGGTTTTTTTTAGTGATCGAAACAAAAAATCACGTATTTCGATTTTCTAGGGTGATATTACGATTTACCGGATCGATTCATTCAGTACTAAAAATATCATCGCCTGCCTAACTGCCCAGCCAACTTCAGCCCGACCTCGGCAAGCATTGCTAAACCTTAATATCAACCCTTGCGGCTGTTATTATTAAGTCACGAGCAACCGTCTCCTCATTCCTTTGTAAGTACAATTTTTTCCGACATCCATGCGAACGAAGTCGCGGGCACAGTTAGTACAAAAATAATTTTCCAAATCTGACCGAATCAGTTCCAAAGATCAGCGTGTTCAAACAAACAAACTCTTCTACTTTATTATATTTGTAGGTATAGATAATGCGACTGCCCCAGAAATGCACGGATGCGATGCAACGGGTGCACAATTGATCCCTGGGTTTCGACGAAACTTAAGTCTACAGCCTAGTTTACGGAGGCGGGGCGGCGTGCGGCGCGGCGGCGTGTCGTCAAGCGGAGCGTTGGACGTTTTATTCCGTTTATGGACAGGCGAGGCAGCACGTGCAGCGTTCAGCATCGTCACCCGCGCAAACACAAACAAATGGCAATGTACGATGTTATTTATGGAGAAACGGGGCGTGGAGAGTAGCGGTGCTCACCGCTGCGCCCGCGGCCGATCCTCTAAGCCCGCATTTTCGGAACGGCGCGGCGGCGCGTGCAGCGGAGCGTTCCAGCGTGTGTTGTCGCGTGCAGCGTCGCGTTCAGCGTGCACGCAACTAGTTTTCGCTAGAGCGTGCGTGCGAGCGGAGCGTCCAAGTGTGTTGACCAATCGGAGGCTGCCATTCAAGGGCAAGTGTAATCACGTCAAAGGAACGAGATTGCGAGACACGTGTATTGTTGTTGTAGCAAATTCTCCTAAAGAATCTCTTTATTCAATTATTGATTTACTTTTAGCATTTCTTTCACATCATAAAAATTAGTTTTCTTCTAATAATATGTCATATTCCGATTCCATATTTTATTTATGAACACACCACTTCTTTTACTGGCCAATCTTGACACACTGAACAAAATATTACTTGCACGCTCGGTAAAACGCCGAGCACTGATCACACCGTTTACCAACACGCTCAAAACGCTGCTACAAAGTCACCAAGAGAGAAGTCCATACTTTCAGTAGGTAGTCGAGCGTGCACGCTCAAAACAACACCCCGCTGCACGCGCCGCCGTTCCGAATTTGCGGCCTTAGAGTCTAACCAAAGACTAAAATAGTATACCTACTGAGTCTAACGTGTAGCGCACGCGGCGTTCATCGCTGCGGCGGACGCGGCGGGCAAGGGAGCAGGGGGCGGGTGTGGACGTTCGCGGCGATGCCATCCGCGGGCTCCGCCCGCATCTCAAGAATACGCGTGTAAAATTGCTTCTCCGTAAACGGTCTCAAGTGACCACTTGATACACCACTGATACCGGCTGCGTCATCCGCGCCAACATGCACAGAATCGGCTGCTACTCAAGCGCCACAGACACAGACCAAACTTTCCACGAGCGGCTGGCAACAGAGCATCGTTAGGAATAGTTTTAGAAACAACCCTGATAATGACCAGAAAGACGCGGGGAAGGCTACCGGTTCAGGTGGTTCTATCCCGACCCCGGCGGGCGAAGTACGCATGCATCAGCGCGAAAAAGCCTTAGCTGGGGAAAGGAAACACGGCGACCAGATGCGCGTCTGCGAAGGCAGTAGCCAGAGTAGTGCGCGGACGGTTGCCATAGAGCAAGTACGCGACCAGCCGCGAGTCCGCGAGGGTCTAACCCAGCGCGAAAAACGGCCGGACGCGGAAACGCGCGACCGAGGACGAGTCCGCTGCAAGGGGGTAACCCAGCGCGAAAAATCCTCGGAAGCGTTGGAATCCACCGGGGCTGAAGGCCTGAACCCAGACCAACTGAGACGTGACACAGACCGACCGATGCCGAGAAGGCTGAGGGGGAAACGGCCTCGGCCCTCACACAAGAGGGACCTGGCGTCGGGTGCTCGTCCGGACGCCTCTGAACCACAACCAGGGCCGAGCGGCTCGGGGACGGCAAAGAGGGACCGCCCGGACGATACGGCCTCGCCGAGTGCACTCCAGGGTAACCCGAAGCGTGTGAGGACCCAGGTTGCTCAAGGGGAGCAGAGAACCTACGCGCGGGCCACAAAGGACATTCCGGCGCGGCTCTCCGTAGCAATCTGCTTCCCCCCCCCCTCCAGAGACCTGACAAAGACTGAGGCGACACATATTAGGACTGAGCTTGAGAGACTCGTCATGGAGACCGACCCGACCAAACCACTCCCGGCCTTCCGCGGTTACCCTAGGGTAGCGGATGGCACCGTGCAGATGTGGTGCGAGGATGAAAACGCCCTGACTTGGCTGACCCTAAATGTGCCCAAAATTAGACTCCCGGAGACTGACCTAACCCTGACCGTCATGCGACAGACTGACGTACCAACCCGTGTCCGAGCCGCGCTCTTCGTCCCCAGGTACAACGGGGACATAGCGCGGCTCCAGAGTGTTCTGATACGTCAGAATACTTGGTACGACATAGGGAGGTGGTCACTGTACAGGGCAACTTCTGTCGGTGGGGATAACCATGGGACATATTTGACCCTGGGAATCCCAACTGATGAAGTGGAAAAGGTCTTGGGGCGGGAGCGGCGCATATCGTACCTACTCGGGTCGATATACGTCCGTTTCTACCCCAAGACCCAGCCCTCTGACGTAAAGACCGAGACTGAGACCACAGAACCGACACAGACTGATGACCGTGACATGATGCAACTGGAGGAGGAAATGGCGAGGGCAGCGATGGCCGATGCGGAGACCGACTCCGCACCACCCACATCACCCGGGTGGACGTCGCAGCTGCTCGCATCCTCACCGAGTCGCGACAACTGGCCCGGAACAGTGGAGGAGGAAGGAAGACTATCCGATGGATCCTCTTCCTCCTAACTCCACACCACCACCGCCGACGGCGCCCACACCCAACACCCCCACACCCAACACCCCAACACCCAACAACATCCAGATCATTCAAACAAACCTCCAGCATAGCCAAACTGCCACGGCAAGCCTACGCAGGGCTCTGGAGGTGAAACCACGAACAATCGCACTCATACAAGAGCCGTGGATCAGAAACGATAGGATATGCGGCCTTGGAAACATCGGAGGTAAATTGACAGTCAACACAAACAGTTCGAATAAACCACGAACCTGTATATACACACCTAAAGACGTACCCATTACGCCACTAACCCAATTCTGTTCCAGAGACCTGACAGCGATCAGGCTCCAAACCGACAGAGACATCCCAGATCTTGTGCTAGCCTCGGTGTATATGCCAGGCGATGACGAGAACTGCCCACCGAAGGAGATGACTGATTTGGTCCAACACTGCGAGTTCGCCAACCTGGACCTGATCATCTGCACGGACTCAAATGCTCATCACCCACTTTGGGGAAGTGAAGTATCAAACAACAGAGGTGAGGCACTATCGACATACTTATTCTCGACTAACCTTAACATCGTGAACCGTGGCTCTGAACCCACTTGGGTCACTGCCAGAGGACAAACGATCATAGACCTAACGCTAGCCACAGAAAATGCAACAAAGATTATCTCAGATTGGCGAGTGTCCGACGAGCCCTCCTGCTCTGACCACAGGAGAATCCGCTTTGCACTAGTAGCCAACACAAAAAAGCCTGAACCCAGGCGTAATCCACGCCGTACAGACATACCTAAATTTAAACGCCTCCTAGCCTCTTTGTTAGCTAGGCACCAACTGTACCAAGCTCCAATCACAGATCGCACAGAACTAGAAAACACTGTAACAAAACTAACTGACTACATAACTGAAGCATATCACACGTGCTGCAAACTAAGGGCATCACACACCAGGGGTAAGGGTAACCCCTGGTGGAATGCTGAACTCAACAAACTCAGATTTACACTACGCAAACAATTCAACAGAGCAAAAAACACCAGACTCCCAGAAGACTGGGAAATGTACAAAAAAACACAATACACTTTCAAGAAACAAATTAGAACCGCCAGGAAAACTGCCTGGCGGAATTTCTGTGAATCTATTGAAACAAACTACGAAGCTGCCCGAGTAAGGAGGATCCTATCAACAGAACAGGATCGCACTCTCGGCGCACTGAAAAAACCCGATAACTCGTACACACAAACAGATCAAGAGGCCAGTAGGGTCCTTTTGGAAACGCACTTCCCAGGCTGTAATCTTAACGAGGACAGTATGTGGGCTGGCGAATCTGGACGGGCTCCTGCTGACCAAGACTGGTCTACAGCCCGTAACATAGTAACAGAAGATCGAATAGCATGGGCTATAGAGACCTTTCAACCGTACAAATCTGCAGGACTAGATGGCATTTTCCCTGCCCTACTACAGTGGGGAGAGAAAATCTTAACACCGTGGCTACTAGCTATCTATCAAGCCTGCATAGCACACAGATACATACCCCTAGCATGGCGAGAAGTAAAAGTCATTTTCATCCCCAAGCCGGGAAAAACGGACTACACACAGCCCAAAGCGTACAGACCAATAAGCCTAACATCCTTCCTACTGAAAACCCTGGAGAGGCTCTGTGATAGATACATCCGGGATGGACCCCTGCGCCAATACCCACTTCACAGACAACAACACGCCTACTCCGCGGGGAAGTCGACAGATTCTGCTCTGCACAGCGTGGTCTCACAGATCGAGTGTGCTATACACCATAAATGCTCCTCACTAGCTGTCTTTATTGACATCGAGGGCGCCTTTGACAAAACCATGTTTCAGAGTATTGGCACAGCTCTCGAAAGGCATGGTGTGGACACCACCCTGAGTGGTTGGATCACAAATATGCTCAAGCAAAGAGCTGTGCAAGTTACCATAAACAACACAACAAGGGCCATCGTGGCGAAAGGTTGCCCCCAAGGGGGCGTCCTCTCGCCACTACTATGGAACCTGGTCGCAGATAACCTTATTAGAAGACTCAACGATAAAGGATACTTTACCGTGGGCTACGCTGATGACATAACCATAATAATAAACGGGACACACGAAAACACGCTATGCAACCTCATGCGCCAAGCCTTGAAAATAGTAGAGGACTGGTGCAAAGAATATCAGCTAGCAGTGAACCCTACCAAAACTGAACTTGTCCTCTTCACCAAAAAGAGGAAACTGCCAACACTAGAACTACCACGGTTTTTCGGAACCACCCTAAGCCTTTCAACTGAAACCAAATACCTGGGCATTCATTTGGATAAACAGCTGAATTGGGCAAAACACACGGAGTACACCACCAAGAAAGCCAGTATATGCATGTGGCAATGCAAACGCATGCTGGGTAGGAACTGGGGCATCAGTCCCAATATAACCCACTGGCTATACACCACAGTTATCAGACCAATAGTCACATATGGCTCCTTAGTCTGGTGGCCCAGGACAGACTTGAGCACGGCACAAAAAGACCTTGAAAAGCTGCAGCGACTTGCCTGCGTGGCAATCACTAGCAGTATGAGAACAGCACCCACTGCGGCCCTGCAGGCCATGCTGGGACTGCCACCACTACATCTTATAGTACGAGAGGAGGCAGCCCTAGCGGCTTTCAGGCTCAGTACATCGGGAACTTTACGTACAGACTCCAGAATCAAGCACACACGCATCATGGAGGACGCTGTCAAGCGTCAACCCATGATGATAGCACCCAATGACAAAGCTCAAAAGACATACCATTTCCAGAGGCACTACAACATAGTGCTAACACAGGAACTGGATGACCACTCGGGTCCCAAAGAGTTGAGAATATACACTGACGGATCTAAGACAAGCACTGGAACTGGAGTTGGAGTCTACTCCAGTGACCTCAACATAAAAATATCCAGGCCGCTAGGAATGCTAAACACCGTCTATCAGGCGGAATGCGTGGGCATTATCCAAGCGGCCCATGCCCTAGAAGCCAGGAGAGTCATGGATACGCATATTCGCATACTCTCCGACAGCGCCTCCGTTCTCCAAACCCTGGAAAAAAACTACGCTACCTCGAAACTCATACAAGAATGCCACAATGCACTAGAACGCGTCACAGTGACCAACCGCAACACTGTGACGTTGCAGTGGATCAAAGGACACAGCGGATCACTAGGAAATGACGCAGCCGATGAGCTGGCCAGAAGGGGATCTGGTGCGATGGCTGTTGGACCCGAACCCATTGTACCACTCCCTTTTACCCAGCTGCGCACGTGGCTACAAGAACATACCCACACACAGGCAGAACGATGGTGGGCCTTGACACCAGGCTGTAGGCAGTCCAAGGAGGTTATGCCATCCTTAAATAGGAAACTTACCAGGCGCCTTCTGCAACTGGATAGAGGCAGCCTACGAGTGGTGGCGGGGACCATCACTGGACACTGCTCGCTGAACAAACATTACCACACGATAGGTATAACGGACAGTCCTCTGTGCAGAGCCTGCATGGAGGAGGAGGAAACGGTATCGCACGTGCTCCTTGAGTGCACAGGCGTTACCGAAATACGGAGGCAAACAATAGGGACACCTAACTCACTCACAGACATCCTGAACACACTGAATGGGCTGATCTGCTTCTGGAGAGAGGTCGGCTGGTTTGAATGACGGCCGACATGGCTCACGCACAATGGTCCACAGCAGGACTAAGTGCGGAAACCATACTCGATAGATAGATAGAACGGTCTCAAGTCTCATAACGCCATATGTTTGAATTTAGTGCGGGCCGTCGCGTCGCTAAACGCTCCGCTCGACGCCCCCCGTCTCCGTAAACGAGGCATCTAATTTGGATACAAATATAAGTTCTATAAACAGTATTGTGCAGTGTGCTTTACTAAGATTATAGGTAGGTGTAATGAGTTATATCATTAGATTTTCTTTTACACCCTGACCGAAAATGTAAAAATTGCTGCAACTGCAACTCTGTGCTTGAACTAAGAACTATTCTATAAACCGCAATATTTAATTAATCATCTGCCTAGCCCTTTTCCCAACTATATTGGGGTCGGCTCCCAGTCAAACCGGATTCAGCTGAATACCAGTATTTTACGTGGAGCGGCTGCCTACCAGACCTCCACAACCCATTAACTGGGTAACACGGTACTTCTTGGTAAGACTGGTGTCAGGTTTAAACCGCAATAATTAATGATTAATGAAAACTACTGACATTGCTGTAACAATGTTAATGAATGGCTTTAAAATCGCGAGGGTATCGTAAATCGATAGAAAATGATTAAATCTGATATCACGAAAAGCCGCCATGGTAGATTAAGTATTTTGCTTCAACTGACTTTTGGCGCACTGAATTAAATTAGTGAGAAAACAAAAACGGATAATGGAAGAAAGCTTATTTCGGGGAATTTTCTTCTGTATGAACGTACTAGATTAGTGTATCCAACATTTAAACCGAGATCTATGGAAGAAATATGAGATACTTTTTTTCTTTTTGGAGGCCACTAAATAATAATTTATATCGATTAAGTAGTCATTAAAATTAATGATAGTAGGTACCATTTTATTACTTACTACTAGGTACTTTAATGTCACATTGTATATCAAATAGTAAATAAATGTAGGCAGAACACTGACTCACAAAATGATGTTAATATGTAAGAAATCTTCAGTCCTCTTGATTGTGTGACTTATTTAATGGTTGCCTTTCCGCACATTCTGATATTGCTTAAACATCATGTGGATCCTATTCGGATTTTGTGTGAGATGACCTCTGTTCTTTTGTTTACGTTTTGGTTTTTTGATTTTGTTGTTGAAAGTGTGTTTGTGGCCCACACTCCCTGATGCTGGAGGACTGTGCGGGTCTTGCGTGAAGATTGCTCTCAGAAAATTCAACTGTGTGCCTTCCTCAAAACTCTTTGAAGCAAACTGAAAGTGAGAAATAATTCTGTCCGCCAGAGCATTGACAATGGCACCTGAGCAATTCCTGTTGTGCTCGAAAGCATCCTGAATGCAAATTTTAGACTCGACACTTAACTTTTTCCGCACATCCTTTGATGCAATATCTTTGTACAAAGAAAACTCTTCAGGCACATCGAAATGTTCAAAAGATTTCTTGTTTATCACACGTCCTATAAATGGCGAAATTATATTTTCTTTATAGTTAAAAGTACTGAAACACTTGAAGAAACCGCCCATCAGTTCGTAAAGTGTGTCGGAATTCCTTGTGACGCTGCATGTCATACTCTCATCAAAGGCGGTGTTCCAACCGTCCACATAGTTGTTGGGCGTGTTTCTTTGTAGCTCATGGACTGAAGGCAATATGTTCATCAGCTGCAGATAAAATATCACCATCAAGATCAAGGAATAGTTGCTCATTAGATTGGTGCCCGTGAACTTGTGTATCTTCGACCAGTACTTTACCAGTACAGCTAGTGGCAGGGCTCTTTTGTCCCAATGCAGTAAAAATGCAATTAGTTGACTATTTCGAACTCCAGCAGGACTTATAAAATTGAAATCACACTGGCATTGAGTTGGTATGTGAAAAAACTTTACAATGGGTACTTTGGCTGTTGTTATGGCAACTATCCCGCTGAACTTCTTGTCATATCTGAAGAGAACATTCCGGGCTCGGATGATGTGTCCTGAGTGGGGCTGCTCTCCATTTGGTAAGGCCACATAACAGTCCACATCACTTGTTTTAATTCCTAGACCCGTCACTACGGAACCAAACGGTTCAATACTACAACCTGAAACAAAATAATTGCAAGATTAATGTAACTACACAACTAAGTACCTACTCGTATTTCAAACACATAGCTGGGGCTAAGTTACCAGAGCACTTGTAACTTTAAGAATCTAAACATACAGACTACACACCCGTAGCAACAACACAGCTCGGATGCAGTTGACATAAACGCATTCATTTGCAAGGCAAATGCACACCGACTCCATCCAAATTGTAACTTTCCAGCTTGTGTGCAGTTCAAATGCAATCGGTTGTTAAGACCCTCACATACTATACCTGACAGATTTCCATTAGAAAATGCAAAAAACTTTTGAATTATATTGACGAAACTGGCAATAGGGTATTCTACTAGGTAGAAAAAATATTATTCTATTTAGTCCATCTGTTAGATTTCCAAAAACTATTGGACACATATTTTTTTTGCCATTTTAAATCGCTAAAAATTATAAAGATAAAATTCATCAAGGTGAAATGTGTTCAATATTTTTTGGAAATCTATCAGATAGACTAATTAGTTTTTTCAGTATTACAAAGTGACTCCAACATTCACATGCAACTTAATTTGGCTTTGTAGAAACAGAAAGTATGGAACTGTACTGTTTTGTACCTGGTGATACATGCTGCAGTGCTTGTTTTAAGTCGTCAAAGAGAAGCCCCAGCTTGTGCACCCTCTCTGCAGACAGCCTCACGAAAGACAAAATATCTTGCACTTGATCATCAAAGTCACCTTCAAAGTGCAGGTTGCGTGTGTCCAGTATATCAACTAAATAAAAACATATGATTAGAGAATAGAGCACCTATAAAATTTATTCTTTACATCTGTAAATAAAATAAGTACGTGTTCAGACATGGCACCAGCCCGTTAGGGCCAGAGCCTGCCAGGGTTGCGGAATATGTTCGAAAGAGTTACCGCGGCCCTGGAAAGAAAGGCACTAGGAGGACTAAGGGTGGGTTTTAGACAGTAAAAGTCTGACACTCCCTGCCGCTCCACCCAGAGCGGGAGGGGTCATTTGATGATTTCCCATCCTCTAAAAAAAAAACTCACTGTGTGATTAGTAATTGAGTGCATTACTTCAAATGGAATTTTCTAGGCCTATTTTTGAATGAATTTGATCCTATAATTTGCGGAACAAATTGAGTTAGGGGTGCAGAAAGCATTATTTGTATAAAGTTACAACTATCGAATTTCTAACACGGCGACTACTAGTAGATGTTATGTACATAAAATCCTAACATTAGAGTATCGAATACCTTGCATTGAATAACTTAGAAGAAAAAGTTCACAAAAGTTGTTTACTAGTTACAGAATACAGGCATGAACCTGGCAAATTAGTACCAAAAAACGTATCGATTTATTTACAAGAACAAGGTCGAAAAATTGTGAATCAAGTCTACAAGATAGAATGAATAGTAGTCACTAGCTTTATATACTTTATTTATTATATTTACCTTCACAATTCATATTGTGTCCTTAAAAAATCCTAAACCGAGTAAAAATATAAAAAATAAAGGTAGGTACCACTTGTCTTCTTGTTTTGTAATAAATATTATAAATAAACTGTTGTCAACAACATAACACGAGATGTCAGCTGTCAGTCAAAAACTCCGAACTACTCTATTATTATTTTTTTTATAACCAAAGAATGGACGTTTTGATTTTAGTTCGTAACTACATAACTACGCATTTTTCATTTATTCTATGAAAATGTTCCGAAGAAACGATCAGTAAGAGTCAATAAGTCCCTAGATATTCTGAAAAATTTCGCCAGGTAAGGGGCTGAAAATCCGCTAGATGTCCCTACTAGATCTTACCATGTAGGTAATATCGCTGGCTGTCGCAAAAAATTATACTGGACAAGTCCAATATAATTTTTTACTTGTCTGATGTATGCAAATATATTTTAATCTACTAAAACGAATAAATGCTTAAAAAAATATAGAATAGAATAAAAAATAAATAAATCATGATGAAAAAATCTGTGAGCAAAAAGATAATAATTATGTAGACCCTTAATTTTCAAACAGTTAAATGTAACGAAATACTTTACTGAAAAATAGGGTATTTTTATTATTATTATTATTTATTTAATTTCAGACAACATAGTCCACACAGGCACACAGCACACACACAACAGCAACAAAATACCTACTTAAAATACTTAAAAGTTGTTAGTAACAAAAATAGCTATGCCCTATGTTAGTACTTATATACTACAAGAGACATGGTTGTTTTGATGAGATGCCTCATTATGGGGCTCTCATCAAACTTATCCGCAATCACTTTCAGGAGGCTGTTGCTGCCGCCACGCAATCTGGCGAGAAGAGATGCACTCTTCTTGTGCACGACAGCTGAGAAGCTATCGACTCTGGCTTGAGCAAACATCTCTGATGCGCTGCAACAACGCGGCAGCCCCATCGGCGCCCTGAAAGCGTTGTTATACTGGATGCGCAGCGCACCGGCGGCCCGTTTCGTACAGCTGATCCATAGGGGGCTCGAGTACAGGGATGTGCAGTATGCTCTGAAGATTTTGTATTTAGATAAATAGTTTTTTTTTAAGAAATAAGTCGTCCGGGTGTTCAATTATAATGTCGGCGGAAGTTGAAGCCTCTCCGTGGTCTCCAGTTACTTTTGTTCTTCTCATTGAGTACCTATTATTATTGTGGTTTTTCTTTTGCCGAATGCGTTAGGCCTAGCGCGCACTGCCTTGCGTTTTTTAAACGCACAATCTGTGAAGTAGGTATGGAGTGTCATAGAAGTGCGCGCACTGCGGTGAAGAAAACGCATGCGGTAGTCACCGTTGTCCTTTCGCTGCAAATTTGCGGTGAATCTACCGCAAATATTTTTGTATCGCACTGCGGTGAAAAAAACGGAGTGATGCCTACTTCATAGCTAGATCTGGCTATTTTCGGTATCGGGGCCTAACCACCAACTCTTAAAGCAGTATTACTTCAATTTTACTTCCAGTGGGAAAGAGACGGAGCTATACAGGGCCTAAACCACCTACTCATATAGCAGTATTACTTCTAGTGGGAAAGAGACAGAGCTATGCAGGACGTATAGCTCCGTCTCTTTCCCACTGGAAGTAATATTAAAGTAATACTGCTATAAGAGTTGGTGGTTTAGGCCCAGGACCTATATCCTAGTTTGGGATCAGATGGCGGTGTGTTTGTTGTCCCAAGATATTATTTAATAAAACTTGTAGCTAAATTTTATAGCTGCAATTTCTACAAACTTTTTAAATTACATTAAATGCTTGTGAAAAGTGATAAATGTTGCTATACTTAATTGCGTTTTGCCAAAATAAATACTTAAGAAAATGGGTACCTACGTACTGTAGAAAAATACTCCCAACTCAAAGATCGAAAATGAACCTGAGCCATCGACATCTTCCTCTTCAGTTACATTAATTGAATAACGGCATTGTTATTATTAAATTAACTTTAATTACCTGCGACGTTTATCTAAAAAATTTTTTTTTTTTTTTAAAAGAACGTTGCCCCACTAGGAATTTCTCCTGTATCGTGGGTGCGTTTACAAACATACAAAATCACATACACAAACAGCCAGACCCGGAACAACTATCTGTAGGCCATAAAAATATTTGCTCTGTGCGGGAATCGAACCCGCGACATGCAGCGTAGCAGCCGATCACTCAACCACTGGGCCAAGGAATAAATTATAAGTATCTACTGATTTTTTTACTCCTGTTTGACTTAATATGCAAAATGTGATCATAATTTGACCACATATTGGTACCTCCCTTTCTACTCTGTAGTAAGTACTAAGTAGCGATCAGCTACTTTTAGCAACTTTTTTGGGTCAAAAACTCTGGCTATCTAACAATTTTTTGCAAACTGTCTAGCCAATGACTAAAGGTAGCAGTTGGCAACATTGGCACGAGACACACACTCATAAAGACCGATTAATACCGATATTTTTCAGTATTAGCTAATATGATTATCATATATTAGTCCAGCAATATTATAATATCTAAACTAATATTTGAGGATCAGTGATTTAAGACCTATTATTATGTATCACTTCCATATTAGATTAGTGTTCATTATACTGTATCTCTGTAGTATTTTTTGAATATGAATATATTTGAACTAATACAGAAAAATATCGGTATTAACACATCTTTTAAGTCACAGGAAAGCAGAATACGCAATTTCGTATAATTGGATGATTTTTCCAACTATTTGGATTTAAAAACCAAACTGCTGAACTGATTTTGATAAAATTTCAATTGTATTAATCGAAAAGTAGGATATCCTTTCACAAAAACAATTTTTTTTAAATCAGTTCATATATTATGACTTATGACAGAGATATGAGGTAAAAAACACAAAAAAACAAACACCCGAAATGGGAACCTCCTCCTTTTTTGAAGTCGGTTAAAAACGTGCTTTTTTTTCACCGCAGTGCGCGGCCCCGTGAATGCGTTTATTCTACCGCACGGTCGAAAAAACGCACCGCGTTCCGCCGCTAGGCAGTGCGCGCAAGGCCTTAACAACTTCGTGCGGGAGTTTCTGATAAGAAGAACAGAATTTAACGTTTTTTTTTCAGAAAGTTTATTCCGAAGTTTGTTTTGTTTTATCAGGGGAATTCCCGTTTATAGTTCTACTTTTCATTTTATAACTGTCAAACTTTAACAAACAAATTAGAGTGAGTTGGTGTAAGAATAAACGAAATTGATTACTATTATAGGTACAGTTAATGGTAGGGGAGCCCATGATGCTAAATGTGGATTGTGGATTTACTCGAGCAGAAAACTAGTAGATTTGGTAGATTGGATGATTTGAAGAATGGTCCTTTCATGTTTCCACTTTTAGCGGTGGGGGAAGCGTCTACAAGGTTTCAAAGTTGTAAAAAAAAACAATGACATGGAAATACTCAAGCGTGTCAGATATTGATATTTTTCATGCTCCGACATGTCTCTGATACTATATATTAATCTGCCGATTAGCATGGTGGGGGTGGCCATGTGGGAAGGGTAAAAAAAATATATTTACTCGAGCGCGTCAGATTTTCAGAGGGGGTATTCAGTGAACCCTACAGATGCTCCCATTTCTTATTCTGACTATTTGGAAGTGACGCAAGCTCGCAGCGAATTCCTGAAAATGTAAAAAAAACCACCATCTTGAAAATAATACTCGAGCGCGTCAGATTAGGATACTGAAGGTTCATCATGATGTCCTAGCCATAGTGACCAAAAATCTGACAATTATTTTGAGGAGTATTGTATTTATTTATAACAATCTTACCTTCACTATCATTACAGATCTATGATCCAATGCGACAGAGTGGCTTTACTAACTACATCCTAAATCTACACCTTATACCCATGGACCTAAAAAAAAAGGTCCTAAACCTTTTTTTTTAGGTCCATGCTTATACCTAGTTAAAAAATATCTTAATGGGTTGTAGTGGTCTGGTAGGCACCCGCTTCACGTAAAATACTGGTATTCAGTTGAATTCGGTTTGACAGGAAGCCGACCTCAATATAATTGGGAAAAAGGCTGGGCAGATAATGATGCACAGCTGTAATGGGGTCATGGCGTCAAAGATACGGGAAAAGTGAAAGGGACCGAGAGGCGTGGAGTGGGAAACACATGCCTTACCCTACTGCACGCTCTGAACTTAATTAATTTACGATTTTATCTTAGCCTTCGGCTTGCGGAAACTGTCAGATTATTATTTTTTTTTTTTTTAAA
This sequence comes from Melanchra persicariae, assembly GCA_947386135.1. Classification (NCBI taxonomy): domain Eukaryota; kingdom Metazoa; phylum Arthropoda; class Insecta; order Lepidoptera; family Noctuidae; genus Melanchra; species Melanchra persicariae. The sequence continues at coordinate 782,156 of OX376659.1, read as the reverse complement.
TTTACTAAAAAAAGAATCACCAAAATTAAATAAAAGTTACTATCACTGAGGAAACAAAATGTCGGCCAAAGCATGATTGATAAGCAGATACAAAATATACCTACTATTGGACTGCGTTACCGAAAAAAAAACAGCCATGACATGCTTCGAACGCCTACGGTCATTATTTTAACGAACGTAGCGTTCGTATCTCAATATTAGTTTTCAGCCCTAATCAGATTGCAAATTGAAGATTTTGTTTAATATTACCTACCTACTTTAAAACACATTTGTCAATACTACAGATTGTAAGACAGGTCTTATTCTATTGTCGTGCCTTTGTATTATTAAGATTTTCCTTGAATAAACACTTTTAAAATTGAATCCCTATGTTTCATAGTTTATAAACTTTTTTTTTTGACGACTACTCTGTCCAGTTGTGCGAAACTGCCCAGTTGAGAATCTGTCCAGTTGCGAATCTGTCCAGTTGCTCCTGAGGGGACAATTTCAGTACCTATTATCCAATTGGTCTGTGGAAGTCAGGTCAGTGTCATATCACACAGTGGTCAGTGTCATATCACTTTTCGTGTTGGATGTGCAGTTTAAAATAAAATGGCAAAACAATAATTCCGTCGGGTGGGATAAAATCAAACAGCAATCATAGTTGAAATAAAATTTTCTACAAACCGCATAAAAATAAATCGTAAGTGACTTAGCTTAATATTAAAATAAATTGGATTCACGTGTGTATTGATAAAACGATTTTTACACTAAGTAAATAAAAGTTGAACTTCTCAAAAAAGAACATATTGTTTGTGTCATTTAAGTTGACGCGTGACGTCTCCGCCGCTAGCGGTCGGAGTGTCGTTAGCGGCGCTTGATAATAAACTTTCGGCGTTTTTAAAGAAGCTTTCTACATTTTTAGTCAACGTTTCTCCATTTCTACTAGAATTTTCTTCTGAATTATTTGTCAAATTCTGAATTTCTGCTGTTTTAACTGTTTCATCTGTATGATTCGTCAAAATTTCGGGCGGTTTATGTGGATTTTCTTCACTGATTGTCAAAATTTCATTTGTTTTGTTTGTCAATGTTGCTATTGAACTACTCTCTACTGTTTGTTCTGAACTATTTGTCGACGTTTCTGTCTTGTTGGTTATTTTCTCGTTAGTGGTAGTCAACGTTCGCTCCGTGTTGTTGGTGGGCGGCGTATCCCCAGCTTGGTCTGACTTGGGCACGAGTATGACTTCCGAATCTTCGTCATCATCCGAATCCATTTCATTTGCATTATTTTCCTCCATGGTTTTGGCTATTTTAGTCGCGGTGTCCTTACAGTTGGGCATTGAGAAAGGTTTCAGCAACTCTATTAACCAAATTTGCATCACGGATATGAAGAACTTGCCCAACTCTCTGTAGGCTTCCAGGTCGCCGGAACATAATCTGATCGAGATCACGGCGCTTTTAGGGTTATGACAGTAAGTCAAAGTCAATTGGAACTGTATATTGAGGTCCTGCTTCTCAGCATTAATTATTTCTTGAGTGATCTTTGCCTGCTTCTCTTCAAAGGGAATTTTAATAACACTGTACAACTTGGAGAACACTTTCCGTTTCCATATTGGTTTCGTCACTGTCCCACCATACTTCTCTTTCTCTTTCTTTGTATCAGGGTTCACTTTCTCTTCCACCTTGCCCAGCTTAATCATCAACATATTTTCGAATATCTCCTTCACCATGTCTCTGACGATAGCCTTCCAATCCTCAGCAATGATAGTATTAACAATTCTAGGGAACAAATTGACTCTGAACTCTGGATGTGATTTTCCTCGAATCAGTTTAGGTCTCTGCAGTAGTATTATTTTAAGAAAATCTTGACACGAATTTAGTTTTTCCTTTTCGTACGCGTTGGCACAAAACTTGAAGTAAGTTTTGATGTCTAAGGCTAATTTGCTGGTGACCGTAGAAGAAACATTATGACACTGTTCGAAGGGGTCCTGCACCACAAACGACGTCTGGTACCGGATGGGCATGACGTAGTTATTGAAGACGTTCTTCTTGTATCGGTCGAACTCGTCGGGCATGGCGGCGGTGTCTTTGAACAGTTCCTTCTTGACTGGGACGCCGAGGTACGTGCAGACGGCCATCTCGTCGAAGTTGAAGAGGGAGTAATACTCGAAGAAGCCTCCGAGCAGCTCGGAGATGGACGACGTGTTGGAGTGCGCGGGCAGGCGCGAGGGCGTGTTCATGAAGCCGGTGTCCCAGTGGTCCACCAGGAAGGCGTGCTGCGCGTCGCGCTGCAGCCAGCCCACGGGCGGCAGGATGCTGTGCGGCGGCTGCTGCAGGTAGAAGATGATGAGCAGCGTCAGCGCGTAGTTGGTGAGCTTGCCGGTGCCGGACAGATCGTGCACCTTGGCCCAGTACTTGATGATGACGGCCATGGGCAGCAGGCGAGGGTCGGAGTGCAGCAGGAAGGCGATGAGGCGGCTGTTCTGCGCGCCCAGGGGCGTCTTGAAGGTGACGTCGCAGTTGGTCTCGGTGGGGATGTGGAAGAACTTGACGATGGGCGTGTTGGCGCGCGGGATGGCGAGGATCTCCGCGAAGGTGCTGCCGTACTGCATGAGCACGCGCTTGGCCTTGTTGACGTAGTTGCCGTTGGGCTGCCGGAACTGCCCCGGGATGTTGATGAAGCAGTCGGCGTCGCTCGTCTTGATGCCCAGCCCCGTTGTTATTGAGCCGAACGGCACCGCTTTGCAACCTGAGTAAGAAAGGATCGTTTTATTATTTTGTTTAAACAGAGAATGAAACAAGTAAACCGCTTTCCCTGTATAGATTTCGGACTTTAATGCCTATACGTAAAGTTTAGTTTCCACTGCAATTTTTACCTGTACTACAAAACCCGCCTTTATTGTCGCGGAATAAAAGCGCTGTCAAAAACATGGAGTTGGTTGTACTACTACCTAACTTACTCTACGAAATCCAGGAACATTTTGGGAAAATGTTTTTTTTTTTGTCAATATTTCTGTTTTTATTTTTAAGATTTATTCTGCTATTCGAGGCGGAGACAAATCCGACAAATCAAAAACCATGAATATCGGTCCAGCAGTTCTCGAGTTATAAGTGTTCGAACAAACCCGACCTTTGTTAAATAGTTATCGTGTAACGTATATTATGTCGTTAAATAGTTTGTGTTTGTTTTTAGTTTTGACAGGCCTGTTGGTCTAGTGGTTAGTGACCCTGACTGCAAAGCCGGAGGTCGTGGGTTCGATTCCCACCCAGGACAAACTTTGTGTGATGAGCATTATTGTTTGTTCTGTGTCTGGGTGTAATTTATCTATAATATGTATGTATTTATAAATTATACAGGGTGTCCCAAAACTCAACGTCAAGCCGAAACGGGGTGACAGGATTGATCATAACCATCACGAGAAAAATCTGAAAAAAAATCTATCCCATGCAGTTTGAAAATTATGGGCATTTTAAGAAAAACCTAGAAATTTGATCAAACTGTACCATTTTTCGGTTATTGTGGTTATTATTTTTTATTTTTGTTCATTTGAACTTTAGAAACGTAATCCTAAATAACATTTCTAGAATCCCAATAAAAAATAATGACACAATTGCCTTAAGTTCCCGAGAATTGAGACTATTTGTTAAACTACGAATTTAAAATTTTCAAGATTCGTCGACTTTGACAGGCCCTCCTATAAAAAAAATGTACTAGAGTGCCTTGGCAAGTAGCATTAAAAGTTGGCGCATTTAATCAGAATTCTAAAATGGTACAATACTTGTTAGTTCCATACAATAGAAAAGAGTAAAAAAATTAAAACCTCAAGTAACCCGATTTTTGCTATCAGATTTTACTCAGTTAAAATGTTTTTAATTCGCACAAGCTCTAGGTAGGTTCTTAATTTTAAGGCAAAATGATGAGAGAGATGGATAATGGGTATGTTTGCCATGAGTGAGCGAGACAGATAGTGACGCCACGCATTGAGACGGAGATGCGTCGTTTAAACGAGTGCGAATGAAACAGATAGATGCTATGGCATCTATCTGTTTCATTCGCACTAGTTTCAGCCAAGCAAATGGCTACGCTACTAGTCCGACACCAACCAGTTAGTACGTTTCGCTCATTCGTCTACTGCGCACGTTCGTATTCGCTTGTGTTGATTTCACTTTGGTAAAAGTGGCGTCACTATCTGTCTCGCTCACTCATGGTGAACATACCCATTATCCATCTCTCTCATCATTTTGTCTTAAAATTAAGAACCTACCTAGAGCTTGTGTGAATTAAAAACATTTTAACTGAGTAAAATGAGATAGCAAAAATCGGGTTACTTGAGGTTTTAATTTTTTTACTCTTTTCTATTGTATGGAACTAACAAGTATTGTACCATTTTAGAATTCTGATTAAATGCGCCAACTTTTAATGCCACTTGCCAAGGCACTCTAGTACATTTTTTTTATAGGAGGGCCTGTCAAAGTCGACGAATCTTGAAAATTTTAAATTCGTAGTTTAACAAATAGTCTCAATTCTCGGAAACTTGAGGCAATTGTGTCATTATTTTTTATTGGGATTCTAGAAATGTTATTTAGGATTACGTTTCCAAAGTTCAAATGAACAAAAATAAAAAAGAATAACCACAATAACCGAAAAATGGTACAGTTTGATCAAATTTCTAGGTTTTTCTTAAAATGCCCATAATTTTTAAACTGCATGGGATAGATTTTTTTTCAGATTTTTCTCGTGATGGTTATGATCAATCCTGTCACCCCGTTTCGGCTTGACGTTGAGTTTTGGGACACCCTGTATAAGTATGTATATCAGTTGTCTGGTTACCATAACACAAGCTCTGCTTAGCTTGGGATCAGATGGCCGTGTGTGAGTTGTCCCAAGATATTATTATTATTATTATTATTATTATTATAATAGCTTAAGATTATTATGCAAATAATTAGAGAAATCAAATATCATAGTTTCGCATTCATGGATTTTGAGTTATTGACGCGCGTATGTCAAACTCGATCGACGATTCTCGCTTACTTGCTGACTTTGTACTTATCACTGATTCTGATCACAGCTTGTGATTTGGTGAACAATGTTGTGGTGTAAAAATTGTAACCTTGAGTGTCGGACCTATAATCAATGTCAATATTGTTTTTAGACAAAAACCGCAAGTTTTACAGGCATTAGGACAAATGTTTAGTTTTCAGTAATAAATAAGCAATACGATGCCGCGAAATTCAAATTTTCTTACGTTTTTTGCGATTTGCAGGTCAGTGTCAGGCTGTACCTTGGTCAAAATTTGATTCGCGGCCGCAGCAAGTATTTATCTATAAAATTATAATCATTAAAATCATCAATACAACGCGTCCAGTTAGAATTGATGTCAAATGTAGTATTTCAATGAAATCATAACATTTGGCATCAATTCTAACTGAGAGAGTTGTATTGATGATTTTATTGATAACAGTTCTGTAAATACGTACTTGCTACGGCCGCAAATCATATTTTATTTTAATGGGGCAAACTTCTATAGAGTCTCTGGCATTGTCCTTTCAACTGAATGGGTCTAGTAGATTCGGAGAAAATTAGCTGTGACAGAAAGATCTATCTATCTATCTATCGAGTATGGTTTCCGCACTTAGTCCTGCTGTGGACCATTGTGCGTGAGCCATGTCGGCCGTCATTCAAACCAGCCAACCTCTCTCCAGAAGCAGATCAGCCCACTCAGTGTGTTCAGGATGTCTGTGAGTGAATTAGGTGTCCCTATTGTTTGCCTCCGTATTTCGGTAACGCCTGTGCACTCAAGGAGCACGTGCGATACCGTTTCCTCCTCCTCCATGCAGGCTCTGCACAGAGGACTGTCCGTTATACCTATCGTGTGGTAATGTTTGTTCAGCGAGCAGTGTCCGGTGATGGTCCCCGCCACCATTCGTAGGCTGCCTCTATCCAGTTGCAGAAGGCGCCTGGTAAGTTTCCTATTTAGGGATGGCATAGCCTCCTTGGACTGCCTGCAGCCTGGTGCCAAGGCCCACCATCGTTCTGCCTGTGTGTGGGTCTGTTCTTGTAGCCACGTGCGCAGCTGGGTAAAAGGGAGTGGTACAATGGGTTCGGGTCCAACAGCCATCGCACCAGATCCCCTTCTGGCCAGCTCATCGGCTGCGTCATTTCCTAGTGATCCGCTGTGTCCTTTAATCCACTGCAACGTCACAGTGTTGCGGTTGGTCACTGTGACGCGTTCTAGTGCATTGTGGCATTCTTGTATGAGTTTCGAGGTAGCGTAGTTTTTTTCCAGGGTTTGGAGAACGGAGGCGCTGTCGGAGAGTATGCGAATATGCGTATCCGTGACTCTCCTGGCTTCTAGGGCATGGGCCGCTTGGATAATGCCCACGCATTCCGCCTGATAGACAGTGTTTAGCATTCCTAGCGGCCTGGATATTTTTATGTTGAGGTCACTGGAGTAGACTCCAACTCCAGTTCCAGTGCTTGTCTTAGATCCGTCAGTGTATATTCTCAACTCTTTGGGCCCCGAGTAGTCAACCAGTTCCTGTGTTAGCACTATGTTATAGTGCCTCTGGAAATGGTATGTCTTTTGAGCTTTGTCATTGGGTGATATCATCATGGGTTGACGCTTGACGGCGTCCTCCATGATGCGTGTGTGCTTGATTCTGGAGTCTGTACGTAAAGTTCCCGATGTGCTGAGCCTGAAAACCGCTAGGGCTGCCTCCTCCCGTACTATAAGATGCAGTGGTGGCAGTCCCAGCATGGCCTGTAGGGCCGCAGTGGGTGCTGTTCTCATGCTACTAGTGATTGCCACGCAGGCAAGTCGCTGCAGCTTTTCAAGGTCTTTTTGTGCCGTGCTCAAGTCTGTCCTGGGCCACCAGACTAGGGAGCCGTATGTGACTGTTGGTCTGATAACTGTGGTGTATAGCCAGTGGGTTATGTTGGGACTGATGCCCCAGTTCCTACCCAGCATGCGTTTGCATTGCCACATGCATATACTGGCTTTCTTGGTGGTGTACTCCGTGTGTTTCGCCCAATTCAGCTGCTTATCCAAATAAATGCCCAGGTATTTGGTCTCAGTTGAGAGGCTTAGAGTGGTTTCGAAAAACCGTGGTAGTTCTAGTGTTGGCAGTTTCCTCTTTTTGGTGAAGAGGACAAGTTCAGTTTTGGTAGGGTTCACTGCTAGCTGATATTCTTTGCACCAGTCCTCTACTATTTTCAAGGCTTGGCGCATGAGGTTGCATAGCGTGTTTTCGTGTGTCCCGTTTATTATTATGGTTATGTCATCAGCGTAGCCCACGGTAAAGTATCCTTTATCGTTGAGTCTTCTAATAAGGTTATCTGCGACCAGGTTCCATAGTAGTGGCGAGAGGACGCCCCCTTGGGGGCAACCTTTCGCCACGATGGCCCTTGTAGTGTTGTTTATGGTAACTTGCACAGCTCTTTGCTTGAGCATATTTGTGATCCAGCCACTCAAGGTGGTGTCCACACCATGCCTTTCGAGAGCTGTGCCAATACTCTGAAACGTGGTTTTGTCAAAGGCGCCCTCGATGTCAATAAAGACAGCTAGTGAGGAGCATTTATGGTGTATAGCACATTCGATCTGTGAGACCACGCTGTGCAGAGCAGAATCTGTCGACTTCCCCGCGGAGTAGGCATGTTGTTGTCTGTGGAGTGGGTATTGGCGCAGGGGTCCATCCCGGATATATCTATCACATAGCCTCTCCAGGGTTTTCAGTAGGAAGGATGTTAGGCTTATTGGTCTGTACGCTTTGGGTTGTGTGTAGTCTGTTTTTCCCGGCTTGGGGATGAAAATGACTTTTACTTCTCGCCATGCTAGGGGTACGTATCTGTGTGCTATGCAGGCTTGATAGATTGCTAGTAGCCACGGTGTTAGGATTTTCTCGCCCCACTGTAGTAGGGCAGGGAAAATGCCATCTAGTCCTGCAGATTTGTACGGTTGAAAGGTCTCTATAGCCCATGCTATTCGATCTTCTGTTACTATGTTACGGGCTGTAGACCAGTCTTGGTCAGCAGGAGCCCGTCCAGATTCGCCCGCCCACGTACTGTCCCCGTTAAGATTACAGCCTGGGAAGTGCGTTTCCAAAAGGACCCTACTGGCCTCTTGATCTGTTTGTGTGTACGAGTTATCGGGTTTTTTCAGTGCGCCGAGAGTGCGATCCTGTTCTGTTGATAGGATTCTCCTTACTCGGGCAGCTTCGTAGTTTGTTTCGATGGATTCGCAGAAATTCCGCCAGGCAGTTTTCCTGGCGGTTCTGACTTGTTTCTTGAAGGTGTATTGTGTTTTTTTGTACATTTCCCAGTCTTCTGGAAGTCTGGTGTTTTTTGCTCTGTTGAATTGTCTGCGTAGTGTAATTCTGAGTTTGTTGAGTTCAGCATTCCACCAGGGGTTACAGGACAGAAAGATAGAAGCACGAGTGACAAGGGTCCCGTTTTTTCATACGGAGGTTCGGAACCTTAAATACATAAAAAAGAATCGGGTTTTGACGAAATTCCATAAAAGTAGTGATGAAATGACACAAACTCTGCAGATTCTTCCAGATATCATTTTCCTGAGCACCTCCACTTCAAAATCAGTAAAGACATACTAACCTGGCCACTGCGACTGCAAGGCTACCTCGAGGTCTGTGTACAGCTGACTGAGACACTTGACATCCTCCTGCGTCAGCCTGACTGCAGACAGGATGCTGTCCAGCTGACCGTGGAAGTCGCCCGCCAGGTCGATCTTCTTCGGCTCCACGATAACACCTGCAACGAGGAATAGGTAATTAGGAGATGTTACAAACCGGACCGAGATTAGAGCCCAATGAGTCAAAATGAATAATAATAGTTATTCCAGAAATAAATACACATTTTACAACTTGATCAAAAAGAAAAACAGTTTTGCTAGTAAGAAGTGGTATCAATTCAAATGTGGAATTCTAAAGTGATCAGCATTCTTGTACCTTTCTGTTTACTCATGGGAAACTCTCTCTTGGGCGAGGTGGGCTGGCTCATCTCCTGCGCCACCTTGACGGAGTAGATCTTGACGGAGAGGTAGTGGCCGTAGATGTGCAGGCGCTTGCTGGTGGACACGGCGGCCAGCGCCTCCTGCTCGCTGCTGAACGTGAGCGTGGCCGTCCAGCTGTTGCACCGGTCTATGCGCACATTGCCGAACTTTGTGAACACGTCCAGCAGGTCTTGCGGTTGAGTGTAGTTTGGGTAGCCTGGAATAGTATGAGAAGAAAATGGTGATGCGATTGAACAATTTAGAACTTTTAGAATATAATGTTTAGAACTAGCCGCTCGCGGGCTAAATAGGTACTTGAGGTTAGGTTTGCATGGCAAAGATTTTAACGTTTTCGTGCAGGTGGTGTGGAAATAGTTACACTCATGTGATAATGATAATAGTATGACATGACATGAGTGTATTACCTACTACACTACACTACACACTACAATACCTAATTATGTACAGTTGCATATAAGACATTATCTACATACTGAAATACTGTTGAGTTCACAATTTATTAGTAACTAGCACTTCGCCCGCGACTTCGTCCGCGCGGATTTAGTAGGTACTCCACAAACTTCAACGCCCCCTATACCCATATAATGGTTAGTTTTGGATAATTAAGCACAACGATTTTCATTAATTTACATTAATTACTTAGCCATTTCTACTTATTCCATGGTCTCAGGTTCAGCGCAACTGTTCACCCCGTTCACCCCGTCAGGAGTTGATTATGCAAAAATTGTTAGGTACATCTGTTTCAATAATCCCATTTTTAGTTTGTTCATAGCATCCCGACGTAAATTAAAGCAAGCAATAATGTCCTCCCCTAAAAACTTAATCACCCCTGCTTCACCCCTTATTATGTAGGTATGTAGTTTTTTTGCGAAAAATCCAAACATTTGTTATTCTTATGTTTTAACGAAATCATTTTCAACTTCATCGGACCAAGCATTGTTATGATTCTTCCCAGTTCGCTCAAACCGCGACATTTTTCTTACTCCGAGCATGTTTATTACCGTCGTAACTTTTGAACGAAAGGTCCGATTTGAATAATTTAAAGTGTAATTTACACGGACATAATCAACCTTAATTATCAAACCATTTAAATGGATAAGGATTGATATCATGATACCGAAATCACCATTTTTTCAAATCACCAAGGATTTGCTTGAATAATTTGAACAAAAAGCGGTCATGGTGACTTAACCATAATAGTTAGACATATGCTATCGCGGACTTTTTTGTAGACATTGATGACCTCTATAAAACTGTAGTACATCACTTTGCTCTATTATCAATAGATTCCGCAGCGTACGCGATATAAGGATTTTTTCTCACACCTTGGGTTACATTATCGAAGTTTTCATACGGATCCCTAACTTTTTTGAAAATATTCTATAGCCTATGTCCATCATCGATAATGTACAATTCGACTGGTGAAAGAATTTTTCAAATCGGTCCAGTAGTTTCGGAGCCTATTCATTTCAAACAAACAAACAAACAAACAAATCTTTCCTCTTTATAATATTAGTGTAGAAGTGTAGACAAGCATGCGTCTGCGATCTATTCACATTCCGTTGAATGCGCTTGGGCATCTTATATGAAAGTTACTGACACCCCAAACTGTCTGATTTGCAAAATAATAGAGGATATCTACCACACTATGGTGGAGTGTGCTCGAGTTTGTGCAGAACGGAGCTTTAGTTTAAGGGATGTAAGTATGTTTAATGTGATCCTATCTAAACAGTACATCCAAATCAGCTATTAAGTTATATTATTTAATTATTAAACTAATTAAGATCATAGTTATTGGCTACCTAATTTGATGTTCTTTGTAAAAGTACAAGGCTGGCATAATCGCTTGGCGATTAAAACCTTTTTCCAAGTAAAGATTAAAAACACTACCTTCGTGACTGGGAAGTCATTGAGAGAGAGAGAGATTCTCTACGAAGGAGAAAGCAATGTACAGCGAAAACTAAAGTGGGGGACTTTAGTTTTCGCTGTACATTGCTTTCTCCTTCGTAGAGAATAAAAGGATGAGGCAACTTATCGTAAAGCTTAATCTCTAAAAAAAAGAACGTGCATTGAAATATTTTAAATTTTGATTTCGATATGAATAAATAGAATAGAATACTCATTATTATCTTCACCAAGTTACAAAATAATATAGATGAAGAAAACATTACATAGGATGACACAATAGGCGGCCTCATCGCTATAAGCGATCTTTTCAAGACAACCTTTGGATGGATTTTAAAGAGAAAAGGAAAAGCAGTACTGTAGGTAGTCTTAGGTGTACTATTTATTTATTTAAACTTTATGTACAATAGTGGTACATGGGCGGACTTAATGCAACAAGGCATTCTCTACCAGTCAACCATTGGGTTAAAAAGACTACACTGTGGTAGGTGTACAACAAATAACATTAAAAATAGTTTTGCGAGTTTTGTTTGTTTTGTTTTGTGTAAATACATACAATAGTAATAAATAATGGAACAAAAGCATAGAACCCAAGTAAAAACGATTAAAGAAAAAAAGTGATTTGTTAAAAAATATTTTTATTATTTATTTTTATGTTTAGCCCAAAACTTTAAGAAAATGATTGTATTATTGTTAATGCTCGAATTATCTGTGATTGAAATTTATGACTTATTAATAATTGGCCATAATAAAAAAGTCTGTTATCTATGAATATGAATATTTACAGCCTTGTTTATAATACGTATTTATTAAGAAATGATTACTATTACTTTCCTAATTTAATAACTGTCTTTAAGAGTCTGATTATCTGTGATACAAAATACCAGTTTAAATGTTTAATTTTAACAAGTTTATTCATATCGAAATCATAATAAAAACATATTTCAATGCACTTTGTCTTTTTTTAGAGATTAGAGGCAGGTTTAGGATAAGTTGCCTCCTCCTTTTATTCTCTACGAAGGAGAAAGCAATGTACAGCGAAACTGAAGTGGGGGCAATGACTTCCCAGCCACCGCCGGTGGCGACTGGGAATTTTCATTCCCATGTGCTTCCGGTGGCAACTGGGAATGAATGAAAAACTACACCCATGATATGAATCCACTACTAAAGTTTCTTTTCCAATTTTTTTATATTTTCTTGGTGCACCTTTTCATATTGTTTTCTCGACTTTTCTGGTAATAATTGGTTAGAAATGTCTTTTGTTGCATTAGAAATATCTGGTGGTGTTATCAAAGCTTCTATCACTCATTTTTGTAAACAAAGTAATAAATTGCAATACGAGCAAAAATGGCGGGATACGACGTGAATTCGAATAACCAATAAGTTTTTCTTAAATTATCGAATAACCAATAAGTTCTTTTTTTGAAATTCATAAAGATACCACGAATTGAGTACCTAGTGAGAATGTGGCTGTTTGATGAGTTTCAGAAACTTATACAGAGGATTTATAGCATGGGTGTAGATTTAATAAAAGAATCTAGACGCAGTCTGGCGGGTCGAGGGTTTGACTATGTGTTACCACGTCAGTTCAAAGTCGAGCACTATGCCCTTAGTTGAATATTGCTTTGTGCATCTCACCAGTGACCACGATCCTGCGCGCGGGCGGCGCCTGCGGGTGAGCGTCGGGCGCGTCGGTAGGCTGGAGAGGGAGAGGGAGAGGGAGAGAGACAGGGACAGGCTCGCGCGGGCCGGCGCGGCGGCGGCGCGGCGCGTGGCGCGGGGACGACGGCGACGGCGACGGGGTGGACGACTGCACCAGCGTTGAGTTGTCCATGGCTCATAGGTGTAGGCGTTCACCTGTGAACAATCTTCTTGTTGTATCGTGCAAATAATCTCCAAGTAATGTGGTTGTGACCGACGGACATACCGAATTTATAGGATTACGTTTTAACGCTCTCAAGTTACCTATAGTTGTCAAAAAATAAAAAACCCCTTTATTTATACCTTGCCTTTTATTTTTTGACAACTAGACGACATCGGCCGACGTTTCGACGTTCTTTTATTCATTATAGTGTCATCTCGATTTATTATAATATTTTTAAGATCTTGAGGCAAGTAACAGACGTCAAAACGATTATGATGTTCTATTCTTCCCTGTGCGAGTTACTCATCTACTGCAACACGGCATGGCGCGTACAAAACCCATCTTAACAATCATGACAGCGAGCCGTCCTTAACGTCATACACAAATAACGATTCTGCTATCCAACAGCCCTAGTCTCCTACAATATGTCGTACAAATTGTTTTGAAACAGACTCCAAATATTCACCCGACCATTTATTTTAGTAAGCTGAGTTAGGCCCGGTTTCCACCAAAGCAGAGAGGAGAGATGTGTTGAATAAACCAATCCGATAAGCTAACCGGAGAAGAGATGTGGAAATAACGAAATCGGATTGGATTATTCAACACATCTCTCCTGTCTGCTTTGGTGGAAATCGGGCCTTATATATAATACAGGAGCCGCGAAGTTCCAATAATGTGTTCACTTATTTAGTTTTAAATCATAACGCCCTCCACTATGCCGGATGTACAAAAGAGATAAGTAAAGAAAAGCTTGTTTGAAAAAAAAAGGATGAGTCCGGCAATAAGGGCGCTTTGTTACACTTTTGCATCTATTGTTTCCAGTTTCTAGAAATAAACCTTTATAGCAACTCTACATTTTTATGACCCGATCGACCGGACCACGCATTGGTTTGCAGATGTTCCAAACTTGCACGTGTGAAAACTTTAATTTTTGAACAAAAGTATTTTGTTGTCTCAGAAATAGACTAACAAATGAATGTGAGATGTGCACGGAGAAAAAATAAAGTATCTACTTACTACTTTATTTTTAGTTAATTTGATCAATATGTAAAGTCAAAATAGGGACTACTTCCCAATAAAATAGAATTTACCGTTCGTTCTAGTAAATTCGAAATTGTCATGCAGTAAGGTATTTTTTAGTACAAATTACTAACATTTATTACCTTACTATAATGATAAAATCAATTAAAGTTTTTATAAATGATGTAGGTAACCATAATTTTGTAATCTTGGTTTATTATTAATGAATATTTTATTGTATATTGGTAAGTTTAAAGGGTTTTCGTTATTAAATTTATTTTATTGTTTAAATAAAGATTGAATTTGAGGGATTTCAACCTACGACCGCTCTCACGCACGTGCGCACACGACTGAACACTTACGCTTTAGCCCGCTTTGGATATCCTAACATTGAAAATAAGTTTCTAGAAAAGCATTTATTTTATCATAATTATCAAATACTCAAGCGCTAGTGATTTGTACCTTTACAATGCGAGTAAATGATCGAGCACATTAATACGGAGTATTACTTCGATTGAGTGCTACCAGAATTCTATAGTTTTACCTAACTGTAAGATATCACTCAATTTTATTCGCTTCGGAAAAATATTTTACTTTACAAGAAAGTGACATTTGTATTTTGGTTTTTAGGGTAACCAACGAAACCTTATTACTAAGCCTCCACTGTCCGTGCGTCTGTGTATCTGTCACCGGGCTGTCTTAAGAACTGTTATAGGTAGGCAGTTGACATTTTCACAGACTGTGTATTTCTATTGCCCCTATAATAATAATTGATAAAAATTAAATTAATTTCCTATAAGTACGGAACCCTTCTTGTGAGAGGCAGACTCGCACTTGGCCGGTTTTTTTTTCATTTGTCTGAGTAAACTCATTCATTTTTTAACGCTGCTAACTATTCGTTCAACAAGTTTGGATGCAGTACGCAACACTGCCCTCTCGAGTCTAGCCCTGATAAGATTACTAACAGTAAGCGGAATTAAACTCAGCACTCGTTATTGTGTTATGGTGTGCCGAGTCGCGTAACATCGATACAATTGACGGGACAATGCAAAACGAAGATAGTGTGAATCTGACATAAAGGTAAAATCATCAGGACATACAATTAATAATAATAATAATAATAATAATTTATTTAATTCAAAAACATTACATCTTGTTTACAAGTAACACTGGACCCCACACTAGGATACCCTGTGTCGTGGGGTCCAGTCTCTTTCATCACAAGGTTCGTATTTATGTACTGTAGAAAATTACATGTAATACGGAAATAGTTGTTTGCGTGGTATATAGTGTAGTGTAAGTGTTTAGTGTAGTGTAAGTGTGTAGTGTACATAAGTGTGTAGTGTAAGTGTAATGAATGTGTTGTGATAGAGTGAGTGTTATGGTGTGTGTGTTTGTGTATGATTTGAATCAGCCAATAGTGAAATTTTCAGATAGCGAGCTTGATAATAACACAACACGGTCCGATCTTTGAGGTTAAGCACTTGATGAGTTCGATCCGTCCACTACATGGATGTCCACAAAGTACTTGTTCGATCCCACGCAGCCCACATTACAACATATTTATAGTGTCATCATAACCATAATAGTATCACATCAGCGAAAAAGTTGCGACGGACACGGCGCGTGTATAAATCGCAGCAATAAATTCATAACAAAAAATTACACCAGCCAGGGTTTGTACTCAGAGCAATTGGGTAGCAGATCGCGGAATACAGTCAAATTACCGTTTTGGTGATCAAGTAGTATAGTGGTTCTAACTTTGTAAAGCATGTCTATCTCGATATTACTGTATACGACCACTTCTACAACCGATTTAGAGAGTTCTTGCCTCAAGTATGACACATGTTCATATTTTGATTACCTTGAACTCAGATATTATTATAAATCACATATTATCCATAACTCACGTAATCAGACTATCGTCACTGCGAACAGAAACTAAGCACTTTTAAGACAACACTCTGACGAACAAATTTTAAATACACATTGCACTTTGGACATTCAATGATTAAATACGGAATAACTATACTATTTATCTGTTTATATACACGATAGTACGACGAGTATAGACATTACAAAGACAAATGTTTCGGCTTTACGAGCGGGGAATTCCCCGGAAAATGTGCGACACAATATTTAGTATGAACAGAAGGACCACTTCATACAATTTTAAAATCAAAGATTAGAGAATGTAGTAGTAGTGTTCAAAGTTGCTATATATACTATATTATCAATAAATTGCTTAATGCTTTATATTTTAAGTTATTTTACATGCTTTTTTAAAGCATACTTTTTTATATGCGTATTTGTTACGGCGGCAACTACGGCATGCTTTATATGAATATTACATCGCGTTTATGAATTTATTACGATATAATGGAGCAGCAAAAAAAAAGCAACGAACTCTCAATCATACTTTCCAGACTTAGGAGTAGGACTGTCTATAAATTGATTGTTATTCATTTTGAACGAGTGAGACACAGACATTTTCGTCCATTAAACACACACCAAACATTAATTAAACAACAACACGATCTCTCATTAAATCGTGCTTACTTACACAATTATTATACTCAATAATCAATATTGCGTGTCCTATCACTGTTTACACTAAAAAAGCACGAAGCAAAATAGTGTAGGTATACCACGTGAGCCGCCCGGGATCACAAATTACGCGCTCGACCGATGACAATCGCTAGCATGCGAAGACTGGCCGCCGCACATCCACTATCTAAAATCTGGACAAAAGTCGAATTTACGAAGTTACATAAAAACCTTTCAAAGCCAAACATTTCTAACCTGTCCATTTCAAAAGGGACACATTTCTAACTCAGGTAGTCAACCCATCCCGCACAAGCTCGGCGTCTGTTTCACTGCATTGAAGTTTGAACTGTACGTTAGGTGTGCTAAATAGTGAAAAAAAAAAACATTGTGAATATGGAAGTACAAGGTACGTAGATTATTTTAACATAATAATGAAATACTTTTTTTCATTTAAGTATGTGATACAGTGTAAAATGTGGGTATTTTTTACTTTATTTTTTATTTTCAGATAATGTAGAATCAACTATTAGTTTTACCAGAAGAGCTTTGTACGAAATCATGCGTGACTGTAAATGAAAGAAAATTAAATAAAAGTTGGAGTTTTTGGGAACACAATTAGTTGCCCAATGCCCTGATGATAAAAAAAACTATTTTGGATCGTACTGCATCAACTATGCGTTGTTATTTTTATAGACAGACTTCAAAAGGTTTTGATAAGTTAAAAGAAGTACAAGACGTAAATGTCGAAGCTTTCCAGTTTAGACTATCTGTGCTTCACGCCAGAATAAGGTTTTTTTAGTCCCTCCTCCACCTCGCTTATGTAATCCCATTAAAAAAATGGCAGGCACGTAAGTACACCAGCAGAAAAAAAAAACTGTTAAGGAAAAAAAAGCGCAAATACAAAGAGAACAAATGGGACTGCTCGTGAACGTGCCTAAAGCAGGATTTGGAAATACCCATGATGGAAATACATCATGAAGATTTTTTGCAGACCTAGAAACTTTATCTCACATTACTGGAGTTAGACCTCACCTCCTCAAACGATTAAGAGTAATTTTAGAGGTTATTGCAATCGGAATCAGTACAGATGTTGAAAAGTTTGCTTCTTACACACAGGCAATAGCAAAGTTATAAGTATATTGATTTTTACAAATGATATCCTATGTCACATATTATTCACAAAGTTTTGAACATGGAGCTCAAGTCACAAGCCAAGCTATCGTTCCTGTTGGTCAATTGTCGGAGGAGGCGAAGACAATTTAAAAAACTTAAGTTAATAAAAGTTTTTTTTTATATAATTGCACTTTTTATTGTCATTATATTAAATCATATTATACCATGTTTTATTATTAAATAAACCATTAAATAATGTTGACCGGATTTTACCTGGCAATACAGTATGTGCGGAGCTGCCCCTTGCTTTTTAAAATGCTAAGTTGCTACTTGCGTTGCGTGTGATACGGACAGATGATAGAGCGAGAGAGTGCGGTTTATAGCAAATAGCAACAAGTGAGAGCCACGACATCATTTGCTATATGTTATGTATAATAAGCAAAGTGCTTTATGTTGCTATATGATATATTAACCACCCCTAGCTATGTAACAGTTTTCTAAACATCTTTTGCTGTTTGAGGGTTTAGCATTGTGTCAAATAAGTTTTTGTTGCTGAAAGGTTCAATTGGTTGAAAGATATAAAACTGCACATTCTGAGTGTTATAGTTCGACTTGTGAACCTTCTGAATCAAGTTTTTTTTGCAGCCGATTTAAAGAAACAAGAAATATAATAGTCATAGCAATTAGGACCTTATCTTGAAACCCTCCATTAACTAATGATGTACATTAAAGAGTACCTTTTAAATTCCAAAGGCTACTGCTAATTACTATCTACAGTCAAACATGGTGTGTAGATGTAAAGAGGCAGGCTACGTTTTTGGAAAGTGTTTCCTTAAAATTATGGAGTAATAAAAAAAAATCACTATTAAACTTACCGGTAAGAATATTGACTGCTTTTGCAAAGTATTTTGGCTCCAAATATCCTTTTTCGTTGCCACTGGTTAGAATAACACCATTTTCTGATTCATAAAACTTTACAGCATCAGCTAAGGCCCCCTCAAGGTCTATGTATATGTGGACTTCTGTGTCCCGGCGAAGACCACTGATTACCGAAGCATCGTCTAACGTTCCTTTAGCTAAATGTATGTGTTTGCGCTTCATTCGACTAATGCCATCATTTTTTATTTGTGGCCAGCATTTTAAATATGTGCCATGGATAACTGTGTTGTATTTGGGCTGAAAAAATCAAGATATTGTTACTGATGGTGCATTTGGTTACTTATCAAAACATGTACAGTGCTACATCAATAGCTGTGGCACAACAATATCTTGTCACACACACTGATGTCACCCAGTGGCGGCCCTAGGGCAGTGCGAGCGGTGCAACTACACCGTGCACCGTGCACAGGGGTGTTCCGAATTGAACCGAAATAGTTTAATAAAAAAACTGGTATTAAAACACATTGGTTGTTCGTTTGTCATTCATGATGACTAATAACTGTCCAGCATTACAGTTTAAATAAAAATTGCAATACAAATCGTGAACTGTTAGTTTTATTTACCTTACTTAGGTATGCCTAAAAGACTAAACGAGTAGCGTATTTACATTTAGGTCAGTGGCAGACAATGAGGGCGGCGGGAACCTGCTGTATTTTCTTGAAACAAGCATTACCATACTTTTGTTGGCAGCCGCCCTATAACATCTTAACTGTCAAAAAAAATCTAGGTGACATATCTGAGGTGCAAAACATTTTAGAGCTCACTTAGCTCGCTCTTGCATCTATCATCAGCCACAATTTTAAGCGTAAGAGCTCGGTTCGCTCGTATTTGCTTTCTAAATCCTGTTGATTCTACAATTTTTTGTGCTTAAGTCTACAACGTAACCCATCTGAAGTACTTTGGCTTGAGCCTTAAATCATTAACTAAGCGAAGTTTTGTCTAGTTAATTAACGGTGTGCGTAGGTACCTATTTGGCCTGGGATGCTAACTCTTAAAATACGCTAACTCCTAAGATATTTGGTCGGTCTGATACTACCAAAGGCGGATTATCCTGAAGGCAAATAAAATAAAATTATCGAGCTTGCTATTAAATTATTTCCTTAGGTTTGTCACGCCACATTTTTCTTTTTAATAACTCCTCCCCTATCCTATCCCCTCCCCACTCAGAGACAAACTGTCCCCTTCTTGAGCGAAATCTTGCCTTGTTGCCTGTTAGTGACGCCAATGTGGCAACATTTAATCCGCCTCTGGATACTACTCGTATTCATGAGATGTGAAAATGTATATTATCTTTCGCCTGAATATAAACTATACCTACTAACTACATAATTGACGGCACGGTTGGCGCAGTGGTTGAGCGATCGACTGCTGCGCTGCGTGTCGCGGGTTCGATTCCTGCACGGAACAAATATTTGTATGGCCTACAGATAGTTATTCCGGGTCTGGCTGTTTGTGTTTGTGAGTTTATATATGATTGTAAACGCACCCACGATACAGGAGAAATTCCTGTGGGGCAAAGATTAAAAATAAATATATATATAATCACGGGTGAACTTTTCTCAGCACACGAAAGTTTTATATTTGAGGGCGCGACACTTTAAGATCCAGCACCACCTAAAAATATGACTAGGGCCACCACCGTACTCACCTATACGAGATACGCCACAGAAAATGTATTTTAAAACAAAATGTAATAAACCTCAGTGATTGGAGTGAGGTCAGTGTCAGAAACTTCAGTGATGGTGTGTCCTTGGTTAGCTTTGATCTCCAGACAGTCAGTGGCGGGGTTTTTCCTCAGTTTGAATCTCTGCTTATCATTCTTATTTACAACTCTTTCAATGTCCAATGTGTTGTATTTGCCTCTGAATGTTTTGTGCTGTAATATTTTGTTTATATCTAAATATCCTTCTGGGCTAAAAAATAAAAAAAACTTATTTTATTCTAATCTCTTTATTTAAAATGTGTAAGTATCTTTTCTTCCTTCAGATCCTGTTTTACATTGTGTTCTCTTGCAAGTTTTAAGATAGTTTTATGTGCAAGTCATGCAATAGGTACTACCTATACATAGGTAATTCCAGTGTACACCGAACTGATAAAATTGTTTTACACTTAAAACTAGTTAGATTATCTAGAGTGTTGTGTGTCAATAGATGACCAGATAATATGAATTGGCAGAATGTAAGCAGTGAATTGATTGAATTTGCGAAAATATTTATACTTTTTTCAGACATTTATTATTGTATGTGGGTGGATAGTACAAACTCCAGTGTTCAGGGATTCATTGATTAGAGCATGTCAACTTTGATGCTGTTGCTATTTGATAAAGTTCAAATTCATTTAAATTTTTAATTAAGTAACTAACATCTTTATGAGATTTATCATTGAAAATATGAGTTAGTTCTTACTTTCTTCAACAGTTGCACAACAAATTAACTTTCAAGTTTGAGAATGCACAGTAAAAACAACAGTTAAAATAGTTTCTTAAAAAAAACTGCAATTAAAACTAAATTGTTTAAACTGAACAATATTAAAGAAGTTTATTTCCCTACTGAATCATAACAATTACAATGTCAAACGTGACCTCCTCGATGTGTGCATTTAATGAGGACACAAGACGTAAGTAAGTGAAATAACTTGGACATTTAGTGGGTAACTAAACAAATTGGACATAGTTAAGCAGAAAGGACTCAATCCACACAGTGGCCAAAATTGAGCTAAGTACGTATGCCATCGTACTCCTGAGGGCCAAATCTAAGTACGTATGCCATCTTACTCCTGAGGGCCGAATCTATCAAGTAGTAAAAACCCGATTTTTAAAATCTACACGGAAACTAGTTTTTCTCGCTACCCTGACTCAACCCACAGTATGAAGAGCACACAAAATGTGTTTGCTGTAACAAACACAATCTGCTTGAATTGCTTCTGAGTAATGTAATTTCTATGAGTATGTTCTTAAGGTCAATAAACCAGCATAAACTCAAACAGTTCAGATTCTTTCTAAGAATTAGTTTTGATTGGAAATATCATTTTATCAAAAAACTGTAAAGACTCAAAGCGGTTGGGTCGTTTCTGTGTGTGTGTGCTTAATTATCAGAAATGACTCAAAACACTTGAGATATTTCAGAAGAACGTCTTTAGATGAACAGCACATTTGGACGATGTTAAGGAGAAGGACTCAATCCACACAAAGTCATTTAGTATGAGTCCTTACATTAATAAAATTGTAAGGACTCAACCCACATTAACCACCACTTAAGTTTGTAAAGAAAGGTTTTTTTTTTATTTTCTCAGAATGTACTCAAAACTACCTTTCAACTAGAAAATAAGTTTACACCATTTACAGGCACTTTTGAATTGTCAAGGTCGGTCAGTCAAAGAGGTGAAGCTATTTTCACATTCCAAAGTATAGATCTCTATGGAGTGCAAAAACTATGGACACTTTTAAATCAATAAATTGTTACAAAGTTGTGGTTACATTGTTCTTATTGAAATTTTTCATATTATGTGAGAACGATGTAGAAAGACGTGCACGACAAAAGCGCCCAGAGCAAAAAAGGACCAATTCAAAGTACTAACAATTAAACCGTGGCAGTTGAGAGATGACGGAGCCAAAAGATGTATGAAAAAATAAAAACAAAAGTAAAATTATAAAATAAAAAGTATTGACCTTGAACCTAAAACCAAGCAAGATCACGTAAAAACGCAATTTATAAAAAAAAATGAAAACAAACCGCGCAAAAATGAGCGTGCACGTCAATTTCTGTCATCCTCCAAGTCAAAGTCAAGAGTTGGCCCGTATCCATTAACATCCATTAATGTTAGTGTAGTATTGATAGAATGATAAATTTACTATTTATGGTATATGTATAGGTACATATACATTAATTTTTAAATATTAACATACAAAGATATAAAAATATTTAAAAATGTAAAAAATAGTAGCCCACCGGTAGAGAGTAGAGTAGAGTAGGGACTCCCTTATCACTTAGACTCTCATTCGGTCCGTTGTGCGTAGGTGTCCTGGCTAAGTTAGCCAGCCTAGCTCCGCCCAGAAGCACAGGAGCTTCACAGGCTTCGCGGAGCGACCTCACCGTTCCGAGGATTTGTTCATGTTGGGTAGCCATGGCCTCGCATTCCAGGATGACGTGTAGCCCACCGGTATCGGGAAAAGGGTCCAAGCTACCGGCGGTCAGGGCTCTAAAGAGAGGAACCTCCTAATGAAGCAAGCCGTGTCCAGAAGTACTGCTTTCTGAATCAAGCCCTTGATCCAGCTGCCTAACTTTGACATGTTTCTGGTGTCCTAGTATTTCTGAATCTGTAGTACTAAGGCAGTAGCGGCTCTGAATTTCCACTTCCTCCTCAGTCTCGCTTATTCCATTCCACTTACCGGGATAAAAAGTAACCTGTGTTATTTCAGGATATGAATTACCTGTGTGCCATATTTCATCCAAATCCCTTCAGCTGTACATACATACGGCCTCATCTAGATCAAAATGACCAAAAAACATTGATGTGTAAAAGTGTTGTGTCTAACCTACTTACAAAATAAATATCATTTATCATTTACAAACTTTCACACTTAAAATATTAGTAGTTATCATTTACATACTTGCTACGGCCGCGAATCATATTTTGACCAATATACAACCTGACACTGAACTGCAAATTGCAAAAAACTTAAGAAAATTTGAATTTCGCGGGCTACCCTGGCGCTTCACCAGAAATTACAGCTGCAAACGCCCCAAAAGTGACTTTGTGTGTATTGAGTCTTTTCTGCTTTTAACTAGGTATGTCGAATTGCAAACACCGCATAATTGACGCGATCCAATTCAAATCGCGTCCCGTTTCGGTTGCGTCTCAACGGCACAGCACAGCTATACAAATTGACATTCATAAATATTATATTTATGTAGGTGCAGCTGGCTGGGTGAACTCAGGGCGCAGAGGTGACTAGAGAACATACCTTAACTTGAATCCTTCTCTGACTGCTCCGTGTCGTAGCAGCCAAGATAACGATTTACTCAACTGTATGTCTTTAATATTCCTGCAAAAAAAAAAAACAGAAACTAGATAATAAACTAATAATATTAGATAGTAATGAACTCCACAGCACAGCGCGTCATTCATTGAGACTACGTACATCTAATTTGTCAACGAAAAAGTTTACAATGCTTGCTTTACTGCTGGAATATTCTCGAGTTTAACACTAATTATGAAACTATGATTTATTTTGTCAGTCAAGTCTAAAACGACTTGAAAATTTGCGAGAAACAGAAAACTAGAAAACAAAGGATGCGGTTGTGTACGCCTTCGCAATAACGCATGCGTTATTTCCCCGTCGAATTGACATGTGTCATTATTTATATTTAATTGTTCACTCTGATGTTTTCGTCAAGTGTTGCCAACGCAAATCTTTTTGAAAAATATTTGCGTTCATTTTGAACAGCCAAAATTCAAAAGCACGATATGAGTTGGAGTATATGAAAAATTACTTTATCTTTACATGCAGGAATTATCAACACCGATACGAGTAGGAGAGTGTAAAAAATTAAGTTTATCTTTTATGCAGGAATTATCAAAGCCGATGCTTTAGCACGACGTATTTTTGCAGTCTGTGTTCAAACATATGAAATTCAGAAACTTTTGGGATTTGGACCATGGGGTTCGAGTGCTCCTGCTCATGCACTGTTTGGACTTGGACTTGGAACTATCTAATCGCCTAATTGACATTTCCCGTGTCCGTATGCGTGACTCAAAGATTAATATACGACCCAAAGGCTGGCTTTCACCTTGGACTAAGATTGGCCCCAAATTGCAAAAACATGGATTTGGGTACGGAAAAATAACTTTTTTACAAAAAATGTTGCTGGAAGAAACAAAGAAACCACACCAGAAACACCAACTAGCTATTGTAATCTATGACACCAACTTCCAAAATATTAAAGTTATATTGTACTTGTAGTGGATTTTATTTGACTACCGGTTTTTTTTTTGCAAAAAAAGTTTTTTACATTTCATTTATTAGTGCTACTTCCCAAAAGTTCCAACCTTACCTATTTATTTAACTGTCTATCTCCGAAGTTATTCATCAAATCTTTACGAAAAATCACGGAATTAGATTCTTTTGAACAAAAAAAGAATTTTGCAAATCCATATTTTATTTGTTACTGCAAACATTTATTCATAAAAAAATATAATTATATAAATTGTTCTTAAACCTTTATTATTTTCATAATTCATGAACGGAGTATGTACATAACGAACTTAACTATTTATATCTACTAAACCTAACTATATATATTACAAAAAGTGTAAAAAACAAATTGAACATTGGGCATCAAAAAACTCATCCACATCGCTGTCAATGACAAAAGTGCCCAGAACACTGACAGCATTGCCGCGTTGAATGGCAATGCTGATTCTTTGGTCAAAGAAAAGCCCAGCCCTCTGGTCACGTGAACAGTCGACAACTCGTTTGCTGATGTCCCGAAAGACTCGGTGAGCACTCGGGCCCAATGGGCCTAGTGTTTCAACCCCAAACGGCTCAAATATATAACTCCCAATAATTATATAAACAGTTTAAAGTCGGTTACAAGTTTGCAAAGACAGGACGCACTGATTTTAACTATGTGAATGAATGAATGATATTTATTTGCAAGAATAATAGCTAATTCGGCATTTCAGCCATACAAATATGTATATTTTACAATTTGTTTATACTTGTAGCATGCAGTACACATTTATTAATTAGCAATAATATACAAATCTACATTCATACCTATTATAAAGAGGAAAGATTTGCTTGTTTGTTTGAAATGAATAGGCTCCGAAACTACTGGACCGATTTGAAAAATTCTTTCACCAGTAGAATCCTACATTATCTGTGATGGACATAGGCACAAGGAACTTATATTACAACCTGGAATGTGCACAGGCTGTCGATACGCGGTCCGAGCGAGATAGCTTCGTGAGAGCCCTCTGTCCCTTTCATTAGGGTGACCAACCAATATAATGTAGGTAGAGACTAATATAATAGGATAATAATATATTAACCAATAATTTGATTTCATAAGTTAATAATAATTATGCTTTAAGGATGGATTAAAGTAAAACGCATCAAACTATGTTTTATTATATCCTGGGGCCTGAAATGAAGACTGCAAATAACGGAATAATTTTTGATATTTGAATGACTTGGAATGACATCAAGCCATTTTTTCCTCCCTGATTCTTCTCCAGGCAGTCTGAAATTATATTTTTTAAATTTATTTAAAATATACGAAGTGACACACCTAAATCAGCGATTAATATGGGAAGTTGAAACTTTTTTGCCATTTCCCTACAATGTTCCTCGGGAAATGTGAAATTTCATGATCGCCTCTTTTAAGTATTCGGTACACCATTCCATATGAAGTTATATGCGTAGCGTGTAGGTACTACAGAATAGTCTCAACACACATATTACCTACTGAAGTAAATGTTAAAATCAGCCTAGTATAAACATAAAATACCTATAACAGACATGCTTAATTATGCTTACGTTGAAGACTACATCCTATTTTATTTATTTATTTAAACTTTATGTACAATAGTGGTATGTGGGCGGACTTAATGCAACAAGGCATTCTCTACTCTTTTCTTTTTTTCTTTTCTTTTCTCTATTTATATGCTGCATTGTGTAAATAATCTCATAATTTTGTTCATTATGGTCACCCTACTTCAAGAATTGAAATATACTTACTTGAAGAAAGAAACACCGCATCCTGCATAGGATTCGCTTTTGCAACCTTGAATCGCACACTTTTTAACCATCTTTATTAAATCTGAATAAAGAAATTGATTGTTTTACAACAAATAAATATGGCTGGTGGGTTACCCAGTCTAACTTATATAATTACAGATTCTACTAATAATCTTTTCTTTTTAATTACATTTCTATACAGCATCCAAATTATTGCTAAAAAATGTTCTCATTCTAACAGATAATTTAAACATATTAGAAATATATCAGAACGAAAGTTAATGTTTTTTTAATAAGCCACGAAAATATTATTTTTTCCTACCATTCCTACTAAATTCGGGAATAATCCTCCTGGCAACACTTTAGAAAGGGACACAGGGCTCTCCAAGCGCTTTCTCTCTCGGACCGGATTTCTCTTTGACCAAGTGATTGTCTGTAATAGAACTTAGCACTTTGAACATAAGGTTTATTTTTATATTGGTGTCAAATTGACAATGCACATTCCAGGTTGTAATATAAGTTCCTTGCATAGGCAACAGATTATTTTCAAAAAAGTTAGGGATCCGTATATAAACTTTCATAATGTAACCAAAGGTGTGAAAAAATTCTTATATCGCGTACGCTGCGGAATCTATTGACAAAAGAGCAAAGTGCTGTACTACAGTTTTATAGAAGTCATTAAAATCTACAAAAAAGTCCGGAATAGAGTCCGTCCAACGAAAGAAGGTCCGTAACCGCAGCGCTAGTTTCTATGAGACTGTACGCTATCCTATAACAAATCTTGTTAGTTCCATTTATTTCCGCGGGACTTCTTTCGTAGGACGGACTCTACCGTATGTCTAACTATGATGGTTAACGGCCGCTTTCTATAATATATCTCAATCCCAATCTTGATCCCGATCCTTGTCTGTAACCAATCAAAGGTGAGGATTGTGTGGTGAAGGACACAAACTCGGCCGTTGATTGGTTACAGACAAGGATCGGGATCAAGATTGGGATTGAGATATATTATAGAAAGCGGCCGTTAGTCACCATGGCCGCTTTTTGTTCAAATTTTATTCAAGCAAATCCCTGGTGAAATGAAAAAATGGTAATTTTGGTGTTATGGTATTAATCCTTATCCATTTAAATGGTTGATAATTAAGGTTGATTATGTCCGTTTAAATTACACTTTAAATTATTCAAATCGGACCTTTTGTTCAAAAGTTACGACGATAATAAACATGCTCGAAGTAAGAAAAATGTGGCGGCTAGAGCGAACTGGAGAGAATCTTATCAATGCTTGGTCAGATGAAGTTGAAACACGGCATTTAAACGATTTACGAGAACGATTCGATAAAACAATTAGAATAACAAATGTTTGGATTTTTCGAAAATAAAACTACATCACCCTTAAACTTTTAAGGGGTGAAGCAGGGCCGGGGGCTTACTCCTTAAAAGTTTAAGGGGTGAAGCAGGGGTGATTAAGTTTTAAGGGGAGGACATTACGACATTATTTGCTTCAATTTACATCGGAATGCTATGAACAAACTAAAAGTGGGATAACTGAAACAGATGTAGTAGGTACCTAACAATTTTTGCATAATCAACCCCTGACGGGATCACATGCAAATAAAAATTTAAAATCAAATCAACTAATTTAAAATAATCATGTCAATATAAAATAGTAAGAATGAAAATGTGTCAATATTATTTAGGTTATGTCAATATCTAGGTATAGGTATGTCACAATTATTATAGTAAATAAGTTTTACGTTTTCCATTCAAAATATTCACTGATGGAATAAAAACATTTCTCACACAACCAGATATATAGTAATAATAGTTTTTTTTTTATTTTTCGCCAGTCTCTTGAACACATTACCAGCTGAAAGCGTTGTGGACGAGTTTTTTATGCTATATTTTAGTTTGTTTTTAATTTAGTTTTCAAATTCAAATTCAAAGCATTTATTTCAATTAGACCATTTACAGGTACTTTTGAATTGTCAAGGTCGGTCGGTCGAAAAGATGAAGCTATTTGCACGTTCCAAAGCGTAGATCTCTATGGAGAAGAACGTGCAAGAAATTCCACGGACATTCTATTAAAAATAGTTAATTGTTACATCATTCATGTTGAAATTATTATACTTATGAGAACGATGTAAAAGACGTGCAGGATAAAAAGCGTCTGGAGTAAAAAAAACAAAAACAATTTTAAAAAAATCATTCAAATAAACCATAGCAGCTGAGAGATGACTCTGGCTCCGCTGACGGCGCCCGTTCACGAACATGACGCATACGCTAGCACCATTCGGCTCAACCATTTTTAAGGGAGCCAAATGATCCAACGCACGCGCCACCATCAGCTAGACTTTTGAGCGAGCAAATGAGCATGACATCCCCAATCGCCAGGGTACATTCAAGTCAAAAATCTACTCAAAATTATCATTTATTTTTTAAGGTATTCAGTACTCACACATGTCCCGTTAAAAGTGTCAATATCAAGATGCGTAAGTGATTCAGATTTGCGCCACCAGGTGGAGAGCCTTCGACATGCATGCACGTTCCCTAGAAGCTATACCTATCCCAATATGTAACTTTCCTATAAGCTCAATGCTATGCAGTATTGAAAACTGAAAACGTATTCATGTAATTTCATATCATTTTTGGTATTTTGGCATTTTAGATCGGTGTTTTTTTTAGCATTATCCTTGGAATATCTAAAATGTTTCAGAATCTTAGGATTTATAAATACTTATAAATTCACACTTTTTCTCTGAGCGGCTGAAACTACATTATTTAGTATTTTACCATAAACAAATAAGCAGTTCATACTAAATCGTTTTGGTATGAGAGACATTCATGCAATAATGATCCTAAAAGTGGTTGCCAAAAGAGCCATATCGGTGTGTAATATTTTTATTTGGCATAGACAGTTCCGTTGTAAAATGACAGAAAATCAATGAAGTGTGTGGAATAGACAATGAAGCATAGACTGAGGTCAGCTGACTTCATTTCTATCATTGGTCTTGTGATAAGTTGTGATCCTCCGCCATTCTCGGTCCGACTTTTCCGTCTTTCTCGTCCCGTGAGTTGGATTTTAAATATTAAAATATTGTTATTCGTACATTATTAAGCTTGTTATTGTAGGTGTATGTGTTATTGACTGTGGATATTCTTCCTTTCTTCCTTTATTGCGGTAAGATTGTTCCTGTTTCTGCCGTAGTATTTCTTTCTTGAGAACCATGTAATGTCACGCATTATTAAGATTTTTCAGTTTAATTGCAGCCTAGTTTCGTTCTAAAGTGTTATTAGTACCCTTTTGAGAACTAAATAGACGGGATTTTGGTTTTTGACGCAGGTATTTCAGCAATATTTCGTTAATTATCGTTCCACCCATTTATCATGTGACTGTGAGATTTGTATCAGAAAACTTCAGCTTCTTCATTAATACTACTTGATTGTAGTCTTTGCTGTTTCTTAAATTTCTGTTAATTTTGGATAGCGAGGCTGTTTCCTTGCGCATAGCCAGTTATACGCTTCTGCCGTTCTTGTATGCTACTATTCCATAACCGTCTAGCGTTTTATACATCATATTGTTAAATGTTGGATCAAGTTCTCCAGCTTCAACGTACCTATTAGAATCCAACTGGAAAAAACGTTTCTAAGGGTAAATCCAAAAGAAGAACTTGTATGTAAATGGAACAGTCTAGTTTGACTGTTCTGTTTAGATATGGGCTGACTTACTAAAAACACCCATTTTTGATTTAGGTAACATCTCATGTAACATCTTTTATTGTATTTGTACTTTTCTGTGACTATAAGATAACTTAGGGCCTACCATTAAAGATAGAGACATCATGAGAAACACAGATTTAATACCTCATGATGTCTCATTCCTAGATGAAAAGATGCATTAATGGAAGATTTGTATTGTACGCCAGATTGAATTTTATGGTTTGAACATGATCAAATCTTGCTTATCAGGCAGTATCGAAAATTAAGCAATTGTTACATAAAATACTATTGATTTTTTCTTAACCTTTTTTTCTGGAATGGCTGATTTGGGTCATATGACTTTTCACTATGGAAAATCAATACATAGGTCCATTACTTGTGAGTTGTGATAACTGCATTGTTTCATTTCAATATTTTTGCTATTACATAGAATTGATCTTTCAAGTCTGATATACTTTCATAACTGGGCTACTGCTCTCAAGACAGACAAATGACAGTTAATTACTGAATGAAAAAATGATTTATTAATATAGGGCAACAAATTCTGCCATACATAGAAGAATTAAAATAGAATGGTACACCATTCTATTTATCCAAAATTTTCTTATAAAGTGAGATTTTGACATTGATGGATGAATGTGTTTATCAGTGCTCATTGATAAAAGTTACTAGTCAGCTGATGTGCCACTCTATGGTCTTTATTCTGGCCAGCAACATTGGCAGAACAGTGTTGTCAATTTTTCCTTATTAGGGTATGGGCCTTCGTTAGTTTAATTTACACTTATAGTGACTTTACTGTGTAAATAATGGCAGAACCAGGGACAATTTTTCAGTGTAAATTGTAATAACATTATAACTTATTTATTTCCCAATAAATGGTTGTAATGTATTATTTCTAAACTTGTGTGTACCTATGTAAATGATTGCTAATACCATGTTGTGATAATTGAAGTATGTGGGATAATTGTGACAAGTACCATTGATCAACAAAAAGATCTTGGAAGGTTTGAATTGCCTATCTGCACTTCTACTAACAATAAAATACTTATAAGAACATCTTTCAGTTATGACTCCATACTTAGTTCATTCATGAAAACAAACAACTTCATTTTAATGACCTTTTATCAAATAATAAAATATGTTTCTGTTCAGGTATAGAATTAATCATTCAAAATGAGCAAAAAGGAACAGCTGAAGAAGATTGCTGATGAAGACACTGAGGAGAAGTTCGGATTTGTCTTTGCCGTATCCGGTCCCGGTATGTACATACTATGCTTTCAGTTGCAGATAAATAAAAGTAGGACTACAGCCTCTCCTGAGGGGGCTCGTTGAATGGTATCAGAAGTAGTGCTACTAAACGACAGAATACTGTAGTACCCTCAATAAGCATCTTACAGTTGTCTGAATTGAGGGGAATGGATTACTAGAGTTACAGGCATTAGAGACATCATAGCTTTACTTATAGATTTTAATCTATATTATTTCACTTAGAAACAAGTGGCTTTCTGATACTATGACATCAAAAATGAAAAAAAAGTACTGTAAATATGTAGTTTGTGAAGGAAGATAAAACTCCCCATATTTAAATTAACACATTTGCGCCATAGGCAAAATGGATGAATAAATAGGTCAACAATTTTGCCATAAAATATTAGGTCGAAATGTTATGAACGTTATTACGTCATTGTAAGGCGAATTTGGCACCAGATTCTATTCATTGTGTTACATGACATAATGCATGCTCCCGAAATTTGTAGCGCATTGACAAAATTTGGGAAAGACCTATCTTTATAATAGTCATGCATGAATCAATTTTGGTCAAATCAAAATTGAGGTCAAACATGTGCATACAAACTAACACACATAAATTTACTTAATGCTCATAACAACATAATCAATATCAGTTGGAACATGATGGAAATTGTCATTTAATATAATGTTGCCAACATTACATTAAATGACAATTTCCACTTTTCTGTCAACATCAATGGGGACTGAGATAATAATCACTTTGTCCTTCTCTGATGACCCCCTAACTAAAGGCAAAAATATCTATTTCTGTCTAAACACACCTAATACTGTAGTCAGAGTCCAACTGAATGGGCCAACTGTCCCATGTAAGTTTCACAAATAAATATGAGTAGAAATGAACCCAGTAAGTTTGCCCCATCAGTCGTCACGGCGGAGAAGATGTCGGGATCGGCTATGTACGAGCTGGTGCGCGTCGGATACAATGAGCTGGTCGGAGAGATCATCCGTCTGGAGGGTGACATGGCCACCATCCAGGTATGTGGACCACTGCAGCTGGATCAACTACTTGTGCAGGACAATTCTATATGAATATTTACTGATTAATAATATAACATTTACCTAGAGACTTTTTTCTAGCTTATATGTATATATATTTAGATAGATATCTTTTATCTTTGAAATCAAATTTTTTTATGGAAAAGTTTAACAATTCTGATGTACATAAAGATCTTGTGTTAGAAAAATCAGCCTAAGTAGTTAATGTCAATGAGAATAAAATAGCTTTTTGTCCAGCTGCAGGGCAAATAAGACATCTTAAAAAGGAAAGAAGTCTTAAGCTTAATGCAAAATTAGGATAAATAAAAATTGTGAGAATTAAACAATATCTAGCAATTTTTTGTATAAACAATATTTATCCAAACTTTCAATCATTATCATTTATATTTTCTAAAAATTAAGACACTATATTACACATAGGTATACGAAGAAACCTCAGGTGTAACTGTGGGTGACCCCGTACTGCGTACTGGCAAGCCTCTGTCTGTGGAGCTGGGACCCGGTATCCTGGGCTCCATCTTTGATGGCATCCAGCGTCCCCTGAAGGACATCAACGAGTTGACACAATCCATCTACATCCCCAAGGGAGTCAACGTGCCCAGTCTTGGCAGGAATGTTACCTGGGAATTCAACCCATTGACCGTCAAGGTGGGTATACCGTGTTGCTTTTAAAGTAAGGATTTTTAGGTGTTATTCAAAGTTTGAATTATTTTCTTTCTTCATCGAAAATTTGTCATAATAACTCTTAATAATGACTGAAATTGAAGAGATAACAACACTATAACTTTACTATTCAGCATATAGCAGACCATTGTTAGACAAAAATATCCTGAAGCAATACTTGCAGGTTGAATTCTTCAGCAGGCTTGAAAAACAGGCGCTATGACTTTTTAAAACAATTGTCAATGATCTGCAAATATCAGCCGAGACCAACAAGCTTAATCCGAGGCTCTCTGGGATCTCAGTGAAATTAATGGAAAGGGATAGTCTAATCTGCGGTCCGACCTGGGCGAGCGCTTAACCTTGAAGATTGATCCATGCCACTGTTATTATTACGCCACCATTATTGAGCCCCTCAAATAGTAGCTGCCATTAGCTGTCACCTATATGTGAATCATCAAAGTTTAGAGAATTGAAGAATTGTTTGTTCCTTCAGGTTGGCTCTCACATCACCGGAGGAGACTTGTACGGTATCGTACACGAGAACACTTTGGTCAAGCACAAGATGCTGATCCCACCCCGCGCCAAGGGTACCGTCACATACATCGCGCCCCCTGGCAACTATAAAGTCACTGTAAGTATTCATAGAAACAAATATATTTATTCTCTCAGGCATATATCTGTGGTCTCAGGTCATAGACTGCAAAGGAAGATTTTATCAAAACATAAAAAAAAATCCATTGATAATAAAATACTGCCTTGATTCTAATGTACCGTTCTCAAAAAATAAAATGTTAGAAATGCGTTGAAGTTAAATTGTTTCTCATAATTTAATGCTCAAACAACATATTAAATAATTTTCCCGTCAGTAGGTACGTAGTTGGACGTGTACAGACTCAAGACAAATGGAAGTGTTGTCTTTGTCATCTAAAAGAAAGAAATAAGAGAATGAAAGAAAGTCTTTTTTTTTTCTTTCTTTGGCAACTGAGCCGATAGTGACTATTCTGCCAGAGTCATGTGGTGACAGCAGCGCAGTGAGGCGAGCCATCGAACTTTGCACTTTGTGGTAGTTCTACAATGTTAGTAGCTGTAAGGACAATACAATATTTGGTTAGAGACTATTTTAAAGTATAAATACAAATACATAAGTATATTGTTTTTTAAACATAAGAAATTATTTTTTTTTAATTTAAAATAAATATTACACACCAAGCTACATTAATATCGTTATTGTTTGAAAATTTTGATAGGAGTTGGATAACTTTAGGAGGGAATAGAAATGGAAGTTAATAGGGAGAGGGATTTTAATTTTAGGGAGCATTAGGAGGTACAAGTCGAAGGAACGGGAATTCGAAGGACATGAAAAAAGATGTGGTCTAAGGTACCATCATCAAGGCCGCATTCGCATAGGGAGCTATCTCGAACACGGATTTTATGCAGGAATACTGGACTACAGCAGTGGCCGAGTCTCAGTCTACACAAGGACGAAACAGTTCTTTTTGACAGTTTGGTACATTTGAAAAACCAGGGTTTCCGCTGGATATCAGGTTGGATACTGGCGTAATACGCCCTCTTTAGTTTCGAGCTTACCTGTCATTCTGCTGACTAGGAGTCGTGCAACTTAAGTTTGGTGTCAGAGCGTAAGTCGTAACTATGGACCATGTAGTGCTTACGATCCACAGGGCTGGATGTAGCAAACTTAGCTAGTAAGTCGACGCGCTGGTTGCCACCTATACCTAAATGGCTGGGTACCCAAGCTATTTGAATGTTTAAACCGTTGTTATAACAAGTTAAAAGTAAATTTCGTATATCGAAATTTCGATTCGAATTGTAGATTTTAATTGATTTTGGGCCTGTATGCTATTTCGAGAATTTGAAAAGATGCCCGAATTTTGAATTTTGTGTGATGTACATAGCAAGACAATCTCCATGAGGCACAGTACTAGTAGTAGAGACTCATGCAGTCCATTGTGCGAAACTAGGAAAATGGTAAGAGGAGGAGTGGGTATTCCTCATCAGTCCTTGCTCTCAGTCGCTCACTCTCCGCTAGTAAGTCGTCGTGTAGCGATACAGTTGAGGGTGATGCGGTCGTACACACACTGTACGCGAGCGTCTGCGCAGGACGTGGTGCTGGAGACGGAGTTCGACGGCGAGAAGGAGAAGTACTCCATGCTGCAAGTGTGGCCGGTGCGCCAGCCGCGCCCCGTGGCCGAGAAGATGCCCGCCAACCATCCGCTGCTGACCGGCCAGAGGGTGCTCGACTCGCTGTTCCCGTGAGTGCACTAAACATTACTGAAACCCCTCGTACAAGCGCTATACTAGCTATACTATACATTACTATCTATTTTTTGGATTGGACTAATAATGACATCAATAAGTCTATATACAACCCCACATACAAAATTTCTGTGAACTTAAGATTATTTACGTGGATCAGTTGGCTAGAAAAAAAAATTGGTTCAATAAAAAAAGCATGCAGTACTGTCACATAATATATGCCTGTGTCCGCGCAGCTGCGTGCAGGGCGGCACCACGGCCATCCCCGGCGCCTTCGGCTGCGGCAAGACCGTCATCTCGCAGGCGCTGTCCAAGTACTCCAACTCCGACGTCATCATCTACGTGGGCTGCGGAGAGCGCGGTACGTGGGTGCGGCAGGGGTCGGCTCCGGCTTGTTGCTAACACAAGCTATTCAGTACCTAATATCTCTTGCAAGATTATATGCTCTCGATATTAATGAAAACAACCAATCCCACCTTTTTTGATAGTTTACA
Organism: Melanchra persicariae; assembly: GCA_947386135.1. Taxonomy (NCBI): domain Eukaryota; kingdom Metazoa; phylum Arthropoda; class Insecta; order Lepidoptera; family Noctuidae; genus Melanchra; species Melanchra persicariae. The sequence continues at coordinate 746,564 of OX376659.1, read as the reverse complement.
ATTATCCATGTTTTGTCGATAGAGGAGAAATAGTTTAAAAGCTCACGCGATTTATAGTGAATTAGGTTTTGCCTGCGACTTCGTTCGCGCATATCCCGCTTCTTTCCCGTTCTCGTAGGAATTTGGAGAAATCCTCTCTACACTCCCCAAGGAACCTATATGCCAAATTTCAGCTTTCTTTGACCAGGACTTACGGCTGTGCGTTATCTGTCAGTCACTCAATCACGCAGTAACACTAGAGTTTAAACTGACTTCAAAAAAAAGAGGAGGTTCTCAATTCAGTTGTATTTTTTATATATACTTACATAATATTATTTTGATTGAATTTTTATATTATATGGATTGACGGTGTTTGCTATGGGCTGGTGACTTTACACAAGCAGCCCCAGAAGTGATGCCATAATTAAACGATTTTAGATATCTCTTCATTTAGTAAAGCTGTGAAACAGTCAAATGTTGGTAATTGACATGGTTTTTAATCACAAGGGCTTTACACAAATACTCATACAATATTTGTCTATTCCTTACTTGGTTTTCATAATATACAGACAATTTCTTTAGTAAGATAACTTTTGCCACTTTTCAGTATCGCCTTATTATTAAATCGCTAATTTTGAACTGTAAAATACCTCGGTCTCTTGTGTAGGTAACGAGATGTCTGAGGTACTGCGGGACTTCCCCGAGCTGACGGTGGAGATCGAAGGAGTCACCGAGTCCATCATGAAGAGAACTGCGCTGGTCGCCAACACCTCCAACATGCCCGTAGCCGCCCGAGAGGCGTCTATCTACACTGGTAAGCATAGACACTTTATATTGTACTTTGTTCAGGAGTATGCATCAACTGTTTTAATGTAAACCTTATGGTAGTGGTTATTAAATTCACACAACCACGTTATGATCACTACAGTTCTTCTTCTTCGACCCCACACACTCTAGTGTCGAGAGTATCACTACAGTAACGTGCCTAAAAAAGGAAAGATGATACAATTCGCCATTGATATCTTTTATGTCGTGTAAAACTTGTGAAAAATACTAAACAGAAATTAGTTAGTTTCAAAATTATGCGTCTCTTTTTAAAAAGCAATTTTTTAGCTTTTTTATTTGAAATGAGATTATGGTCAAACGTGACCACAATCTCATTTCAAATAAAAGCGATGATGTGGTTGACGATAGAGCTCGCTTGAATAGAAGTAACCTATTCCCTCTTGACTTAAAGTTAGGAACATTCATGTCAAATGAAGTGCGTCTCATATTTATGGCCTTCTTATATCGTAGAACACAAGATGCCTTACTTCATGACGGCCGCTATGGCTCACGTACAATGGTCCAACATTAGGTCTAAGTGCGAAAACCAAACCCCAATAAATGTAGCCTTTAGAGAGTGAGTTGACCGTAAGATTCCGTCCGCAGGTATCACCCTCTCCGAGTACTTCCGCGACATGGGCTACCACGTGTCCATGATGGCCGACTCCACGTCCCGCTGGGCGGAGGCGCTGCGCGAGATCTCGGGGCGCCTGGCGGAGATGCCGGCCGACTCGGGCTACCCCGCCTACCTGGGCGCGCGGCTGGCGTCCTTCTACGAGCGCGCCGGCCGCGTCAAGTGCTTGGGCAACCCCGACCGCGAGGGCTCCGTGTCCATCGTGGGCGCCGTGTCGCCGCCCGGGGGCGACTTCTCGGACCCGGTGACGGCCGCCACGCTCGGCATCGTGCAGGTGTTCTGGGGCTTGGACAAGAAGCTGGCGCAGAGGAAGCACTTCCCGTCCATCAACTGGCTCATCTCCTACAGCAAGTACATGCGAGCGCTCGATGAGTTCTACGACAAGAACTACGTCGAGTTCGTGCCCCTCAGGACCAAGGTACGATATTAACATTTAAATCGTCATCATCCTCAGCCCGACTTCGTCTCCTGCAGAGATAAGCCTCTCTTTTCTTGTGCCAATCCCCATGTTCCTGTGCCAGGCTCAACTCACTATAGTAACATCAGTCAAATCAGACATGCATAAATTACAGTACTATTTTTTTAAACCTGTGATGTCCTACTAATGTAATGTTACAATATTTGTTTTATGTAGTATCTATAAGCTAAAAAGGCTGACTGAAATTAATTCACTGAGATTGCTCAAAGAAATTAATTCACTGAGATTGCTCAAAGAAATTAATTCACTAAGATTGCTCAAACGATTACTGTTTCCTGACTTCTATTCAATATAAATAAGAACTCAGAATCACAATACATTGTATTTCACCATAATAGCCATGTATTTATGATTAGTGGGTCAGAACTTCAATACCAATTTTATAAGGGTCTTCATGAACCATAAGATAATAAAAACTATTGGTTAATCTGTTTAGGAGCTACAATATCACAAACAGACACTCAGTTACAGCATCAATTATGTAACAACCGTTTTTTACCCCTGCTACCATTCAAAGACATTCCTCATGAACCCAAATGTGCAAACAGGTCAAGGAGATCCTTCAGGAGGAAGAGGATCTGTCAGAAATCGTGCAGCTGGTCGGCAAGGCGTCGCTGGCCGAGACAGACAAGATCACACTCGAGGTCGCCAAGCTGCTCAAGGACGACTTCCTGCAGCAGAACAGGTTAGGGACCAGCTTTGGAAATTATTAAGTTATTTAGTTTGCCCAGCAGTGGGACATAACGGGCTAAATTAGAATTAGAATTAGTTTATCCAACAGATGTTGTTTTGTAAAAAATTTCGAGTTTTAAGAAAAAGTTCTTCTACTTTTTCCATTCTATTTTTCTGGGAATATTTTCCATAATTTTTGTCCCTAAAACCCATCTCAATATTATGAACCTTTTTAAACATAAAAAAGTCATGTGTTCAGACGTTCCCAAGTAATGCTGCCTGGGGCACAGCGTGTTGTATGTGTGTGCGGCTGTGTGTGTGTGTGCGGCTGTGTGTGTGTGTGCGGCTGTGTGTGTGTGTGCGGCTGTGTGTGTGTGCGGCTGTGTGTGTGTGCGGGACTGCGGCGACTGCGCACCTCGCTCGACCCTTTGCGGCCTGCAGCCTGCTCTGCATCCAAATCTTAACATTCTCACTTCGTAACTGGACATTTCCTAACCTATTTTCTTCCCTCACAGTTACTCAGCTTACGATCGCTTCTGCCCCTTCTACAAGACCGTGGGCATGATTAAGAACATCATCGCATTCTACGACATGTCTCGCCACGCCGTAGAGTCCACCGCGCAGTCCGACAACAAGGTCACCTGGAACGTCATCCGCGACGCCATGGGCAACGTGCTCTACCAGCTCTCCTCCATGAAGTTCAAGGTACCGATACTAGTGTAGAGTCCACCGCGCAGTCCGACAACAAGGTCACCTGGAACGTCATCCGCGACGCCATGGGCAACGTGCTCTACCAGCTCTCCTCCATGAAGTTCAAGGTACCGATACTAGTGTAGAGTCCACCGCGCAGTCCGACAACAAGGTCACCTGGAACGTCATCCGCGACGCCATGGGCAACGTGCTCTACCAGCTCTCCTCCATGAAGTTCAAGGTACCGATACTAGTGTAGAGTCCACCGCGCAGTCCGACAACAAGGTCACCTGGAACGTCATCCGCGACGCCATGGGCAACGTGCTCTACCAGCTCTCCTCCATGAAGTTCAAGGTACCGATACTAGTGTAGAGTCCACCGCGCAGTCCGACAACAAGGTCACCTGGAACGTCATCCGCGACGCCATGGGCAACGTGCTCTACCAGCTCTCCTCCATGAAGTTCAAGGTACCGATACTAGTGTAGAGTCCACCGCGCAGTCCGACAACAAGGTCACCTGGAACGTCATCCGCGACGCCATGGGCAACGTGCTCTACCAGCTCTCCTCCATGAAGTTCAAGGTACCGATACTAGTGTAGAGTCCACCGCGCAGTCCGACAACAAGGTCACCTGGAACGTCATCCGCGACGCCATGGGCAACGTGCTCTACCAGCTCTCCTCCATGAAGTTCAAGGTACCGATACTAGTGTAGAGTCCACCGCGCAGTCCGACAACAAGGTCACCTGGAACGTCATCCGCGACGCCATGGGCAACGTGCTCTACCAGCTCTCCTCCATGAAGTTCAAGGTACCGATACTAGTGTAGAGTCCACCGCGCAGTCCGACAACAAGGTCACCTGGAACGTCATCCGCGACGCCATGGGCAACGTGCTCTACCAGCTCTCCTCCATGAAGTTCAAGGTACCGATACTAGTGTAGAGTCCACCGCGCAGTCCGACAACAAGGTCACCTGGAACGTCATCCGCGACGCCATGGGCAACGTGCTCTACCAGCTCTCCTCCATGAAGTTCAAGGTACCGATACTAGTGTAGAGTCCACCGCGCAGTCCGACAACAAGGTCACCTGGAACGTCATCCGCGACGCCATGGGCAACGTGCTCTACCAGCTCTCCTCCATGAAGTTCAAGGTACCGATACTAGTGTAGAGTCCACCGCGCAGTCCGACAACAAGGTCACCTGGAACGTCATCCGCGACGCCATGGGCAACGTGCTCTACCAGCTCTCCTCCATGAAGTTCAAGGTACCGATACTAGTGTAGAGTCCACCGCGCAGTCCGACAACAAGGTCACCTGGAACGTCATCCGCGACGCCATGGGCAACGTGCTCTACCAGCTCTCCTCCATGAAGTTCAAGGTACCGATACTAGTGTAGAGTCCACCGCGCAGTCCGACAACAAGGTCACCTGGAACGTCATCCGCGACGCCATGGGCAACGTGCTCTACCAGCTCTCCTCCATGAAGTTCAAGGTACCGATACTAGTGTAGAGTCCACCGCGCAGTCCGACAACAAGGTCACCTGGAACGTCATCCGCGACGCCATGGGCAACGTGCTCTACCAGCTCTCCTCCATGAAGTTCAAGGTACCGATACTAGTGTAGAGTCCACCGCGCAGTCCGACAACAAGGTCACCTGGAACGTCATCCGCGACGCCATGGGCAACGTGCTCTACCAGCTCTCCTCCATGAAGTTCAAGGTACCGATACTAGTGTAGAGTCCACCGCGCAGTCCGACAACAAGGTCACCTGGAACGTCATCCGCGACGCCATGGGCAACGTGCTCTACCAGCTCTCCTCCATGAAGTTCAAGGTACCGATACTAGTGTAGAGTCCACCGCGCAGTCCGACAACAAGGTCACCTGGAACGTCATCCGCGACGCCATGGGCAACGTGCTCTACCAGCTCTCCTCCATGAAGTTCAAGGTACCGATACTAGTGTAGAGTCCACCGCGCAGTCCGACAACAAGGTCACCTGGAACGTCATCCGCGACGCCATGGGCAACGTGCTCTACCAGCTCTCCTCCATGAAGTTCAAGGTACCGATACTAGTGTAGAGTCCACCGCGCAGTCCGACAACAAGGTCACCTGGAACGTCATCCGCGACGCCATGGGCAACGTGCTCTACCAGCTCTCCTCCATGAAGTTCAAGGTACCGATACTAGTGTAGAGTCCACCGCGCAGTCCGACAACAAGGTCACCTGGAACGTCATCCGCGACGCCATGGGCAACGTGCTCTACCAGCTCTCCTCCATGAAGTTCAAGGTACCGATACTAGTGTAGAGTCCACCGCGCAGTCCGACAACAAGGTCACCTGGAACGTCATCCGCGACGCCATGGGCAACGTGCTCTACCAGCTCTCCTCCATGAAGTTCAAGGTACCGATACTAGTGTAGAGTCCACCGCGCAGTCCGACAACAAGGTCACCTGGAACGTCATCCGCGACGCCATGGGCAACGTGCTCTACCAGCTCTCCTCCATGAAGTTCAAGGTACCGATACTAGTGTAGAGTCCACCGCGCAGTCCGACAACAAGGTCACCTGGAACGTCATCCGCGACGCCATGGGCAACGTGCTCTACCAGCTCTCCTCCATGAAGTTCAAGGTACCGATACTAGTGTAGAGTCCACCGCGCAGTCCGACAACAAGGTCACCTGGAACGTCATCCGCGACGCCATGGGCAACGTGCTCTACCAGCTCTCCTCCATGAAGTTCAAGGTACCGATACTAGTGTAGAGTCCACCGCGCAGTCCGACAACAAGGTCACCTGGAACGTCATCCGCGACGCCATGGGCAACGTGCTCTACCAGCTCTCCTCCATGAAGTTCAAGGTACCGATACTAGTGTAGAGTCCACCGCGCAGTCCGACAACAAGGTCACCTGGAACGTCATCCGCGACGCCATGGGCAACGTGCTCTACCAGCTCTCCTCCATGAAGTTCAAGGTACCGATACTAGTGTAGAGTCCACCGCGCAGTCCGACAACAAGGTCACCTGGAACGTCATCCGCGACGCCATGGGCAACGTGCTCTACCAGCTCTCCTCCATGAAGTTCAAGGTACCGATACTAGTGTAGAGTCCACCGCGCAGTCCGACAACAAGGTCACCTGGAACGTCATCCGCGACGCCATGGGCAACGTGCTCTACCAGCTCTCCTCCATGAAGTTCAAGGTACCGATACTAGTGTAGAGTCCACCGCGCAGTCCGACAACAAGGTCACCTGGAACGTCATCCGCGACGCCATGGGCAACGTGCTCTACCAGCTCTCCTCCATGAAGTTCAAGGTACCGATACTAGTGTAGAGTCCACCGCGCAGTCCGACAACAAGGTCACCTGGAACGTCATCCGCGACGCCATGGGCAACGTGCTCTACCAGCTCTCCTCCATGAAGTTCAAGGTACCGATACTAGTGTAGAGTCCACCGCGCAGTCCGACAACAAGGTCACCTGGAACGTCATCCGCGACGCCATGGGCAACGTGCTCTACCAGCTCTCCTCCATGAAGTTCAAGGTACCGATACTAGTGTAGAGTCCACCGCGCAGTCCGACAACAAGGTCACCTGGAACGTCATCCGCGACGCCATGGGCAACGTGCTCTACCAGCTCTCCTCCATGAAGTTCAAGGTACCGATACTAGTGTAGAGTCCACCGCGCAGTCCGACAACAAGGTCACCTGGAACGTCATCCGCGACGCCATGGGCAACGTGCTCTACCAGCTCTCCTCCATGAAGTTCAAGGTACCGATACTAGTGTAGAGTCCACCGCGCAGTCCGACAACAAGGTCACCTGGAACGTCATCCGCGACGCCATGGGCAACGTGCTCTACCAGCTCTCCTCCATGAAGTTCAAGGTACCGATACTAGTGTAGAGTCCACCGCGCAGTCCGACAACAAGGTCACCTGGAACGTCATCCGCGACGCCATGGGCAACGTGCTCTACCAGCTCTCCTCCATGAAGTTCAAGGTACCGATACTAGTGTAGAGTCCACCGCGCAGTCCGACAACAAGGTCACCTGGAACGTCATCCGCGACGCCATGGGCAACGTGCTCTACCAGCTCTCCTCCATGAAGTTCAAGGTACCGATACTAGTGTAGAGTCCACCGCGCAGTCCGACAACAAGGTCACCTGGAACGTCATCCGCGACGCCATGGGCAACGTGCTCTACCAGCTCTCCTCCATGAAGTTCAAGGTACCGATACTAGTGTAGAGTCCACCGCGCAGTCCGACAACAAGGTCACCTGGGGGCCTAGACAAAAAACTTTTCTGTAGCGTTAACGTCAGACGCTCACGACAAAATGTATGGGAATGACATTAGGTGTGGAAAGGAAACGTCATCATCTAATGTCATTCCCATACATTTTGGCGTGAGCGTCTGACGTTAACGCTACAGAAAAGTTTTTTGTCTAGGGGGGCAGGAACGTCATCCGCGACGCCATGGGCAACGTGCTCTACCAGCTCTCCTCCATGAAGTTCAAGGTACCGATACTAGTGTAGAGTCCACCGCGCAGTCCGACAACAAGGTCACCTGGAACGTCATCCGCGACGCCATGGGCAACGTGCTCTACCAGCTCTCCTCCATGAAGTTCAAGGTACCGATACTAGTGTAGAGTCCACCGCGCAGTCCGACAACAAGGTCACCTGGAACGTCATCCGCGACGCCATGGGCAACGTGCTCTACCAGCTCTCCTCCATGAAGTTCAAGGTACCGATACTAGTGTAGAGTCCACCGCGCAGTCCGACAACAAGGTCACCTGGAACGTCATCCGCGACGCCATGGGCAACGTGCTCTACCAGCTCTCCTCCATGAAGTTCAAGGTACCGATACTAGTGTAGAGTCCACCGCGCAGTCCGACAACAAGGTCACCTGGAACGTCATCCGCGACGCCATGGGCAACGTGCTCTACCAGCTCTCCTCCATGAAGTTCAAGGTACCGATACTAGTGTAGAGTCCACCGCGCAGTCCGACAACAAGGTCACCTGGAACGTCATCCGCGACGCCATGGGCAACGTGCTCTACCAGCTCTCCTCCATGAAGTTCAAGGTACCGATACTAGTGTAGAGTCCACCGCGCAGTCCGACAACAAGGTCACCTGGAACGTCATCCGCGACGCCATGGGCAACGTGCTCTACCAGCTCTCCTCCATGAAGTTCAAGGTACCGATACTAGTGTAGAGTCCACCGCGCAGTCCGACAACAAGGTCACCTGGAACGTCATCCGCGACGCCATGGGCAACGTGCTCTACCAGCTCTCCTCCATGAAGTTCAAGGTACCGATACTAGTGTAGAGTCCACCGCGCAGTCCGACAACAAGGTCACCTGGAACGTCATCCGCGACGCCATGGGCAACGTGCTCTACCAGCTCTCCTCCATGAAGTTCAAGGTACCGATACTAGTGTAGAGTCCACCGCGCAGTCCGACAACAAGGTCACCTGGAACGTCATCCGCGACGCCATGGGCAACGTGCTCTACCAGCTCTCCTCCATGAAGTTCAAGGTACCGATACTAGTGTAGAGTCCACCGCGCAGTCCGACAACAAGGTCACCTGGAACGTCATCCGCGACGCCATGGGCAACGTGCTCTACCAGCTCTCCTCCATGAAGTTCAAGGTACCGATACTAGTGTAGAGTCCACCGCGCAGTCCGACAACAAGGTCACCTGGAACGTCATCCGCGACGCCATGGGCAACGTGCTCTACCAGCTCTCCTCCATGAAGTTCAAGGTACCGATACTAGTGTAGAGTCCACCGCGCAGTCCGACAACAAGGTCACCTGGAACGTCATCCGCGACGCCATGGGCAACGTGCTCTACCAGCTCTCCTCCATGAAGTTCAAGGTACCGATACTAGTGTAGAGTCCACCGCGCAGTCCGACAACAAGGTCACCTGGAACGTCATCCGCGACGCCATGGGCAACGTGCTCTACCAGCTCTCCTCCATGAAGTTCAAGGTACCGATACTAGTGTAGAGTCCACCGCGCAGTCCGACAACAAGGTCACCTGGAACGTCATCCGCGACGCCATGGGCAACGTGCTCTACCAGCTCTCCTCCATGAAGTTCAAGGTACCGATACTAGTGTAGAGTCCACCGCGCAGTCCGACAACAAGGTCACCTGGAACGTCATCCGCGACGCCATGGGCAACGTGCTCTACCAGCTCTCCTCCATGAAGTTCAAGGTACCGATACTAGTGTAGAGTCCACCGCGCAGTCCGACAACAAGGTCACCTGGAACGTCATCCGCGACGCCATGGGCAACGTGCTCTACCAGCTCTCCTCCATGAAGTTCAAGGTACCGATACTAGTGTAGAGTCCACCGCGCAGTCCGACAACAAGGTCACCTGGAACGTCATCCGCGACGCCATGGGCAACGTGCTCTACCAGCTCTCCTCCATGAAGTTCAAGGTACCGATACTAGTGTAGAGTCCACCGCGCAGTCCGACAACAAGGTCACCTGGAACGTCATCCGCGACGCCATGGGCAACGTGCTCTACCAGCTCTCCTCCATGAAGTTCAAGGTACCGATACTAGTGTAGAGTCCACCGCGCAGTCCGACAACAAGGTCACCTGGAACGTCATCCGCGACGCCATGGGCAACGTGCTCTACCAGCTCTCCTCCATGAAGTTCAAGGTACCGATACTAGTGTAGAGTCCACCGCGCAGTCCGACAACAAGGTCACCTGGAACGTCATCCGCGACGCCATGGGCAACGTGCTCTACCAGCTCTCCTCCATGAAGTTCAAGGTACCGATACTAGTGTAGAGTCCACCGCGCAGTCCGACAACAAGGTCACCTGGAACGTCATCCGCGACGCCATGGGCAACGTGCTCTACCAGCTCTCCTCCATGAAGTTCAAGGTACCGATACTAGTGTAGAGTCCACCGCGCAGTCCGACAACAAGGTCACCTGGAACGTCATCCGCGACGCCATGGGCAACGTGCTCTACCAGCTCTCCTCCATGAAGTTCAAGGTACCGATACTAGTGTAGAGTCCACCGCGCAGTCCGACAACAAGGTCACCTGGAACGTCATCCGCGACGCCATGGGCAACGTGCTCTACCAGCTCTCCTCCATGAAGTTCAAGGTACCGATACTAGTGTAGAGTCCACCGCGCAGTCCGACAACAAGGTCACCTGGAACGTCATCCGCGACGCCATGGGCAACGTGCTCTACCAGCTCTCCTCCATGAAGTTCAAGGTACCGATACTAGTGTAGAGTCCACCGCGCAGTCCGACAACAAGGTCACCTGGAACGTCATCCGCGACGCCATGGGCAACGTGCTCTACCAGCTCTCCTCCATGAAGTTCAAGGTACCGATACTAGTGTAGAGTCCACCGCGCAGTCCGACAACAAGGTCACCTGGAACGTCATCCGCGACGCCATGGGCAACGTGCTCTACCAGCTCTCCTCCATGAAGTTCAAGGTACCGATACTAGTGTAGAGTCCACCGCGCAGTCCGACAACAAGGTCACCTGGAACGTCATCCGCGACGCCATGGGCAACGTGCTCTACCAGCTCTCCTCCATGAAGTTCAAGGTACCGATACTAGTGTAGAGTCCACCGCGCAGTCCGACAACAAGGTCACCTGGAACGTCATCCGCGACGCCATGGGCAACGTGCTCTACCAGCTCTCCTCCATGAAGTTCAAGGTACCGATACTAGTGTAGAGTCCACCGCGCAGTCCGACAACAAGGTCACCTGGAACGTCATCCGCGACGCCATGGGCAACGTGCTCTACCAGCTCTCCTCCATGAAGTTCAAGGTACCGATACTAGTGTAGAGTCCACCGCGCAGTCCGACAACAAGGTCACCTGGAACGTCATCCGCGACGCCATGGGCAACGTGCTCTACCAGCTCTCCTCCATGAAGTTCAAGGTACCGATACTAGTGTAGAGTCCACCGCGCAGTCCGACAACAAGGTCACCTGGAACGTCATCCGCGACGCCATGGGCAACGTGCTCTACCAGCTCTCCTCCATGAAGTTCAAGGTACCGATACTAGTGTAGAGTCCACCGCGCAGTCCGACAACAAGGTCACCTGGAACGTCATCCGCGACGCCATGGGCAACGTGCTCTACCAGCTCTCCTCCATGAAGTTCAAGGTACCGATACTAGTGTAGAGTCCACCGCGCAGTCCGACAACAAGGTCACCTGGAACGTCATCCGCGACGCCATGGGCAACGTGCTCTACCAGCTCTCCTCCATGAAGTTCAAGGTACCGATACTAGTGTAGAGTCCACCGCGCAGTCCGACAACAAGGTCACCTGGAACGTCATCCGCGACGCCATGGGCAACGTGCTCTACCAGCTCTCCTCCATGAAGTTCAAGGTACCGATACTAGTGTAGAGTCCACCGCGCAGTCCGACAACAAGGTCACCTGGAACGTCATCCGCGACGCCATGGGCAACGTGCTCTACCAGCTCTCCTCCATGAAGTTCAAGGTACCGATACTAGTGTAGAGTCCACCGCGCAGTCCGACAACAAGGTCACCTGGAACGTCATCCGCGACGCCATGGGCAACGTGCTCTACCAGCTCTCCTCCATGAAGTTCAAGGTAACCTCACACATATCAATATTAGTACTTTAGTACTGTTCTGGGCCCATAACCTAATCATTTGCTGGGCAAGAATTGTTGCACCACGAGACACATGATTCCCATCTTTTTACCCGACTACGGCGAAGTAAAAAGGAGGGTTATGAATTTGACCAGTATGTTTGTAAAATTAAACTTCTTAAGAGTGTATGGTACAACCGTTTATGAAGTAGCTGGAAGAAGGATGTTTTTCGACTAATGTACTATCATACAATTTCTGACACAAAGCAGCGCAGCTGTGTTGCGGTTAATACCGGTGTAGTTACAGACAAGGTATTTCAACCTCTTATTGTAGAACGCAACGCATATGTATGTATGGAACTGTATGCGCTGATGCTCAGTTTACCATCCAAAACCTAATGCAGTAGGTATTACATAGTAAACCCCCTCATGCATCAACCTCGTGTTTATAAGCCAATCATTAACACTGTGTTTGTTCCTTATAGGACCCCGTGAAAGATGGAGAGGCCAAGATCAAGGCTGACTTCGACCAACTGCTGGAGGACATGGCCGCCGCCTTCCGCAACCTGGAGGACTAGGCGGGCTGCGACTGTCGCAAGTCGCCTGCTGCCTGCACAACACATGCCGTTATCTACTTTAACGCTAAGTAAGTAGGAGCCATATTGGCTTGGTCGCGCTAGGCAACAGTCGACAGTGCAGCGCAAGGCGTATTGTTAATACACGAAATAGACGTAAATAAATGTGTTAAAGTCTACGTAGTGTGGATAGGTTTAATTATTATGATTACTCGTATTTCAATGCTGAATTCGTGATTCCAATTGTTGAAATCGAGTCCCGCGCGGCTCGCGGGTGCTCGTGGGCTCCGTCTGTACATACACGAACACGAACACGAACACGAACAATGCCCGAGAGCCGAGCGCGACGCTCGCAGTTAATTAGTTGTTATTTATATAAAATATATACTATTTATACACTAACAATGAATTATTTTACGCCCGTTTATATTTTGCGTGTTATAAAAGTCATAATATCGAGTACCCTCTTGCATTCCACGTTATTATTAGAGTTAATCGAAGTAACATGTTTTTGTTAAAAAAAGCTGCAGTACGCTTTTCGTGTCTCGATATCAGTGTTACCAGCATTTTGATGTATCGGAAATGTATAAGAGTTCAGTATTATGTTAACTTTGATAGTAGTCGCTGCAGCTGGCTTGCGCACGCGCACGCCCGGGTGGCCTGTACAAACAATCATCGCTATAATAACGTATATTATTACTTGCTGTTTAGACCTCTGTGACGTTACGTGAGGAGACGAAAGTTATAAATAAATAAATATAAAGTGTATACAATGCTGTTTTACTTACTAAAATACCTAAGATTGTACACGCGAGGCTAAGAATAGTTTGGCAATGTTTCTATCTTGTCAATACTCTCCACAGCGTGTTGCCACGAATTAGCAATACTGTACAGTACACATTGTATTGTACAGACGAAGCACGAAGTTTGCGGGCCATTATGGCCCAACTTTGACGGTCGACGGATTTCTACCAGTTTGGTTTATTTGGAAAAGAAGGACTTGAAAGTTTGTATGAAATGCCGTAGGGCGTAAACGCGCGAAAATAGTTGTACCTACTGAGGGCCTAGCAGGAATGTTTCGACGTATGGTAACGTATTGTGTCTGCTATTATGGCGGCTGAAGATGTAAGTGAATTTTGAACATAAAAAACTACAACCCCATAGTATTTTTGGTTTAATTTTTTGCGTCATAAACAATTGGTACCTACTAATTAGTACTCGAACAACAAAAACCTTAGTACCTAGTTTCGAGAAAATCAACTTTGAAGGTGGTCCGCGGTAGTCACGCTCCCTTCAGCAGGACCACCATGAGCGCCGAAAAGGGGGCATTATAGCTACTACAAATAATTAGTACCATGTGTTATGTGATTCATTTGGTAAAAAAACAGAACTGAAGCATTTGAATTTACCGAAAAATCTACGATGATAACTTTCGCGCGCTCGTTCAGTAAGACCACGACTTTAAATGTTGATTCCAAGTTTGAGGAACTTGTCGTATTCCTCAAACCTACGTCAAAAATTAATACCCTGCAAGATAACATTAGTAGGTACCCAAAATTCAAAATTAGTACTTCAGTAGTTTACTATTTACAAAAATAAAATATTTTTTCAGACGTGTTTAGCTCATAATATTGTTAGTAGTACAGCTTAAAAACTGTTAGATTTAACAATGAATTAATTTAAGTATTTGCCGCCCTCTGGGGCCCTGGGCACACGCACTTGTGCTTGAAAACAGTGTCCCATAAGGGGGCTGTCCAGGTTTTGGCTGAGCACGTTAATTAAGGATTGTGTTGGCGTTCCCATGAGTACGGAACATCAGCGAAGCGATGCAGCGCCGCCCACCAGCACCTGAACGCGTTATTATATTGTATTCGGAGAGAGTTTGGCAGAATGCATTGAACAGAGTGATCTGCGTGGTTACAGCGGACCGCCATCGATATACCATGCCTTTGGTGGGGTGGCGGTAGTCACGGTGTTAAATTTTCATTTTAAGATTTCCGTATTTAAAACTCTTTGGTTTCTCCCCAAAATACAAAAATAGTACTCCTAAAGAAGTTATAGTGACCAAAAAAATTCGCTTAAGGAAAATTAGCTTTCATTACTTTTCCATACTAAATCAACGCATATAACCCGACCAAGTTAAGTTGTCAATAGTATTGAGCTGTTTAATAGATGTACACTCGTGCATATAAAGCAAAAGATACACTAGGGGACAAATGGAGCAACACGTTACGGAACTGTCCCTCAGTAAATACGTGGAACGCTACTAAGGTAACAATTTTGTTGATCGAGTACTAATTAGAACCAATTGAGTACTTATTCTTATTTACCCGCTGTGGCCCCGACATGTGAAAATTCCCAAAAAAAAAAAATCTTATGTAATAGGTAAATAAACATTAAATTCGCAATTAATTCGCGACACACCGGTGTGTTGCCGGGGCCGGAGCGGTTACCAAAAATGGAAGCGATTGGCGTTGTTGGTTCGGCGGTAGAAAATTAATCACGGACATAGTTAGAATAGGTTTAGTAAAAATCCTATCTTTAATATTTGTGATCTCTTATTCGGTGGAGATGGACTCTTCTAGCCTAACCTTAAGAATAATTATTTGTAGTAGTCACAAACCGATCTCAAAGCGTATTTTGTGTGATTGATTATAGTGGTGACGGCCGTGTGCAGGACGGGGTGTGCTCTGCCGAGGAGGTGAAGGCGCCCGGCACCATTCGTCCTGACAACACGGCCATGCGAACCGTTGTGGTGAGCTACCCCGTGTCGGCGGCCAAGATCATATCGAGGGCCGAAGGCTCTTGTTGGGTTGGGTTTCTGCGCAGGTCAAACTGCTAGAACCCAGACCTCTGAGGTGCTTCCGTTACCAAGTGGGCAACCACGTGGGAGCTCTGTGCACCTCGGAGGTGGACCGCAGCGGTCTCTGCTTCCGCTGTGGTCAGTCCGGTCACAGGGCCGGCTCGTGCAACACCGCGCCGCACTGCGTTGTATGTGCGGCAAGACGGCAAGACGGCCGACCACTGGGCCGGGGGCAAGGCCTGCGCTCCACCTGCCATAGCCGGGGGCAGGAGGAACCCCTCCGCCAACGCTCGTACCGCCGCCGCTGCTGCCACTGCAACAGCCGCAGTAGAGCCCCGGGGGCTCAGAAGGGGGCTGAAATGGAGTGCCAATAACGGCCCCATTTCGCCTCCTCCAGGTGAAGATCAGCCACTGCGCTGCTCAGGAACTGATGCTCCTGAGCATGGCGCAGTGATTGATACCTGCGGATGGCGAGCAATCGGTAGCTCGCGTACGATTAGAACACAGGCCCGATTCGACGGCGCGTTGTGTTCCAAGCGCGTCGGATAGAGCAGTCAGCATAGTAGACGGGGCCCGTCAGGGCCTGCCAGGGTTGCGGATTTTGTTCGAAAGAGTTACCGTGGCCCCCAAAAGGCACTAGGAACAGCACGGATGTCAGTAAGAGTCTGACACTCTCTCCCGCTCCACCCACAGCGGAAGGGGTCATTTGATGATTTCCCATCCATAAAAAAAGCGTAGTAATTAAGGGTTCCCATTCTGCTACACTCAACGTTACATCTGGCGTAGCACAAGGCTCGATTTTGGGCTCTCTTTTATTTCTTAAAACTTTAGAACCCTTAGGTATTATGGATAAAAAGTTTTAATGAATAAGGCTGTGTTTGTATAATTATAGTAAATGTTTTAAGTACCTACTCAAAATTGTTACTTTACGCGGAGATCTTCAAAACTGTACGAAATCATGCTGATTGTCATCATCTACAAGAGGACTTAAATTGTTTTTCCGCTTATTTTTCGAGCCGTTTGGGGTTGAAACTCTCGGGTTGTGGGGTCCGAGTGCTCATTACTTGTTTAAAGATCTGTCAAGACGTTTAGTTGACACTTCGCGTGACCCGCGGTGACCCAAGGGCTGGCTTTTACCTCGGACAAAGGATGAGCATTGCCATACAACGTGGCAATGCTGCCAGCCTTTTGGGTACATTACCAGTGGCCTGCGATGCGGAGGAATTTTTCGACGCCATGTTTTAGATTACTTTTAGTACAGTATTTTATTGAAGTGTGTATATAGCTATTTACAATAATTAAACTTACCAAATAAACTTATTGTAATAAAAATAGACTTTTTTTACTTTATATGAGTACTAGCTTCTACCAGCTGCGGCTTCACCCGCGTGAATATCGGAAATAGCAAGGTTTCCTGATTTGTATTGTAAATTTTTTACTCAGGAAACACCCTACACCTACCTTATACTTACCCTACACCTACCCTACACCTACCTTACACCTACCCTACACCTACCTTACACCAACCCTACACCTACCCTACACCTACCCTACCTACATAATTATACCAGCCCAAAAATACTATGACATGTTTCTAGTCTCCTGGTACTTGATGTTTCTGGTCTCCTGGTACTTGATGTTTCTGGTCTCCTGGTACTTGATGTTTCTGGTCTCCTGGTACTTGATGTTTCTGGTCTCCTGGTACTTGATGTTTCTGGTCTCCTGGTACTTGATGTTTCTGGTCTCCTGGTACTTGTGAATTTGAAGTACGAAGGCAGCAGCGGCTCTGAGTTTCCACTTCCTCCTCAGTCTCCATTAATCCATGCCACTTACCATGATAAAAAGTAGTCTATTTTTTATTCCAGGATATGAACTACATGTGTGCCAAATTTCATCCAAATCCCTTCAGCCGTTTTTGCCTGATTGTTACACAAACATACAGTTCTCGTCAAATAACTTTGCCCTTCTGAAGTTGGCTACGAGTGGCTGCGTAGTAGTCAAAATTACGAACAAACTGCAACTACGCATGCGCGGGGCGGGGATTATGGCGGCGCGATTTTATGTCTCAGTCACTCGTTTACGTTTGATGCATGCTTGCGTCCCGCTTGCTCCCGTCTACGTGACTGCACCTGCGCTATCTTTGCAAATGGCTAACTTCAGAGGGGCAAAGTTATTTGACGAGAACTGTACAAACATACAAACTTTCACCTTTATAATATTAGTAGGACTAGCTTCTACCAGCTGCGGCTTCGCCCGCGTGAATATCAGAAATAGCAAGGTTGCCTGATTTGTATTGTAATTTTTTTACTCAGGAAACACCCACCCTACACCTACCCTACACCTACCTTACACCTACCCTACACCTACCCTACCCTACACCTACCCTACACCTACCCTATACCTACCCTACACCTACCCTACACCTACCCTACACCTACCTTACACCTACCCTACACCTACCCTACACCTACCTTACACCTACCCTACCTACATAATTATACCAGCCCAAAATTCTATGACATGTTTCTGGTCTCCTGGTACTTGATGTTTCTGGTCTCCTGGTACTTGTGAATCTGAAGTACTAAGGCAGCAGCGGCTCTGAATTTCCACTTCCTCCTCAGTCTTCATTGATCCATGCCACTTACCGGGATAAAAAGTAGCATATGTCTCATTCCAGGATATGAACTACATGTGTGCCAAATTTTATTCAAATCCCTTCAGCCGTTTTTGCCTGATTGAAACACAAACATACAAACATACAAACATACAAACATACGAACATACAAACATACAAACATACAAACATTCACATTTATAATATTAGTAGGAAGTACTAAGGCAGCAGCGGCTCTGAATTTCCACTTCCTCCTCAGTCTTCATTGATCCATGCCACTTACCGGGATAAAAAGTAGCATATGTCTCATTCCAGGATATGAACTACATGTGTGCCAAATTTTATTCAAATCCCTTCAGCCGTTTTTGCCTGATTGAAACACAAACATACAAACATACAAACATACAAACATACAAACATACAAACATACAAACATACAAACATACAAACATTCACATTTATAATATTAGTAGGATTAACAAAATATTTGACAATGATATTTACAAAAAAACTTAGGTGACTAGGTGTATGGTAGGTGTAGGGTAGGTGTAGAGTAGGTGTAGGTAGGTGTAGAGTAGGTGTAGTTACAATATAAATCAAGAAACCTCCCTATTTCCGATTTTCACGCGGGCGAAGCCGCTGGTAGAAGCTAGTTTATAATATTAGTAGGATGTGAATGTTTGTATGTTTGTGTTACAATCAGGCAAAAACGGCTGAAGGGATTTGGATGAAATTTGGCACACATGTAGTTCATATCCTGGAATGAGATATATGCTACTTTTTATCCCGGTAAGTGGCATGGGTCAATGAAGACTGAGGAAGAAGTGGAAATTCAGAGCCGCTGCTGCCTTAGTACTACAGATTCACAAGTACCAGGAGACCAAAAACATCAAGTACCAGGAGACCAGAAACATGTCATAGTATTTTTTGGGCTGGTTAGGGTAGGTGTAGGGTAAGTGTAGGGTAGGTGTAGGGTAGGTGTAGGGTAGGTGTAGGGTAGGTATAGGGTAGGTGCAGGGTAGGTGTGGGGTAGGGTAGTGTAGGGTAGGGTAGGGTAGAGTAGAGTAGGGTAGGGTAGGGTAGTGTAGGGTAGGGTAGGTGTTTCCTGAGTAAAAAATGTACGATACAAATCAGGAAACCTTCCTATTTCCGATATTCACGCGGGCGAAGCCGCTGGTAGAAGCTAGTCCTACTAATATTATAAATGTGAATGTTTGTATGTTTGTGTTTCAATCAGGCAAAAACGGCTGAAGGGATTTGGATGAAATTTGGCACACATGTAGTTCATATCCTGGAATGAGTCATAAGCTACTTTTTATCGCGGTAAGTGGCATGGATCAATGAAGACTGAGGAGAAAGTGGAAATTCAGAGCCGCTGCTGCCTTAGTACTACAGATTCACAAGTACCAGGAGACCAAAAACATCAACTACCAGGAAACAAGAAACATGTCATAATATTTTTTGGGCTGGTTAGGATAGGTGTAGGGTAGGTGTAGGGTAGGTGTAAGGTAGGTGTAGGATAGGTGTAGGGTAGGTGTAGGGTAGGTGTAGAGTAGGTGTAGGTAGGTGTAGGTAGGTGTAGAGTAGGTTTAGTAACAATACAAATCAAGAAACCTCCCTATTTCCGATTTTCACGCGGGCGAAGCCGCTGGTAGAAGCTAGTTTCTTATAATACCTATGGATGATTTTTCCACAATTTTTTTCAAGCTATTTGGATTTAACGATTTTTGACGACACGGTTGGCGCAGTGGTTGAGCGGTCGACTGCTGCGCTGCGTGTCACGGGTTCGATTCCCGCACGGAACAAATATTTGTATGGTCTACAGATAGTTGTTCCGGGTCTGGCTGTTTGTGTATGTGAATTTATATGTTTGTGAACGCACCCACGATACAGGAGAAATTCCTAGTGTGGGGGAACGTTTAAAAAAAAAAAAAAAACCAAGCTACTGAACCAATTTTGATAAAAATTCAATGGGACCAATCGAGAAGTAAGTATATCCTTTCACATAAAACAACATTTATTTCAAATCGGTTCATAAATGACGGAGATATGAGGTAACAAACACAAAAAAAAAACCAATCGAATTAAGAACCACCTCCTCCTTTTTTTGAAGTCGTTTAAAAATAGATAAAAATGTCTTAAGCAACAGTTAAATTCTGAACAACACACTTGTGTGTAGGTAGGTACTGCTGGATGAAAAAATGCAGTTAGGTTGATCTGATTACCGTAGGTAATATGTATGCCTAGGGAAGGTGTATTCTGGCGAACCAAACAAAAAATACTTATTCAAATCGGTAAAGTCGTTCTCAAGTTATGAGCACGCGATTCATTTTTATATTACATGTAAGATAAATAAGGAAAAATCATGAGCAGGTCATGTGTTACCCGAATAAAGGTTTTGAGCTGTGGTTCTGGCTGACTACAGATCATTGAGCTACAGATCTACAACTTCATTGACAGCAGAGTATTGTACTGACTCTTGTATTATCAATTTATATAAAGTGTATTATCTATGGATCTATGGTACTGACAGCAAAAAAAATAAATCAGTCAAAGAATTTCAATAAGAATATTGCGCGTAAAATATAATTTAGGTACGTTAACAGTTTTAGTGTAATTTTATTGCTGAAAATATTTTAGTTAGGTTTATACTAAAATAATTGTTTCTTTGCTATAATAGTTTTTTTAACAAAACAATCATGACTACGGGTCGTACGGGCAAACGATTTTATCGTAAATATATCGACGAGCCGGTTATGAGCGATAAGACGCTCCTGGTTAGCGTTGAAGACCTCATAGCTGGGGCCTTTGGGCCCTTGGAAGTGAGTAAGACTACCTTATATTCCGTGTTGAGAATAGCTATTTAGTTCTACTATAAGCAACACAGTCACATGTTCTAGCTACTCAGTTTGTGGTAACTTCCTGCTTGTACTAAGTCACCCTTTGGGTAGGAGCCATCGCCAGGATATGTCAGTGGTAAGTAGGCGATAGCAATAAATTGTATTTGCTATCGTGGATGCGTGACTCCATCTACTGAATACACCACCTCGGAAGATGCGACCTTAAGCCTCCCGATTATTTTATCGAGCCTTCTGAGAACTTCCACCTGAACACGCTTTGCCGTGGCCGACCTGGACAACTCTACATTATAGACTCCGCTCTCAGGTCGGCCACAGTAAAGAAAAACTACTCAGGTCAGGTAGGTGGGGTTCTTTCTTTCTTTCTAGATGGTTCTGATCTTCGGTGTTTGTGTGGCGATGGCGTCTCTCTGCATTCCATGGCTCAGCTTTCGTCTAGCGCCTGTACATGCGAGGAGCTAATGGCTGCGTCAGCCAATGGTGTTACCGTTGCTGAGCTGGTCAAACATAAAATTTAATAAAACTGTAGATTTGTCATCGATTCGCTAAGAAGAAGAAGCCAACCCAGAGGCAGGGCAAGAGTTTTGGGGCTTCAAGGGATTAAAGGTTGCTGCTAAAATTTTGCGACTCTCTGAACTGCAGGCTACAGCTTTCATTGTCATATTTTGCGGGGGGTTGAGCTCTTCACCAGAGGGTTACCACCCTCTGGTGAAGAGCTCAACCCCCCGAGGTAAATACCTGGCTACGGCCTTGGGTGTTAGGTTTTTAAAATCCAACAGCTATTGCCTTACCTTACAGTAGCTTTTTACACATAATTTTAAAGTAGGTAATCGCAAATACTCGAGTCTGGTCTCTTAGTGGCTGATATCAAACATACCTGTTAGTGATAGTCAGAGGGCGTCCACAAGGGGGTTCAAAGGTGCAGAGTATTAGGCGCAAATCTAGCACAAACTTCTAGAATGGTAATTTAAGTACCTACTACCACACCAACCCTCTTTCTTCTATCATTTTCCGGCTCGCCTTCCCCTGGTTTATCAACTGGAGAAGCCTTTGGCCACTGCCAGGAATAGCAAGTTTTCTAGAGGCATCTTCGTCTCCAAGTAGATCAGCATGCTACTTGATCTACGACGGTCAAATTGAAGACAGTTTTTCACTGTCAATATTAGCATTCTAGGTCATAACACAATCCTGCCAGGGTTGCGGATTTTGTTCGTAAGAGTCACCGCGGCCCTATGGAACGCAAAGGGCACTATTTCAATTTCAATTTATTAACTCAAGTAACTAAGACTCATTTGTTAGTAAAAGACTTAATCTATGTTAGTAATTATAAAAATATACACACAGCAGCTGCACTGTCCGACACATCAACGCGGCTGTTCCATTCCATGAGAAATGGCGCAGCAGCGATTCAGGTATGGACAGTCCAGCCTGTTCGAAATTAGAGATAGGATACTGTTGCCGCTGCCCCACACCACACGCACCAGGGACGCACAGCGCTTACGCATAGTGGCAAAGAAACAATCCACACGCGCGTCCGCGAACATCCCCGATGCGCTGCAGTAGCGAGGCAGCCCCAACAGCACCCTGAACGCATTGTTGTACTGCACGCGGAGGGCATTGTACGATTTTTGAGTATATCTAGCCCACAGGCTGCTCGTGTAAAACGCAGTGCAGTACGCTCTGAAAAGAGTAATCTTGACGCTTACCGAACAACGAGCAAACCTGCGAGCCAGCATGTTCGCTCTAACCGACAAGGCCCTCCGCGCCCGCTCAATGTCTTCATCGTCCCTGAGATCAGGGGTAAGTATGTGGCCAAGATACTTAAACTTGTATGCCCTCTCTAACGGCATACCATTAAGGTAAACTGGTGGTACATACGCAGGATACTTACCCCCGACCCCAAACACCATGAACTCACTTTTCTTACTATTGTAAATTAAGCCATGTGTGTCGGCATACTCCTCACAAATGGCTACAAGCTTTCTAAGGCCACAGACTGACGCACTCAGCAGCACCATGTCGTCTGCGTAGCTGATATTATTAACGCAGACTCCATCTATATGACAACCGACCTTGATGCTGCTGAGCCTGCCAATCAACCCGTCGACATATAGGTTAAAGAGCGTTGGTGAGCTCAAACTCCCCTGTCTCACCCCGCACTCCGACCCATATGGATCAGACAAAACCCCCGCCCATCGCACATTGTTGACCTGGCTTCTGTACCAAAATTTTAAAATGTTGATTACTTCAGGTGGAACATTAGCTTTTTTAAGTTTATCCCATAGGATATCATAAGAAACCAGGTCAAATGCTTTAGACAGGTCCAGGAAGCAGGCGTAAACAGGAGTGCTGCGGTCGGTGTAGTATGTGACAGCATGCTTAAGAGACAACACAGCGCTTTCCGTTGATAGTCCAGGTCTGAACCCGAACTGGTTATCTTGAGGAGTAATAAACTTATTTAATTGTCTATTAAGCACACCGTCAAACACCTTGGATAAAACAGTTGCTAATGAGATAGGCCTATAGTTATCTGATATCTCTATCAGCAAGATCGCCAGACTTGTTTTTCGCTATAGGCACTACCACAGTCCGTATCATCTCCCCAGGCATATAACTATGTGACACGCAAAAACTATACAACATGGCCAGAACTCTAGGCAAATGAGGACCAGCACATTTGAGGAGCTCAATGCTGAGCCCGTCATGACCAGGAGACCTGCCACGCGACATGGATTCTATGATTTGTTAATCTCTTTCGACTTGCGCTTTAATTCTAGTTCCTTGCCAGGCTCAACATTCAGCACCGACTGAGAAGGTCCTAGTGGAGACTTCACAAAAAAGTGTTCCTTAAAGAGATTGGAAATCGCCTCAGG
This sequence comes from Melanchra persicariae, assembly GCA_947386135.1. Taxonomy (NCBI): domain Eukaryota; kingdom Metazoa; phylum Arthropoda; class Insecta; order Lepidoptera; family Noctuidae; genus Melanchra; species Melanchra persicariae. The sequence continues at coordinate 723,012 of OX376659.1, read as the reverse complement.
TTCACTAACGCCACCGACGCTCACAGGGAGACTCGGCTTGCTGTTCAACTTTCTCGTGCTTTTACAAAAACCACGAAAATCGTGTTTTGAATGGTGTGAGGCTAGAATGTCCATCTTAATTTGGTCTTGCCTATCCTGACACCACTTCAAACGTGACTTAAAAACTTTTCGCGCCTCACACATTTGGTCGTACATATAACCGGAAGCAGGTTTGTCGTACCAAACCCACTGCATAAATTTACTCCGGGCCTCCCTGTGAGCCCCCGCCACGTCATTATGAGGAGCACGGATAGGTTTCATTCAAAGCGTGCTTTTTCCCATCGTCGGCATCGGTCTACCCCTTTGACAAGATTCCAGTCTAACCGGCGCATACGGCTGATTGAACAAAGCACTACTTTTTTCGTGTAATTTTTACGTTGCACCCACGTCACTAATTGCAAAATATGACATCGCAACTTGTGTTTTGCCCAAAAAAGGTTTGAAACCATTGTTCTAGACCATTGTTCTGTTAGATCTGTTCTGGCTGGTATAGTTCTGTGGCTTCTACAATTTGACAGAAAAGGAAAAAACAAAGAATTTAGAAATGATCATAGCTTTGTAGCATGATATACATCTTTTTACTGTTTTAAATCAATATTAAGGATTTGTTTGTTTGCTAGTATTTATTTTTACGTGCAATCATGAATAAACGTTATCGTAAAATGATAGACGAGCCCAACATGAGCGACAAAACACTTCTCGTCTCCGTGGAAGACCTCATATGTGGGGCTTTCGGACCCACCGCGGTGAGTTTACATTGAACACTCAGTCAAAATGTTCAATTTCGATTTCGTTGCGGTGAACAGGACAACAACAGCCTGTGGCGTCACCTTAGATGTAATAGGTACTGCATGTTATCCGGTTTTACCTAAGTGGCGACACAAGAGATGATTCGGGGCGCTACCCTTAGCGTCCCTCTCTCACTTATCGCGCCACTAGACACGAAGAACGTTAGTCCATTCAGTTTTAATTAATAAATTAATTTATAATTAGTAATGTTCATAACCATTACTGCTAGTGTACCAATACATATTATTCTCCGCAAATTAGAATTTTACTCCTTCTCCGATTATCAACCTCGTCGGATGACGCATCAATTCAAGGGGACAGATAGAATACCTTCCATCTGTGTCTCCAAAACCCTTTGCGACTGTTGTGGCAGAAGAGGGATCTTGCCATAGTTGATGACATTGTAGTCTCTTAACGAGTTGTAGGAGGAAGGCTGCTGAAAGCTGCGTCCGGTTAGACTGAAAGCATATCACGGACATAGGTCGGTACTTTGAAAAAGTTAGGGACAAATCATGATTTAAATAGGTGAACATTTATTTATTCATCACTTACAACTATACACCCATAACATGCAACAGTGAACACAAATGAATAGTTAATCAATATGTCTTTATACGTCCTAAATGCTAATTACTGCAAAAAACTCTTTCCAGAAAAATACAGTTAACTTCAAACTGATACAAACAATCCTACACATCTTGGCGCGCCAGTTGCGTTTACTCGAACAAGATGTGGAGATCAAGTTCGATGAACTTGGAATCGACTTCGAAACTGGAAGATCCTCTCACAATGCCGACGAATATGATAACGACAAGTATTATGACGAGGATGATTATGATAGCTCGTCTTATAACAGCAGCTCTTCAGAAGGCGAGGAAGCAGGAGGCAGAGGTGTGAGAAAGGAACGAGGTCAAAAAGGGGGAAAAGTGGGCCGGGGTGAGAAGGAGGAAAAGGGGGACAAAGCGGAACAAGGCGAGAAAGGGGAAAAAAAGGAAAAAAAAGGAAAACATGAGAAGGGTGAAAAAGATAAACGACATCGATCTAAGGACAAAAAAAGAGGGAGTAAAGATAAGGGAACCAGTTCTAGTCCTAGGGGCAGAAGAAGTGAGGACGAGGGAGCGGAACGAGAAGGTCGTGGTGGGCGACATGGTGGGCGAGGCAGACGTGGTGAAGATGATGAAGACGAGGGTGGGGAACGAGATGGCCATGGTCGGCGACATGGTGGGCGACATAGACGAGGTGAAGATGGTGAAGACGAGGGTGGGGAACGAGATGGCCATGGTCGGCGACATGGTGGGCGACATAGACGAGGTGAAGATGGCGAAGACGAGGGTGGGGAACGAGATGGCCATGGTGGGCGACATGGTGGGCGACATAGACGAGGTGAAGATGGTGAAGACGAGGGTGGGGAACGAGATGGCCATGGTGGGCGACATAGACGAGGTGAAGATGGTGAAGACGAGGGTGGGGAACGAGATGGCCATGGTCGGCGACATGGTGGGCGACATAGACGAGGTGAAGATGGCGAAGACGAGGGTGGGGAACGAGATGGCCATGGTCGGCGACATGGCGGGCAAAGCAGAGACCGCGAGGATCGAGAGAGAAGAAGCGATCAACAAGGAGAGAGAAGGGACGGCCGACGTGGCGAGAGAGGAGGCGAATACGATGAATACGATGATCGAGGTCGACGCCGCTGGGTAAGACGTAATACGACTTCTTATTTAATTTTTATTTATTATTTGAATTTCGACGTCAACGATGACGTCACCCAAATAAGAGCCAGACTAAAATGGGACCAGGCCGGACACGTCTGCGGCACGTCAAACGGTCAATGGGCTAAATAAACCACAAAGTGGGTCCCAGAAAATGTCCGGCGACATTGCGGCAGACCCAATCTATAATGGTGGGACGAGGTTGACGCGTATCGACATAAGTAATTGATAGAAGGAGGAAGCCCTGCAGTGAGACAGAATAGGCTGAACATAAACAACAGTGCATGGTACGGGTAGACCATATCATGGATTTGGAGACAGGATACATATAAAGGTATATATTTACAGATAAAGGTACTTCTAAAGATGATTTTCAAATTTCTCGCGGACGAGGCAGCTGGAAAAGCTAGAAAGAAATATATCTTTGACAGTACGTCGACTATCCCCTGATGATGATTGTGTTCACCACATTTTCTTCTATGCCATGTTGTTTTCAGCTTTCGTCTGCTGCCTTTACATTAGATGCAAATCATAACAGTCTTGTTCTATTTTAGGGTGGCAGAGAGGGCTCTGGTACAAGCATCACTGTGACAGGTATAGCTTCACTTTAAAATATTTTGTAGGTATTATTATTGTCTGCCATCTGGGTTGCGGAATTTGTTCGAAAGAATCAGCACGGCTCAACGCATAGGGCATTTGGAGAAACACGGATGGGTTTTAGTTTAGTCAATAAGAGTCTCCGACACCCCCTCCCGCTCCGCCCAAAGCGGAAGGAGTCAATGGAGTCATTTGATGATTTCCCATCCTTAAAAATAAGGAACTTCGTTCCAAAAAAGTATTACAGTCGTGCTGCAATTGTGTCAACATCTGTTTAGCCTCTTTCTCAATTTCATTGGGGAAGGCTTCCAGTCAAACCGTTTTCAGCTGAATATCAGTAATGTAATTAGTAGTAACTGGGTACTTCTTAGCAAGACGTGTCAGATTTTCTGGTTTTTGACAATCCGTAACGACTGCCGAAGATCTACAAATGACAGCCTGGACCAACGGCTTATCGTGCTTTCCGAGGCACGGATGCGTCTCCATATGCTAAGATGTAATCGAAATATAAACTGAGAACCTGTAGAATAGATAAATACTTTAACATGTTTTAAATGTGTGGACAGAGGCCTCACGGAGGGATGGAACAGGAGCTACCGATAAAGTTTTGGTCGGTGAGTTCTCTACAATCAATGTCATAAAACTGAATATTACTGTTCAATTATTTTTGTTTGAAAATCACTAAAATCCCTTTTTCAATTTCAGCTGAAAGAGGACCAGCCACGCGTAAGTAAACGTTTTATTTTTGTCGAAATGGTTAGTCAATCTTCTCGAACTAGACGAGACTGCAACTTTGAAATACATACGGTTTAAAACCCTTGATACAGTAGTTATAGAAGTAAGTAAGTAGGTATATGTATACCTACTTGATGACTTAGTACTGTTCATCTGCAATGTTTCAGTTTTTGATAATCAGTACATACTCGTAGATGGATGTTAACGAGAGATGGTTATGCTTTATGAAAATAGTGCCCAAGGTAGATAATAGCTGTTTAAATGGCAAAATATGACAAAAAAGGTTGTATTTCATGAAAGATGAATGGAATAGAAGTTTTTTTTTTTTTTGATTGAGGATTGGGCTTGCTCTTGACCTCGATCACGCCTGATGGAAAAAGATAGATGAGGTCTATGATGTAGCGAGTGTGCCCAGAAGATGCCTGTTCACGCTTTGAATTTAGAAATAGAATAGAAGAATGTTTACTTAGTTAGATATTTACCTACTCCTGTCTTGAAGTAAACGGGGTAAGTGGATGGATAAATACATATATACTTTATTGTACACCAAAATAGTAACATTAGGTACTCTTTTACAGTATTCTTAATAGTACGGGTACAATGATTTTAGGTGGGATATATTCACCGATACAGTTCTACATCTGCCGTTGGATCATGCATTAATTTTGTTTGAAACATCAGACGGCCGCATAGCACGCGTGGGCAGCATCGAGGTGGTGACGGCGTCCCAGTTTTCGATGCTGGCGCGAGCTGTGCGGCAGCTGGAGCACGTGTCCGGCCCGCTGCCCGTGCCCGCGCTGCCCGACAACGAGCAGCTCAGGGCAGACCTGGCCACTGGACGCGCCTCGCTCTCCGACACCATGGAAGCTGTGCAGGTAGCTACCACAAGGACATTTTTAAAACCATCACCTGGGTTAGGACTTACTTTTCATCCCTTTAGCACTTTCCGGTGAGATTAATGTGGCTGGTCATGACGGGGAGTCGCTAGCGGTTGCTACTGTCATCATCATCATAGCAGCCGAAAGACGTCCACTGGACATCCCCAAATGGGGGAGCTTTGCCATAATCGCCACGCTTGGCAGGCGGGTTGGCGATCGCAGTGTAGCTGTTATAATGTCACACAGAGAATGTGTTGCTACTTTAGAACAATAAAATTATAAAATCAAGGTATTGCTATACCTATCGCTGTCGTTTTTTGAAGAGAGAGATTGTAAATTTTGTGTCACGGATTTTAGTGATTCGAAAAAAATGTTCCTAGTAATATTTTTAGATGCAGGCAGTCTCTTACTGCCTTGTTATATTGTAAGATTTTCACCGAGACTACCTCTGTTCTTTACAGGGGACCACACGTATATACTTTTTCATGTACAGATTTTGAACTCTGAATAAAAAAAAACTTTTTCACAAAAAAAAACCGACTTTCAAAAAAACACTACAAATTATATTTCACTTTTTAGTGGTGCCCCCCACACCTAAAAACACCACTGAAAACTACTGAAAAGTCACAAGAAAGCAAAAATATGCAATTTCGTATGATTTTTCCACATATTTTTTCCAGCTATTAGGATTTAAAAACCAAACTGCTGAACCGATTTTGATAAAAATGTAATGGGACCAATCGAGAAACTATTAATCCTTTCACGTAAAACAAGAATTTTTCAAATCGGTTCATAAATGACGGAGATATGAGGTAACAAACACAAAAAAAAAAATACAGTCGAATTGAGAACCTCCTCCTTTTTGGGAAGTCGGTTAAAAAATCCATTACACGGACATCTGTCTGCATTGGTTTGTTGCACAAACAAAATTCTATGAAAGTCTGTATCGTGTGAACGGTCCATTAAGTTTTGATGTGCTTCATCATCATTATCTTCCTGCCCTTGTTCCATGTTACTTCGGCCTGCGCAACACTTCTTGCAAGTCTTTCGTGTTCTGGACGTCGTACATAACTACATTATTATTTACATTAGCTAAACGCGCGCGTGCAAGCAGCAGAGGAGGGTCTGTCCCGCATGGCCGGGTTACTGACGCAGCTGACGGCCGCGGGCGCACTGCCCAGTGACTTCGCCATCCGCATCGGGGATCTGCAGGCTGAGCTGCGGAAGTCGACCACGGGGCAGGAGGTTAAGGGGCGGCGCGCCTTCACTTTCAGCCCCGGGCCAGATGAAGATGGCGTTGAAGCTGGTGCCGGCACCGGCGCAGATCAGGCAGTGAGTGTTGTCCGATGGTTACTTTATTGGCCAGGAGGGTTAGGTAGGTTGGGTACAAGTCGGATGTACAATCGGGGTCTATGGATGTAAGGTACCTAATACCTAGTCCTTACTGATCTTATACTATAATAATTTGCAAGCGCTCTGGGTAACGTCCTATTAGCAAAACATCCTATTAGCAAAAACAATTTTTGGAAGTGTATGTATATGTATGTCTACGCATATCTCCGATATTATTAATTGGATTTTGACCATTCTTTCTAAAACTGGGTTATAACATTTTTTATACAAATTAATTGAAATTTTATTACATTTTTTTACTTGTGTGTGCAACTAAGTAGGTAACTTAAATAAATTAAAGACAAAAATATTTTTTTAATAAATGTGTAATAAAAATCTTGGGACTGGATTCTTCTCTGACCGGGGGCCCCTTCCGGCTGGGGGCCCGTGGCATTTTGCCGACTTGCCTGCTTGGTAGGGTAGCGGTGGGGTAGGTGTTTCCTGAGTAAAAAAAATACAGTACAAATTAGGAAACCTTCCTGTTTCCGATATCATTATCCGATCTCTTTTAGGGATCTTAATCCACTAGAAGTTTTGACAATTTGTCATAACTGTTTTTGAGAGGCCTAAATAACAAAAAATACAGTATTAGCCAAGGCTAACTACATTTTCGTATTTGTGCAAGACCATTCTGCATATTTGTAAAGTTAGCAAGCCTTTCGTTTACACCTGTAGACACGTGGTCGTCCATGCAGCAGTTAGCATTTTCTCGCTCAAAACGAAGTCTAGCTCTTCGGTGCTGTGGGAGCAGTTCTGGGGCGCGCGCTGGACAAAAAGCTCTCAGATTTATTTCTGCCAACGTTCTACTGATGGTACGTTCATTCACACTTACAATTTTTATCTCAAAAAGACGCGCAAGAGCTTCAGTAGCGTTGCAAAACCGAGTTGTCAACCAATTGCTGACAACGAAGCGGTCATCCCGAGCTAAAGTGAGTACTTAATTGTTATTTAATTTACACGGAGATCAAATCAAAACAACAATAAAGAACTTAGCTCTAAATTCAAATTATTATAGGTACACGATTTATCTAATTATTGATGGACATGGAAATTAGCATTAGTTTGTTTTCGGAAATGCGATGATTACCGAGGGACATTAAAAAAATAGTTGTACTGTAAGAACATCGTAAAGAGACGACACAGTTGGCGCAGTGATTGAGCGATCGGCTGCTGCGCTCCGTGTCGTGGGTTCGATTCCTGCACGGAACATATACTTGTATGGCCTACAGATAGTTGTTCCGGGTCTGGCTGTTTGTGTATGTGACTTTGTATGTTTGTAAACGCACCCACGATACCGGAGAAATTCCTAGTGTGGGGCAACGTTTTAAAAAAGAGATAGAGAAAGAGAGAGAGAGATAATGACATGTATTCTATTCTGCCTACTAGGTTGTTAAATTTCCACCATTTGAGGTTCTCAGCGGTCGCAGCGGCAGCGCCAGCGCCAGCATAGCACTTGCTTTTGCTGTGCCCTAAGAGGGTCTACAACGGTTCTTAGCTTTAAGCTTTTTGTTAACATTTTGTTTTTATCTTGTGGAACGAAAATAAACGAATATGAGTATGAGTCTGCCGCCTGTTGCTGCGGTCGAGCAACAGGCTACTGGTTGCCCCCAATACATCGACAGCACCACTGGATTTGGTTGTTGTTTACTTGCTAAGAATTATTATTTACTGAAGTTTGGTGTGATGACTCCAATGCTAGTTATCCTCTTATGCTACATGCAGGGCGGTCCTGGTTTGAAGGCGAAAGAAGAGAAGACATCCGGGGCGCGCTCCACCACGGGTGGTGGCGCTGCGGAGCCTGCGCCCAACTTAGAGGAATTGCCAGTCACGCACAATGAGATGCAGTGAGTTCTTGTCCTATTTGAAATAATATACTATATTTTGCTTCATGTAGTTCTAATCCTGCCGGTCTGCTCTGCCATCATCTCACCGTGTAAAATTAGGAGAGCATCAAGTGAACTGTCATTCCATCCTGTTTGTATGGATTGACAACCCACGTCACTCTCAATCACTTCATTTAAATTTAATTCAAGTTTTGAGATTGTATTTTTTTTATATTGTTTATCTACTGCAATTAATTTTATACATACGTCATAAATTGCAAAACATGTAGCCACCTCATATTTTATTATAGACATTCATACTGTACTCATGTTATACGAAATAAATATCTTATCTTATCTTTTCTTCACCCAACATTACACGGTGCGACGGGGCGATGTATACAGCTGGTCAATTCTGTAAACCTCTCGCCGTGTACAGCAGTGCGATTCTGTAAACATGTTGAAGTGAACACCCGGGCGGGACGCACGACGGGTGAGTTGTCAAACCATACAAATAAGATAGAATGACAACTCTATTGTCGTTCACCCCGCCAAGGTGAACACCACGAGATGTCGACAGAATCGACCGGCAGTACACTTAGGTGTAGTGAGCATGAAGTGAACCGTCAATCCATCTTGTTTGTATGTTTGACAGCCCACTTCATGTTTTCTTCACTATGCTTACACGGTGAGCGGCTCACAGAATCACACTGACAAATAAACTAGCTAGTGAGACTTTTATGTTTCCTTTACCTTTAAATGTTTGTAACATTCAAATGATTCCTGGTAGGTAATTCAATTTTGTACTTTTTCTCGTCTACCATCATCATGAGAAAGTAAGGCAAGCATTCCTCAAACGCTTTGCAAAGAGAAGTTCAAATGACTGGAAAACTCTTTAGGGACATTCATACTATCTTATGGGTACAATGACCCCACCCCAATGTACATAAGACAGTTTGAAAAACTTCTGAGGGACCAACATTATATTATACCTATACGCGGAAAAACCAGCTGCCCAAATACATTTATCTTTGATTAGGTAACTGTAAAATGTAGGTACTTTGTATATCCCTATTTTTAATGATAAATTCATGTTCAGAGCTATTCTGGAGCAGATGAAGGAAGCGCTCACCAAAGAAATACAGAATTTGACAGCTCGCGCGAGCCACTCGGCCGATATCGCGTCCAACACGACGAGGAACGTTGGTGAGTTAGCTTTGACAATCCTCAATTATAGTTTAAGACCGCTTTTCCATTAGAGACATGTGGATTAGTTAGGCTGTGCGATGTGTGATTGTTTCCGCCAAGGTTGTACGAGCAACTTGTGCGGTGCGAGGATGCCTAGCGCAGCTCTCAAACGACGTGCAGCTGAACAGTGCATGAATGTGTAGCGAACTCTTTTTAGCTGTGCGCGGGTCCCGTTCAGGGGCACGTTTTCTCTCGGTATGTTTAACTAACTAGGTCCACTAGCTCTTTTCCAACATAACTGCGCTAAGCCTGCCTAGGAAACTGAAGTCATCCCATTTGGGGTCTTTTTCTCTGCGCATCGCCTACCTATATCGCTCATGATTGGTGGAAAAGCACTCTTTACAACTCAAACTTAGTAATAAAATATTATTCACCTTTTATATCCAACTGAATAGTGTAAAGTTTTGACCGTTTGTTTACAATTCCAGCTGAGAAGCTGAACATTGCTCTGACGATTGACGAACGTATCACCACCCTGTACTCGCAGACTGCTGACTATACGGAGCAGCTCAACGGGTTCGACACCGGACTCACGACACAGGTTTGCTCTGGTTTAAATCCGGGGAAGGGAAATGGATGAAGGGGGACAGGAATGAATTTGAAGTTTGAAATAAATTTAGGGGAATAGAGTAATGTGGACAAAAAAAGCACCAACAGCAGGCTCTTCGAATTTTAGGTCAAGTGTAATGTGAGTTATGTTCCACGAAAATACTTTTTCTAAAAAACATTTTAGCGACATGTTGTATTCAATCGGCAAGAGAACCAAGGTTACCGACATAGCCCGAAGGATTGCCAAATTGAAGTGACAGTGGCCAGGGCACATTGCTCGCAGAACAGATGGTCGATGAGGCCGAAAAGTTCTGGAGTGGCGACTGCGTACCGGAAGACGCAGCGTTGGCGCGGCCTCCCACAAGGTGGACCGATGACCTGGTGAGGGTTGCTGGTAGCCGATGGATACGAGAAGCACAGGACCGGTTGTTGTGGCGACACGCGCGGGGAGGCCTATGTCCAGCAGTGTCTTTCGGCTGCTATGATGATGATGATGAAGTTGAATTCAATCAAGTTCCAGTGTAACCGTATGCAGCTAAAAATCAGTATTTTACATGGACCGACTGCCTAATCTGATGTTCACAACCCAGTAACTGGGTAACAGGTTACCCCTTGGCAAGACTGGTGTCAGATTTTCTGGCTTCTGAATACCCGTAATGTCTGTCAAAGATTTTCAAATGACAGCTGGGACTTACACTAAATGTACCCGTGCGGACATGTGTGAAAGAGTTTATTTATTTATGTATGTATGTGTTGCAGCCAACTAGCTTAATAAGCCGTTTAATTGGCGGCGCTGTTCACTGAAAATACTAGGCAGCCAATTAAACGACTGATTAAGCCATTTGGCTGCGATAAATGCGCCGATATTTTTTTTTACCTTCTGCTGGACCATGGTCTGATCGAGTGCCGGGTCACCTTTGACGTTGTGACTGTTCCTAAAATACCCTAGGCTGATAACATTTTTATTTTCCCTAAATTATCCCACATTTACTATTAAGGATCGGTTTTCCCTATGGGGAAAAGCCTTGGCTGCGCCCCGCCATCCGCGCAGCCCCGTAGAGCTCGTCCCAGACTGGTCACCTTCCCGCCGAATATACGAAATGAATTCCCAAAACTACTGCCTTGTCAGCCTCTAAAGGTTAGGGACAAGGAGGGGAGACAAGGTGAAGTTAATATAGGGAATTCACGATTAGTAGTACATAAGCAAACAAACAACAATAATAAAGTATGAAGTTAATGAGACAAGGGTGCAAAGTATATAATAGGTTGGGGAAAAAGTATCTTCGCATTTTTTAAGAAAATTCAAAACATTTTTTAAAATAGTTTATTTACATTTCACTAAAGTATGTAGGTACCATTTTGTTCGATAACTTTTTGCCATCTTGTAGGTAGGGTCATGATCCCATTACTATAGAAATTTTGGGACTTCTGATCAAAATACCGCGACAAGTGGTTTTGGCAGTCCTCTCGAGATGTTAACCTGATACTGCCTAAAGAATTCTAAAGAGACCGAAACAGGTGGAAATCTGAAGGTGCAAGGTCAGGACTATACGGTGGATGCATTAATACCTCCCAGCCAAACTCTCTTAATTTTTTCTGAGTGGCTAAAGATGTGTGAGGTCTAGCGTTATCATGATGAAAAACCACACCCCTTCTGTTGATTAATTCCGGCCGCTTTCTCTCAACTTCTTGCTTTAATCTCATCAGCAGTTCGCAGTAGAGTTCAGAATCGATGATCCTGCCTGGTGGTAACAGCTCATAATGAATAATGCCCTTCCAATCTCACCACACCCACAGCATCACCTTGTTGCGAGTTAACCCGGGTTTCGCCACCTTTTTCGCACGTTCTTGTCGTACGTGATCCACTTTTCATCACCAGTTATTCTTCAAAAATGGTTCGGTTTCACTACGTCATAATAAAGAATCACAAATGAGTACACGGTTCATTAGGTTTCTTTCAGTGAGCTCGTGAGGTACCCAAATATCGAGCTTTTTTGTGTACACAGTTTTTTTCAAATGCGCCAAAACTGTTTTGTGGTCAATTCCCAGTCCCAGAGCGACGTGCATCTTTGACATCAAAATTTCCGGATTGAAAACGCTTAAACCAAATTTGTGCTACTCTCACAGACATTGCACTAGGTCCATAAACATCGCAAATTTTTTTCGCGGCTTGCGTTGCATTTTTACCTTTTTTGTAGTAAAATTTTAAAATGTATCGAATTTCTTCATTAGATTCACTTATTTTGACAGTACGAAAAACAAATGAAAATCACACATTTTCCTAATTTGAATTTGGAATGATGTTCTTTAAAATTTAAACTTTCAATGATACCAAAACCAGCCAAAATCTGGCACAGTACCACTATTTGAATACTGTAACGAATCTAACAGAACACGTTCCTGGAACTCTATAAAAATGTCTTACACAATCCTAAGACAGAGTACTGCGAATTAATAATAATAATAATAAATTTATTTCTGCCAAGAAACTTACAGATAAGTTTAAGTAGTATAACTTAGTAAAAAATTTCAAATTAAATAAAAATGGACTCAAATTGGATGTGATTGGATCTGGACTGGATCAAATTCCAGCTGCCATTGAGGAAGACTAGTTTAAATTTATGAAACTAAAATCGCGTACTAATGTTAATAACCCTTTTACGGCAGCACACAAAATTAGCGCACAAAACTAGTGCAAGCGCTCCGTAGATTAAGTCTATAGCAGAATTCATTGCGATCGGTATTGTTGCACGCCGAAGTGGTTCTAATCGTCACATCACATTTTCTTATTTCGCCCCTTTCTTGGATATGCGGTGCGGCTCTGAGCGGCTACCATCTAAATCTCGTGTCTCGCTAAATAGTGACGATTCAGTAATAGGCCATACCAACGGCTGGGGTTAGTTTTAACGAGACACGGTCCCTAGCGTCCTTAGGACGATTCGTTTTGAGTGCCCTGGCAGACTAACGTAGAAAACTTACCCCTGGAAATGTTCGTCCAAAAAACCCTACGCAATGCACTCTGAGCTAGACCATATAGGAAGCAGTAATCATCAGCAATGATTGGTTGACCTATAACCCAAACACGGGTCGGCCATGAAGCCTGAATTGTATGAATTGAGAATATTTATAAACATTCACTGGTCTCCTAACTTAAATATCACTAGCCTCGACTACAGCGTCCGCAACATCTCGTGGTTCTAAGCACTCTGCCCTTCCGGCTCGCAGCCCGTCTCCAGAAACCCTAAAAACTAACACGCTGGTCCAAAGTTCTCACACTTTCGCAGAATGTTTTTTATTGATGTGTTTTGTATAATTTCTTAGTTGTTTCAAGGACCCCTTTTGGGTCCGCTCCGAGTCTCCGTAATGGTTTTTCAGATGTGACACAACTATTGTGAGTGCTATTAGAAAACAGATATTTGACTCGTTTCTTTATCGTTTTGTTAAAATATTACTTCGACTTGACGGCTGGTCCATTAAAAGGACAATTTATGATTTTCTGAGTGGTCTGACAGCATGTGCAGTATTTTGAAATAAATATAATGTTGTTATTAAATAGATATAAGTGACAGACAGTCACAACGTGCTTTTCGATGCTCGGAGGAAACTCGGTATATAAAGGATGATCACCCATCCACAGACCGACTTTGGCAAGCGTGGGTTATCTTCAAAGTTGGATTCGTGTGGCTGTTATTATCTAGCCACGAGCCCCCCGATGTAAAGAAAGAAAGAAAGAAAATTAGTTTAATTGGCACACACATATACACAATGTAGGTACAAACCAAAAATAAACTTGAATTTTAAAATGAAATAACAGTGTGTGTATGTGTACCTACCATGTTAACGGCAGGTTGTGATGTAAGGCTTTTTGTCATGTTTCAGATGGCAAGCTTCCAGGAGCAGATGGCGGTGATGAGGAGTGACCTGAGGGGGGGTTTGGATATGCTCGAATCAGCCAACAATAACGCTGAAACTGCCGGTGTGTATTTTTTATTTTTACGAGTCTAAGATTATGAGCGCGGTCACGTTTACAATAGGAATGATTCCTGGTTTTAAAATATATGATTCCATTTAGTCCGTCAGTTCGATTATCGAAAACTATTGGACACGTAGATACGTGTTTTTTGTTTTATCAAATCCATAAAAAAAGAAGATAAAACGCTCAAAAAATCAAAGCTAGGCTTGTGAGACGTCACAAACCCCCACTCCTGATCTTTGATTTTTTGAGCGTATTATCTTCTTTTTAAAAAAAAAAACAAAAAGTGTACCTACTTACACGAGACGTCACACGAGTTTTCAACGCACTGTGTTGTTTTCATTCTGTCGTGTCTAATATCACCACATCATATACCACAAAACTGGCTCTGATTTTTGAAATTTTAACGGTTAGGATCAATGATATTGTTACGTGCTTGGGGTTCGTGACGATAAAAACAGCCGATTAAATAACCAAAATGACACTTTTATTAATCAACACTAATTACAACTTTAATACTCACTAATTATAACACACAATTGCACTACTGGGGCCTAACCACCAACTCTTAAAGCAGTATTACTTCAATATTACTTCCAGTGGGTAAGAGACGGAGCTATACAGGACGTATAGCTTCGTCTTTTTCCTACTGGAAGTAATATTAAATAAATACTGCTTTAAGAGTTAGTGGTTTAGGCCCTGATCACTTTAATTCGCAGTTGATCGCTCTCAAAGTTGTCGCTTGTATCGCAAATTCAATACTGCCGTTCGATTCTGTCGACATCTCACGGTGTTCACCTTGGCGGAGTGAACGACAAGTGAGCTGCCATTCCATCTTATTTGTATGGTTTGACTACTCACCCGTCGTGCACCCCGCCCCAGTGGTCACTTCGACAAGTTTACAGAATCGCACTGCTGACTCAGTAGCAGGCTATGCGGGCCTTATATAGGTCGGTAGATAATTCCAAAACCTTCAATAGAAATATCTAGAAAGTTCAAGTACACACCGGTCCGGACTAACCAGATATCGACAACTCTAGAATGTTCTAGCATAGAAAAGTCTAGAAGGATCATGACTCTACTAGTTCTGCATCTCGATACTAGATGGCGCTAGTAGTAACTTTTATCGTTATTTACCCGGCATTAATTCTGGCGCGTAACACTGCCCGCCTCTTAAGACATGCTCGTCCCGATCATATATATATAGAAGCACTTCTTGTACCTTTCTGTATGCGGTAGGTTACGTCATTGATTTTCGTCACAATCTGGTACCATAGTATAAAGAGGGGAAGTAGGCTATCTCCGGCCCAATCCGCGATATAATTGCCTACTGTCTCAGGGTTCTCACTTTCACAAATTTTGTGCCTATAAATTGGCAAGGGTCGGGAAGTTGTATTTTTTACTTGTATTGTCTGGGTACAGGGTTTGTGAGGTTAGTTTTACCTAAACGATGATGAAACCTTTCACGATGAAAGAAAGCGCCGGGCCAGCAGACGGGCGGCGCGAGGCGGTGATGAGCACGAGTAAACGGTAGGTTACTGATAGTAATGTCTACAGTGTCTACCAATTCATTAGTTTAAAGCCCGGCCCTTGAACTAATTCAGTGATCATTAGTCGATAAAGTTCAACAGTGGTCTATGGTTATTAAGACACACAAACACACAGCCAATACGTTCTCCTGCGATTATCACAAAGTTTTCATTCATTTAGAGGTGCCGAAAAGCCACGAGGCACGAACCTCGTGCGGTGTTAGCCCCGACTGGCGCACTGAGAAACGGGTCGATATTTTGTTTAAGTGTACGTGCGGCGACGCATAGATACTATGGCGCACACATACAAGCCGCGCGCGGTGCGTTTGTATGAAGATAACTTACTTCCCCTCTTACGGCCCGTCCCATTTCCCTTGAAGCTTAGGAGATTTCCCTTTGCTGCGAACTGGATTGTGCAACCACCCTAGTGAATCTTCGTCGAATCCTTCATTGTTCATTTTGCGGTCATAACGGGTTTTCATCTTTTCAGACATTTGCTGACCCGATTGTCTGACATGCTCATAAATGTCATTCACTTTGTTCCGCAGTCATTCGTATAATCGGTTATACTGTGTGGGGCATCAGGTGGTATTCCGGTAATCAGGTCTGCAGGCAGCCGTAATTCTCTAACAAAGTTTGCGAAAGCTGGTGTCACTGATGTGCTTTCGTGAACAGCACTTCGGTATGACAGCAAAAACGGTTGTATTATGCTTGTCCCAATCGCGTTGCCGGTTTTCCACTACTTTTGCCAGGTATCTCTCAAATGTCTGATTAAATCGTTCCACCATACCATCCGACTGTAGGTGGTTTTTTTTAATTTTTTTTTTAATTAAAGATAGGCACGCGCTTGACCACTATCTCACGTGATGGTACCCATAACTCGACAGGTTTCCTGGAATATTTGGGACTCAAAATTCCTTCCTTGATCGCTATGAATCTCCAAGGGTACTCCAAAACGACAGAAGAGCTCATGAACCCGAACTAAGAACAACTGTCAAATCGTGTTGTCATTCATTCTTAGTTCGGGACTAATCGTAAGACCGTAGGTGATACGGAGTAGAAAACGCCCGACACTAAGGCCGAAACTACGGACTTCGGGAATAGAGAGTAGGCCCCCTTGGCCGTCTTCTGCAAGGGGTACCGAAAACCGGGCGTACAGCACAGTCACCGCGAGGCGTTGGCTGACTTAGGAATATGAACACAAATATGCTTAAGACGGCCCTGTCAGAAACTTTCCAAAGCCCTTCGCTCCATCAAGTCAGTCAGCTCCTACAAGAAGCTGGGCTGCTTCTAGAAAACCCCATTGATAGGTTTGTTCTTAAAATTGCAGCTATAATGGATCTGTCGGAGCGCTACGAGGGCCTGGTCATCGAGCTGGACAATACGGTGCACCTGCACTCCAACCTCGGCATGGTGCAGCAGCAAATCGGTGCTGAACTGAAGGTTAGTGTTGCTTAATGAGGTGACGATGTAATTTGATGAAAGAAGAACTTTCATTTAGTAAAGCCTTGACATTGTGGGCACTTTAAAAAAATAAAATTCTGTTTTGTATCGCTATCTTAAAAGTATGCCCAGCGGCGCAACGTCACGTCCCGCTGAGCTGACTCTAAACGCTCAGCGCAAGCGATTCTATTGGTGCATAAAAACACATCCCTCGCAACGTATCATCGCACATCTCTGGTGGAAACGCAGCGTAACGGCCGCTAAAGCCTTTTCTTTTTGATGAAGAAAGAATAAAAATTGTTACTTAAAACCTTTTCATTTTGTCCAGAGTCTAGTTGAGTGCGTGGAGATGCTTCGAGAACAGAAAGCTGACCGCGACGAAGTGCTGGATGGTCTTAGAGATAAGGTGACCAACAGTTTTATGACTACTAGTTTTTTATTAAAGGGCTATTACTTACTAGAAGCTCTGCGCGCGCAGCTTAAATTCATTTCATCTACTTAGAGCCCAAGTTCCCTAATAATACCTCGCGTGGTTGCCCAGGCGGACATCTCTCGCCTCGCCGGTCTGCTGTACGAGAAAGACTTCGCGCAGGCTCGCTTCGAGATCGAGAAGCGCATCCAGAAGAGCTACGACAAGTTCAACAAACAGGACGAAGTGTGGCAAGTCAGTATGAATACTATCATTCACTAAGTATGAATATTGCTTATTATAACTATCATTATTTTATTACAAGCTTTTGCTTGCGGTTTCGCCCGTGTGAAATTCGGAAAATTATCCCAATTGAAAATCTACTCGAATAAAAAGTTATATTTACCATTCAATTCAATTCAATTCATTTATTGTGGATCATAGGTTCATAAGATGTCCATCGACACTAAATCAAGAAGAATACCGGCAGCCTTATAGTTTCGACCTGGTCTTGTTTTGTACTTGATCCAAATATTTGTCTCCAGATAGCGATGAGAGACCTGACGCGCATAACGGACCACAAGGCTGAGCTGATCGCTCTGATGGCGCTCAAAGACAACGCCACGCACCAGCTCAACAGCATCCAGGAGAAGCTGCACCAGCTGGAAATCATGCTCGGAGAACCTCAGGTTTGTCACCAATGATGTGTGGGTCATGCGGGTTTGTTCTCTGGTCCTTAGGAACCCAATCCCACAACATGACAACATTAAGGGAAATAATGCGATAAGTAAACATTTCTTGCAGTTCAGCAATCTGATAATATAATATAAATAAATAATAAATAAAATTCATTTATTTCGGGTAACTAGGCCCATAGAAGACAATTTACAAAACATGATTTTAGATAATTTTCCAAGCAATTCACACACACTAATACAATAGAATAAAATTGTAATAATAATAAAATAAATTCATAATAAATGTCAAAAATTAAAAATATGGTAACATTCAAATTAAAAAATGATAAAATCTCGATAATTTAAATACATACAAACTTAATTTATAAAGCCAGCTAATTTTCAATAGAATAAAATAATACTAATAATAAATACTAATAATAAATATAAATTGTCTCCTTTCCATTCTGTTCAACCATATCCACTGAAGACAAGCGGGAAATATTGTGTAAATCATGAAGCTACCGCAATAACTAGTTCCTGGGTGGTGGAGGTCAGGTAGGTAGTCACTCCATGTGACTTAGATACTGATACTCAACGGCTTCCGGTCAGATTGGAAGATGACCACGACATAGTTGGGGAAAGGCTAGGCAGAATGTCTTATTCGCTTAGTTTGAAAGGATACGGTTAAGCAGATGTCTTAATGTTGTAGCTCGATCATTGTTTCATCTTTATTTCCTCTGCTCCACTTCGCACATCTTCTAAAGCTGCCACTAGAGGGACAATTTTTGGAGCTCGAATTCGCATCGCAGTTGCAAACTGTCAAAAGCACCTCTAACTTCCCAAGAGTAGTGTCGCTGAGATGATGTTGCGACTTGGATTTGAACGTTTTTTACTCGTAAGTACGAGAACTGGCCTACTGACGCCAATGTGTTCTTTTCCCCCAGGCGGCGCTGCTGACGCGCAAGCTGGCGGCGGGCGCGGCGTGCGGAGCGTGCCTGACGCCGGCCGTCATGACGCTGGAGGACGCCACGCACGGCAAGCCGGCGCTACTGCCTGCGCTGCGCCGCGCGCCGCCCGCCGCAGACGACGTGTGCTTCGGCGAGATCGTGCTGAGGCCACCGGATCCCAGGTATGGCAGCGGGGGAACTAAGTGCACACCTACATATTTTATGCATTTATAGGGAGCGTGCAGGATATTTATAAGGTAAAAGTTTAGAATTTGCAATCATTGCAAAATTTTTCATCACATTGCAATGCAATGATGTCACAGTTCTCGTTGTGCACGTTCCCTATTATTTCTTCCGCGTCTTCGGCTAGAAGGCTAGATGCCTTCTCTGAAATTTGACGCCATGGGAAAATTTAACTATTCTGGAAAAATTACAACAACATTTTGTAAAATTCGCTTACTGTTCTAAGTCGATTGGCAGTTTAGGTAGGTACAGTTATATCAACTGCAGTAGAATTGAAATATCTAGTCAGCTAATTTCTTATATTTGATGAAATTTAGGAACCATATCTGTCACCGCTGGGTGGGTGGGTCGCACACGCTGGTGGCGGGCAACGTGTTGCGCGAGAGGGCAGCCCATGCACACCTGGACGCGGCTCCCACCAAGAAGTACGAGGGATATGGCACCGATGGAAGGGTGAGTGTGACTCGTCTCGATGATGAACGCAATAATGAGAGTACGTTCTTTGAAATACACTTCAGTAATATACCTACTGAAACATTCTTGAGACAATAGAATCAAGATTTCTTATTACTTCTGGCAGCGGCGATGAGGAGTTAGTTGACCTACTTCCTCGTCTCTATTTTATAGCTACAACACGAGTATTTGTTGAAGGACGCTTTAAAGGCTGTCTTGTTTCATATAATTTAGCAAGTTACAAATAATATTAGGTACCGATATTTTGACATCGAAAGCGATCAATATTCCCAGTAGGTAACTTAGACAAGTTTGTGTACTTCCATCGCGTCGTGTAGGAACTATGGTAACTTGAGAAGGGAAGTCCTTTCAGCTAGATTTCTTTAAGACCATAAAAAGCTTAGCGCGATATCGTAAATGTTCGCTTATGTCAAATTGTATGGAAAAAAAAGTTTGTCCGTTATTGTCACCAGACGGCGCTATTCAGTTTCGATACAATTGACGTTTACGCTAACGCGATCGAGATCACACTGATAAAAGTGGGACTGATTGGCTCGCAGAATGAAAGGTGGAGAACTGTGTGTTGTGGTGCCCTAGGTGAGGTCCTAGTCACATGTGCATTTTGATAACTTACTCTATCTATTAAATTAACTGAGAAAATTGTTTTGTAAAGCTGTACCTGATGGAGGAAGAGTTGCAGCCATGCGGGGAGTGTAACAAGTTCAGCACTAACTCTGCTCAGACCCCCCCGCACTCCCCCACCCCCACGGGCGCGGGGGATTCACACCACGCCTGAGCTCTGCTGACTAATGAAGTGGCTATAGAGAAAACGGTAAACCGTTTTTTTTTTGTTTAAGACTTTTCTTGGTTCGTGATTTAATCTACACTTGATTAACCGCGGCTTCGCACGCGTTATTATAGATTTTAGCAAAAAAATAGCCTATTATAACCGCGTCCAGGGTCCCATCTATTTCAGTACCAAATTTATCAATAACAGTTCAGCAATTTAGGCGGGAAAGTTAAACTGACAAACTCTCTTTCTCATTCATAACATTAGTTACGATTATAGTAGTTTATGCAACGACCATATAAAAAGGGTTATTAAAACACGAGTGTGGGTTTATCACACGAGGCGTAGCCGAGTGTGATAATAGCATCACACGAGTGTTTTAATACCTAATTATATGCCGTTGCATACACTATTTTATCTTCACTCATACAGTTGAAATAAAATAAGTGGAAAAATAGTTAATTCCAATATGGCGGATATTCTCATTGCGTATTCGAATGACTGCGCAGCGCGCTCAAACATAGACAAAGATAAAAGCTGGCTCATTGACTTAAGTCAATAAGCCCGCGCCAAAAATTAAAAAGAAAAAGTGTGCTATAAAAATTAAAAAGTTATTTTATGATGCAGTTGTTTAAAAATCGAAGGAAAATGTTGAACTGTAATGGTTTTTTTTTTAAATTTTACCTATCCACGAAAAAAAAAGTATGTATTTATGCATTCGATTTTGAACTCATATTTGGAACATTACGTTGTGAGTGTAGATAAAATTATAATTTGGGTAGTTGAAGAATTTTGGACATTTTTCAATACCATCGTAGTCATTATGATATTGTTTGGCGAAAATGATGATGATGAAAATTCTTCGCGCTTATCTGAACTGTCCGTTTCAGTTAGGAGGAGTCATTAACAATTACGTTGAAGCACATAGGAGACCTGGTGAGGCTGGTTAGAGAATCTCTCCAACTAGCCACATAATTATCATTTTAGCTTTTTAGGGCCCTTTTTACCGGTAACATTCGTTTATTTTGCAGATAACTATTGGAAGATGACTTGCACGACCATTTATATTTTTTTTTATTTTGATAAGTTGTGCGATTGATATCTTAAATATTATAATATTAATAAAACACATATTATTTAATTCAATTTTTATTTTATTCGTACAAAAATAAATAAATAATTTACGTTCTTTGTAAAAGCATTATGTACAACTTACAGCGCCATCTATTGAATAAAAACTTAGTTAAGTTACGAAAAAGTAATGCAGTTAGAAAATGAAAGTAATATAAAAATATAAGAAATAACTAATTCGGCGATGAGAACTTTTGCGATAGTACCTAATAATTCAGAGCTTGAGGTGAGTGAGGTGTAGTGAGTTCAGAGGGTCACGAATGTTTTGACGTATATCTAGTAACGTTACAGTATCGTTAACGTTAGTGAATTTTGAATATAAAAAAATACAACCCCATAGTATTATGGTTAAATTTTATGCGACATACACAATTTGTATCATACAAAAATATGAATATAGCTGGTATCCAATTCGAATAAATGTTCGAAACGAGTATTTTTTTTTTACTATTGATAGGCACGCGCATAGTATAATTTTATGTTACGTTACCTACATCAGAAACATTCGTTTTAGGACCTCTGTAAGCCTAAGGTAGTCTTAGGCAAGTAGCGCAACACTCACGTTGCGATTGTGTTTCGTCTTTCATCTCGGTATAAGAAAATACTATGAAGCGGTTTCTATTCACGAAATTTATATTAGAGCCTCAAAATGACAATCGTACAAATAATGCCAAATATTATTTCTCCATATTTCAGCTAAAAGTGCAGTGCATTAAATCAACGTCGACACTAAACTTTATCAATGATTACAATAAATTATTTAAACTCGATTAAATAGCTTTTTAAATAATAAAACTAAAATAAATAATAATTTTACGAGAGAAATGTCTTTTGACAAAATCAATTATTTGGTAACAATAAATACGAACATGATGTGAAGTCGTCAGGTGATGACAATGTTGTCAATGACATGTTGTCAAGGATATGGTGTCAGTGACATGTTGTCAAGGATATGGTGTCAGTGACATGTGAGGTGTAGGAACGACTCGTTATATGGCTGATGGCGTATAGTCATTCGCAAGGCTGGCCACTCACCGGGCGACTGTATAATCGAACAGGCGATTAATAGTCGCCACGGTTTCGTAAGCTCTATGACAATAAACGTCACGAGGTTTATTTATATTCTCACATCCGACAAATCGATCTCAACAATCCGTTTTGTCGCACATTAACGTTTTAAATAAATAAACAGTGACACTCACCCGTGAACCCTAATTAAAATATTACGACTAATTACAACTAAGGAATAAATAAAAATAAATAATTTGTTAATCACTGGTGACACTGTACCAAATGTCACGTTTTAAGAATTTTTTCCAATTTTAAAGTTCATCTGATGCTCTTATGACTACACTATAAGTATGATACTCTTATAACATAGGCCTATCAATAAGATAGTGTGTACTAAGAATAATGTGTGATGCATCATAATAATATGCAGTATGGTTCAAGGATTAAGTTATTTTCACAATCATTGTACCGCCTACGGTGAGTCAGAGACCAAGAATGTCTAATTGTGTAGAGACGACCCAAATATTGCAACCAATTTGCAGGGCTTGTTGCTTGCAGCCATTCGCCTATCTATATACTATCTATTGGAAATAGTTCCTCAGCATATTATTTACTATGCGAATGCTACAGATTGATTCCATTCGGTCGTCGTTGACTACATTTAACAGCTTGTATGTTGACAAGATTTCTAAAATGATCTTATTTTAGTGTCTATTCTCACAAATTAGTATAACAATTCGTTAAGAGTATATTATTAGTGAAACCTTTATTACAGATTCCTTTCACTAGCTTCACTGATTATTCCGGAACTAATAAATTTGTTGTTTCAATACTTTCATGACTACTGAAATTTACAGATATCATGAACGAATTGAAACAACACAACTGAAAGTCCATGACTTCTCGCTTGACGATTTTGCAACTTTGCATCTTTTCATTTTGTGTATTATAGATTTCTGTATTGTTTTACGAAGAGCAATGTCCCTTCGGAAAACTCCAGTCTTTTGTAAAGAGCAGTCCAGTCGCAAAACCGTCTCGCTAACATCTCTTCTCGATTCAATAAATTAATCACATTTTAGGGTTCTTCAAAATTTTAAGGGGCCACAAACTTTTCATAAATTCTTAATACTAGTCAGTTTAACACTGTGTACAAATAGTTCGTTTATGAAACTTGGTGGTTACTGGTGGTATGAACCAGGGTTGTTGGCCCACAGGAGGCCGTAGGGTCCTAGTGCAGGTCACATCTGAAGCGATGGCAGTCGTGGTCTCTGCTGGCCTGCATGACGTCACCGAGCTGGTGCGCCACCACCGATGCGCTTGCGCCGTCGCCGCGGGAGATGCTGGAATGTTACAGTAATGGCGTTAGTACAGAATATTGGAATTTCAGTTACATTGTACGGGTATTAGAGCTGTTGAGCTACAGATTGATGAGATAGTTGTAGTATAATGAGATGTTTGGTATTTTTATATGGTGCCACATACAAATACCAAACATCTCATTATACTTCTCGAATAAATCCTGCGAAGAATAATTAGTTTTAGTTTAGTTAGAGAGAACAAAAGTCGAATCCTGCAAATTTTTCCAGTATTTAGTGCTGTGCGATACCTAGCATGCCTGGCATAGTTGTACATAGTGGAAAGATTTTTCAAATCAAAGTCGTAAAGTTGTTTTTGGGAATGGACAGGTCGGGCAGAGATGTCTGCAAACAATGTTACACCATTGTTAACCACATCTTCAATAGTCTTCCCTTAACGTCACTTTTACCGGTACTTAAACACTACGTTTTTAAACAAAGCGCAGGCGCTGATAACCCCTCAGTGAGTCATGGTGGCTCCGCTTTCACACCGCCATGGTTTATGACTTCGCGAGAAACTCCTCATTGCCACTCTTGTTTGTTCCAAGTTTCTTTTTAAGTTTCCGTTTTCCCTTTTTAATTTAATGGCTGTTTGGGTGGCCATGTTAAGCTACAAGTTATGCTGCAATTATTATGCCGTCTTTAAAATAAGGAGCCATTAAATCGAAAATGATTGGAATAATATCTCGGATGATGTGATTTGAGGTCTTAAAAACTTGTTTACGAATTTTATACCATGCTGGGTGTAACGTGTGGCCAAAATAAATACTTTAATACCATATCTGGTCTCATTGCTCTCAAAGTATTCTTTGTAATATTCATTGATGTTGCATAAGCCTTCGTTAGGGTTTGACATAATGGGACAGTATTGGGTACTGGGCATTAACATGAAAGGGTTTAGTGGACAAAAAGTTGGTATTGGTATTGGTTGGTTGTATGGATATTCCAATAGTAAAATGGCAAGTAAAAACTGGAGTGCTTCAAGGGTTTATACTTGAGCCGACGTTGTTATAAATTGAACTTGCAGCACAAAAAAACTCGGGGCCAATTCTTTCATATAGTTTTCTTTGCCGATCATTAGTTGAAACATACTACTGATGTTTAGATCTAGCTCAATCAACATGGGAAATGCTCGTACGATGTTGCATTAGTAATATAATTCCCAACAGAGGTGGCGAAACATGTTGCGAACTGTACGAAACTACGCAATTTAGAATTTATAATTAGAGGTGGGCAGTGTGCGCTATTGTTTGGAAAGGTTAATAAACCTCTGGAAATGAACGATACAATACAAAAATGTAAACGCACCTGTGACCTAGTTTGAGCATCATTTTAAGTTCGCACAAATTAAGTCGTGGCTGCTTTATTAGTTTATTGGATTTTTCATAGCGCACGATTTATTTTGAATCGCAAGTGAAATTGTGGTTCACGATATTTTATTTCCTCGTGAACTATAAAAATACCAGTGTTTTAACAAAAACTCATCACCTCGTTTCAAAAACCTCTTATTGAGATCATGTTCAAACACCCAATTTACAGGCTGTACTGCTAGCTTGATCTTAGTAACTCCCAAGCGAATACAATTTTATTTTCAAGTTAGCGGAAAATTTTAAAAAGAGGTCAATTAAGGCTAAAGGTCCCAATGCATCAACCTCAAAAACCATACATTTTATTCAAATAAGAAATAATCATAACTATTCATAGCCTGAAATCGTTTTCCGCGGCTTCGGAACATGTAATAATTCCGTTCGGAATGTGGTCGGAACACTTTCACCGGTTTGAACGCACCTTGTTACGTAAGGAGTTACGTTTTTTGGCGGCAAGCCGTCTGTGAGCGAGCAACTGGACAAAAACCGGAGATTTGCTAAATTAGGGGTTCAAGTCGCTGGAAAATTTTGATTGATTTGCAGTCCGTGGATACAATATTAATGAAGAACGCTGATTTTGTTGATTTGAATAAAAAGTTACTTTCTGTTAAAGAACAGACCTATAAGTTGGCCGACGACGTGTGTGATCCCACAGAACACATTGATTGACCTAGAGATATTACTGAAGTTAAGTTACGTTCGATTCTAAACGCTTCCTTTTTAATATCTTTGGAAACTTGAATATCCTAGTTCTGACACTCAGCTGGTGTCAGTTTCAGATGATCACTACACATGTAGCCGCGAACAAGACCTAAATGATCAAGGAAGCATGGCACAAAAAAACATTAGAAGTTAAAAAAAACATTAAACATCATTAGAAGTAGGAGAAAAAAGGCGGCCAATGGCGATGATGACTTGAGCAGAAAAGAAGAAAACAGTGTTGGAAAAGTAGACCGCTCTTTGCTTCAGTATAAAATAAAAAACAACGCCACAAAAAAAAACAAAGAGACGATCAAAATAAAAGACAAGTTGTGAGTTTCTTACAGCGCTTGACACCAAATTCGCAAAAGCGATTCTTCGCTTTTTTATGAGCGTGCAATTCGCCGCTCATGACATAACGGTTATGTGATGTTACGTCAGCATTCCGCGCGGCGTTCGATATTTGAAGTTTATTTACACTATAATTTCTCTCTTTATTTTTTGTTCAAGTCCAAGTAGGACAGGTTGTAATGAGTGTACCTACCCGGATTTATGGGACAACGGAATTATCTAATGTAATCAGTTTTTAAGTAGATTAATGACTTCTGTGACGGTTTAGTTGATTTTGTCTTGGTTGTAATACAAATTGACTGACGCTAATCTTGATGGAATTATTATATACGGTATAAAATGTTATGATGTTGTGAAACTTATTACTTTTGCATCGTGCTGTAAAAGTGAGAGCGGGAGAAAATCCAGTTCATTTTCATGCGGAAAAGCGTTCGGACGAGAAGAGTTATAAATTCCGACACACAATTTTATGCTCTATATTCCACCGGCATTTTATTATGCATGCACTTTCGTGCAAGGAAAAATTCTCTGGATTCTTTGGTGTCCGTAACAACACGACACCAAATTCGCCATATTTGAATAAATTCCTGCTCAAAGTTTCTACTCCAGTTTGTTTGCATCGGATGCGTCGCACGCGCACATATTAGCAAAACGGTCGTGTTTTGTTGCGCCCGCGCGGGTTACGTGACGGACGGACGGAGAAAGAGAAAGTGTAGACGTAATGCATGCTAATGTAACCGGTGTTAATGTTTTGTCACGTGGCTTAGCGGCTAGTCGAAATATTGTTGATGTTTGAAAAGCTGCGATAAGGCAACCCCTTTGCCTTCTCTTCAAAAAAAGCCGTTTGTGTTGTGGTTTGAGAGAACGTGCGAAGAAAGACGATAAGTTATTAGGTGTGAAATGGAAGACGAAATATGTTGAATAATATTTGCCTCCAACCTGTCAGAGATAGAAATAACTGACACGTATTTTGCAGTTAAGACTGATCAAACACAAGCAAGATTAAGAAAAGCTAAGGTCGCTGCGCTGTTAACATACTCGTAGCAATAAAAGAAAACGTAACAGCAGGTGTTTAGTATCCCACGCAAGTAGTTGGCCGAGGTTTGGAACTTTTACAAGTTCTGCGCAAGGTGCCACCAGCTGGTGTTTGTTGCGAAACCACGGTCCACGACAAGTAATTGTTGTCAACTGGTTTGGAATATTCAATGAATACTTTGCGTACTATTCTCTGAGGAGAACGTGTTGCGCCGTCTCCAAGTGACGCGAGACAATGGCAGGAGATGACAGTGAGTTTTCTTTTAAATAGGGTATTTGATTACTATCAATGGTCTAGAATAGATGGTTGCCGAAATCGTGTTAGGTACCGTCAGCATCGTCTTTTGGTTACCCCTCAAGCATTAAAATAACTTAGAATATCGGGTTAGTGGCGCTATCGTGGAAGTTACCCACACAGTTTTGATGTATTTTTCTATTCTTGCCACGCAAAACTTCGTTTCGACTGGAATTCAATACAGTGTGAGTCAGTGACGTCACGCGCAATTAGTGCTGTCTCTGTTTGAAAAAGCAAACGACTCATTTTTTAAAATTGATATATTTTTTTTAGCTGCGTGTTGTATTTTTTCTAGATTTTGAGAAATATAATTAAAAAATAAAGTCAAATACCCTAGTGGTGGCTGCTATTGAAAACTAACCTAAAGTTATAGCGGAAACATTATCACGATTACATGCGTACATGTGCCTAATTAGCTTGCTTACATGCGTAACGTGAGAAGTGGACTAATTAGACAAAACGTCAATCAGAAATGAACGAAGGAGGGGGGATAAACAGGATATTACTGAGCTAATAGTGAAAATGGAAAACGTGCGAGCCTAGGTAACATATTAAGATATTTTAGAAAACCGATTAAGATCTTACAATTTTAACTCTTAAACAGAACATGGTTGAATTGGTCTTGAAAGTTTATCTCAGAATACAGCAGCAGTTCAGCTTGATAAAGTTGACCCTCTTAGCTAAAGTAAATCCTAGAGCTTTGAGCTCAGCAGTCCCAAGATACTACCACTGTTTAATGCTTACCATCGACTCAAAAAGAATCCCAAGATTAGTGGTGAATATACACTTCAGATAAAATTGCTATTATTAAAAAATCATCACAATTAAACAGTTTATGCATCAAACAAAGCGTATGTTAATGTACGAGTGTGAGTTGAAAGTGTAGTTATTAAGTAATCGTTATCAAACGCTCGCATGAGATGCTCGGATGCTCCGATGGGGCGAATCATCGCTTTCTCTCGGTTTCTAATAGGATCCGCTCACTTGTCCTTATGTAATGGAGTGAGGTGACAATGTGGCGCCGGGTTCAGGAGATAAAAGGGGATCTTTTTTAGACTATCTAATTGTCATCATATGTATATTAAGTAAGAGCAAAACTGGTAATTTTTATCCACTAACACAGTTAGATTGGTGCACCCGGGATAAAAATGAAAAAAAAAAAATTAATGTAATGTTTTCTTCATCTATCTTTTCTGTTACATAATAATGTACATAATAAAGAGTATTCTATTCTATAACTTGTTTGACTAATTCAACTTTTGCATTCATATTTCATGTTCCTATAATTTTCGTTCTGCTATAACCTTCAACATCTTAAACAGCTTATCATTATAAGCTGTTTAAGATGTTGAAAGATATCAAGAAGACTATTAAAAAACAAAACAATGATGGTTCATTTCCCGTTCATCGACCACAGATATATTTAATACGTGTTACTTGCTCATCATGGCTATATTTAATTCAAAATGTCTTGTTATGCAATCACATCGTTATATCTATAGTATTAATGGTCATGTTTGAGTTGAATGCACGACTTCTCATTGGTATTTATCAACATTACAACTAAAGGGCCCGCACAAAGGTTTAAAGTGAATATCGTGACTGATCTTGTGCAAGAATCCTCTTGTTGTTGCAACTCTATAGGGCAAATTGTAGTTAGTTACTCGAGCTGAGAAAATGTCCGAGTATTAAAAAAAACGGTTACTTACAGCTTTAGTAGCGACTCCATCTTCTTTTCCATCGCGAAAAGCGAATCAGAAGACTGTGACGTTAACACTTTGCAGAACGTGAACTTTGCGCACTGAGAGTCTCTCCAGTCAGTCTGCTTCACTAAGTCCATGGCTGCGGACGTCAGGGAGGATGGGCTCGACCCTCCGTCTAGATGCTGCAAGTCATCAGGCAAGTCCTCGTTCAAAGACCTCTTAACAACATGTTTTCGCTTCACCCTTCTCAAGCGAACGCCTTGGTAACTTGGCTCTTGGAAGAAGTTCAACACATCGCGTTTGGACCGCGTGCTTTCACCGTCCGGAGACATCACTACGTACACATTCTCACTTGGCATCTTGTAGTTGTCGTCGTAAACTTTTTGACTGCTTAGTATTTGTCTGTCAATGTCGTAAGGAGTTCCGAAAGATCGTTTGTGTTCCTTCTCAATTTCGTCTTGGATGTCTTCCTCGCTCAAGCCAGCGCTGCGCATCAGGTTCACATCTAGCAGTCTGCCCATAGCGACAGCTCCGAGACCTAGCGCCGCTCCGCCTGCCATCAAACCGATAGCTGGTAACATACCAGGAGCGCCCGAAGCTGCTGCTACTACACCAATCTTGTCTTGGGCATACCTCTGCGATTGGATCGAATTCGAGGGATATAGACCTAAGTTAGATGAAATCTTCTGTGTGGCCTCTACAATGGGGTCAAAGACAGGCTGTGCCACTTTAGCAATGGGGTCCATTATGGGTTTAGTGAATTGTTGAACTGTCTGGCTTGCACTGTTGAATGTGTCCTTCATGGAGTCAGTGAACCTTTTCCACAGAGACGGTTCGGGCACACGCTTGATGTAAGCGTAGTTGTTGTAAGGGTATCTTGCGCCTTGGTACGACTGCGGGCTGTAGCTATTGTCATAGTAAGAAAACTTGTTGTATTCATCCTCGTAGTACTTGTTAGCATTAATCGATGACTGCTGGGAGCGTTGCTGTCCGTAGCCATTGACTGGTTCCATCGGGTAAGGGTGAGCGCTTTTCGGTACGGTATTCGAGTAGTATTTAATTTTTCGTTCTTTATTTTCGTAATTTTCCACGTTATCGCGGGTCGCTTTCGCAGGCTGTACTCCTAAGTCAGGGTGAGCATACTGCAGGACGGGGTTCCTCACGCTTTCATCAAAGCCTGGCCTGGCATTTTTAGGTGTGTACAGTGCGGAGTTGGGGAAACTGACTTCTCCAGGGTGTTGAAGCATACGCCTCTGGATGTGGCTCTCAGCGAATTCCATGTCGCCATTATGCGACCTCGAACTGCGTCCACTGAAGTAATCACGTTTCGATTCCTGCTCGTTAATCTGCTTAATATACTCGATGAGTTTCGAGTTTGCAACTTTCGAATTATCAGCTTTAGTGAAAGGACCGTAGCCGGATTTGAGATAGTAATTGTCTTTTTTCTGTTTGTACGAGTATGTTGGGTTGTCGCTCGCTACGTACGGGCCGCTGTCAGTGGGTTCGAATTTCAAGTTGTCGAATTTGGTGAATGGACCGTCTTTGGGTTCGAAGTTGTCATCTTTTGTGAAAGGTCCAAAGCTTTGAGCGGGGTCGGCGGCGGCTATGTCCGGGTACACGTCAGCCTCAGGGATTGCTTTAGGTGGAGTATAACCTTCGGGATAAGGTTGCAGTTCTCCATTCACAACTCTCGCGTTGCGCCAGGTCTTTTTGTCTGATTCATCATCAGGCATTCTAATACCTTGAATTTCTGGGAT
This sequence comes from Melanchra persicariae, assembly GCA_947386135.1. Lineage (NCBI taxonomy): Eukaryota > Metazoa > Arthropoda > Insecta > Lepidoptera > Noctuidae > Melanchra > Melanchra persicariae. Next base: position 692,079 of record OX376659.1, on the reverse strand, counting down.
GCCGTCCTCGCCGAGCGTAAGGATAGACCTGCCACGCTTATTGTTATACTTTTCGATAGCTTTCTTTAGGTACATTGGCTCGGAATTAATAACAACAGGGTCTGGTACTTTGTAAGATTTTCCTTCTCCTTCAGAAACTTTAGTACTCACAACTTCAATATAAACTGGGTTCCTATCGTTCTTAATGACTGGGTTGTGAGGATCAAATCTGTAACTCTTGATGGGTCCACCGTAGTCAATAAGACTAGTTGATGTGATATAGACCTTTTTGTTTTCGGTCTTCTGCTCATTGTCGTATGTAGGATAGTAGTTTAGGGTTTCGGGATCAGCTTCTGGTTTTTTCCCATCTTCCTGGATAACGGATTCAGGGTACACTGACACTGGAGACCAGTTACCATATTCTGCTTTAACGTCAGTCACTTCTTCAGGGTTTTTGTTTCGGTTGAGGTAATAGTCGTAGCCAGCGAGATCGCTGTTGACTCCGCCCATGAAGCTTAATTTTCTTTGATCTCTTGTTTCCGTTTTGTTTTTATTTTCTTCTGTAGTGTTGAAGGTTGTCACCGTGGTTCTGAGGGACGCTGTGGTTGGTGCTTGAGTCGTGCTACTCCCATACGTGGTGGATTTGTCCTTCTTCTTGACAATCAGCTGTGTGACATGTCCGGCCTTCGTTCTGACATTGAGTGTCTGTGTGTCAAGAGGGTTGAGACTTCTGGAGACTTTGAGTTCGGTCCTCGTTGTCCTTGAAGGTAGGATTGTGGTCCGAATTGTCTTCGTAGTCGTTGTGTTCTGTTCTGTGACCTCTGCCAGTGCGGCACAGAGGAGCCACAGTATGGCGCCTAGCCGTATTACGGGAATCATCTGAAACGAGAAATAAGGAAGTCATTAGCCTAGTTACTTGGACAGAGAAAATGATTTGTGGAATAACTTATCACCTAATTGCTGTTATGTTATTTTTTATAATTATATACGTTTAATTAACGTTCTATAAACCTCATATATTTAAAGAGAAAGTGAATAATTTATATTTGTTTGAATACTCTTCACGGTAGCTGGTTTCTTTAGTATTACTTCCTTTATATTACTGTTTCAGTGACTTGCTGCCAATTTGTGGTTGTAAACGTGGGGAAGCAGAGCGTCAAGTGCTTCAGTTTTAGTTTTATTGATAAACACAAGCATTTTCCTTCCTGTCTCGTATTAAATCAGGTCAACCTTTGCGTACTGCAGAAATGTGGTTATTAAATAGAAACAGAATCGTCAAAACATGACTATTAAATTGAATTTCTCCAATATTGAACATTTCTCGGGATTAAATCATCAGAAAATTGCTAGTTTCTTTTCACAATTTTCATGAACCGCAAAGAGAACGTACAAGATGCGCATGCGTCTGTGATGTCACGTATCAATCTCATAATCACGTATCGATTTCTTTAATTTATCGAGTGAAGGTAAAAGCGATAGTTTGATGCTTACTGCGAGTACCGATCACGAAAACTATAGAAAATGCGATGATCGCAGTGAAATCGCGATCGTACGCACAGATGCTAAGCATTACGGATACTCGTAGAAAGTATGGAAGAAATGCATCAGTGAGAAGTTTCCCAACTGTCGCGGTGGCCGACGATATTTATGAAATGATGGGTTTCTGTCACGGACTGATGGGCAGGCTTGCCGTGGGCCTTCGATATGAAAATAATGTTAGCTTTTGCCCCGGCTCCGCTCGCGTTAATATGAGATCTTATACAGAGGGCTCCAGAAAGGTGTGTTCACATTTAAAGGTGATGTGTTGAGTAGCTGATACACTCAGGAAAAAGTGTCAAAACAAAAATAATGTGATTTGTTTAAATTAAAATTTTATGTTTTGATATTTCCTTCTTAGTGTATATCAGCCTACAACATCACCCTTAAATAAGATCACACCTTTCTGGAACGCCCTGTGTAGGTATTACGTGTACGTACTTATCAACATACGTTAAGTTATTGTACCTGCTTAACAAAATATGGATAGTTATTGTCCGAAATAAACGAATGGAATTGAACTGAATATACATTTTCGAAAACGAAGTATGACCTACGACTGTCTCCAGGGTCCCATCTATCTCTGCACTAAAATTGATCAAAGTCGGTTCAGGCTCAGAATAAACGAACAATCTTCATTTTCGCGTTTGTAATAATTAGTTATAATAATTATAACTTGCCTAAACTCAATGATTGAGTTTAGGCTGGTTATTATTTAGGCTGTAATGCCTACATTATAAAATATCACTGTCTGTGTCTTCTACTGTCAAATATTCTATGAAACGTGACGCAAAAGTGAGTTCGTGTCAGTGAATGGAATGACGTTGCGTGTTGGCTTGTCAATTTAACTTTTGTAGTTAACTATAGATAACATGGTCATGAGCGAGCAACGAATTAGTTTGTTACGAGTATGTACCTATTCCGGCGTGTTAATATCAGGAAAGTATTTATAGCAGGATGGATAGACTAAAATGTAATTAGAACTGCTACTACGTTTTTTCGTCATTCGTCGCAGGCTGTATTTTGTGGATTCATTGAGTGTAGCAGAAAAACAAAATGCAATCGTAACTTTACGCAGGCCACTACTGCCTTGTTCTAATATTGAAATTATTAGCACTATCTTTGAATTTCAATTGCATTATTTTCAGGATACCGAACATCCATTGCGTTAAGCTATGTGTTCAAGCCTCTTATATTGTGTATTTGATAAGGTCCTGTTGAACTAAATGCATGAAGGAGCCTCCTCGTGTAGCGCAATTTGTTCCATCACACACAACTGAACCGAGCGCTCGGCGCATCCTGGACAGTCTCACCTAACACCTTATAAGACTGACCAATCCTTCCCTTGCGGTGCTAGGGCTAACGCCTGCCTGGTTCGCGACCACCCTCCCACTGGAGTTCGGCGTCAAGCAGCCTGCTGTGTTTCGTCGACGCGTGGAAGTACCAGTGCCTCAGGGCATCTTCTGGGCACGCTCGCTTTCATCATGGACCTCATCTATCGCTTTCCATCAGGCGTGATCGAGGTCAAGAGCTAGCCCATTCATAAATAAAAAAAAATAAATAATAATAATGTAACACAAAGGAATTTATAATTTATTTAATATTATTATTTCTGACTAGTTACTTACCATCCACCATCTGGTTCTTGGGGGTTTTGTTAATGATGACCTCTATGTTCCATTTACTCAGAAAAAATAGATATTCTATTATTTTTAAGTTTTCTTTAAACCTAACCTAACCTAACTCAGTTGATACGATCCCTAATTTTAAAAGTAACCACAATCTATGAACGGTAAGAATACCAATGTCTTTAGATGTACTTACCTTCTTCATCTGTTCGTCAGTGAAATACCCTCCCAATGGCGTCCAGGATTGTTATTGTTTAACCCAAACCCGTTCCACCCATAAACAGTGCTGTGACATGTTCAGCAAGCTTTCTATCGATTGATCGACTAAGTGCTCATCGATTATTCGCAATCGCATCAATTCGTAAAAAGTCTGATTAGTGGGCTATTAGTACTGTGTCATTAGCGGTGAAACTCGTACAAATGCAGCGATTATGTTTAGTCACCACCGGAAGTTGACTGAGCATGACGACGCGACGTAGATTAAGCGAGGCGATGGCTAAGCTTCAAGTTGTGCCATTAAAGCCTTTTTTGTTAACAGGTGATGCAATTTGTGTCTGTAATAGTTGAATGTTAAGGCTGACAGTTGAAGTGTGGAGTAAGGTAGTCATTTTCCAATTGTACACTATGCACGATCGCTTTGACTATCATGTACTGTCGTAATTTTTTTTAAACTGTATTGAATCCCTAATCCAAATAAATGTGACTTCGTGTATGTTAATTGACAACTTATCGAGGCTTTTTCTACTATAGCAACTTGTGCCTTTGTGTAACCTTTAAGCTTGTGAATAGTCTTCATCCGACCGTCAATCTATACGGTCAGTACGATGCGCTTATAGGCCAGTCGATGCCTACATGATAAAGGGAACATCATCGAGATCATCAATCGCTTCACATACATTCGCTCTATCACTGGAAAACAGTCGTCGGCACAATCAAAGGTTTTTATCCTCATAGGTACAGACAGCTAGCTAGTCTTCGTCGAATGGTGTCCGTTGTATCGCCGACTTGTCGCCGGCGCATAATTATGTGGAAACTATAGGAAACGGACGGACCAACTTACATGGACAAGTGATTCTCCTATTATTAAGAGATTATCCCTTTTTGTTGATGGTGATTATAATTATAGAGATATCTGTACAATGAAGATTTCTTTCACTTTATTCGGAAACATGGGGTATGAGAAAGAGCCTGGATTCTTTTTACAAACACCATACATTAAAAGGTTTCTGTCACCAAAGCTGATGTGATGGAAAAATCTGTTAGTACGATGAACAGAAAAAAAATCCTCCTAAACGTTGTATTAAAAAAAAAAACTGAATTATACATGAGTGTTCATGATAAGACGAGGACTGAAAAGAGAAGTGTTGGTCGGCCGGTGTCGAGATGGGCGGACGACATTGTTGCCAGAGTAGTGCCTGGAGAACCTGGATAAGGCTGGCACAGGAACGTGCGTATTGGCATAAGACAAGAGAGCCCTTACACTCAGCAGTGGGCGAAGTCAGGCTGTGGATAATGAAGATTCATGATAATATCATAAATGCAAAAGTGACTCGTCTATCCTTTACCTCACGTCCTAACTGCTGAATGAATTTGGATGAAACCATGCACACTGGTAGGCCATGTGCTGGACAAGGGCATAGCATACGTTTCAACCCGAGAGTATTTATGATCCCTTGGGATAATTTTTGACTTTTACGCGGGCGTAGCAGTTAGCAGAAGCTACATAGTTAATCATGTATATAATTAATGATGTGGTTTTAGATCCTAAACGTCCGCTTTCCTAACCCCCGCATCTGCGCAAACAGTCGAAGGTAACGCCGAGGTTAGCGCGAGGTTTAACCGCGGTTCAATTAACCACGCTCTGTTAACCGCTTATGTTCACTATCCGTTTGTACATCTGTGTAATTATATGTTTGTGCGGATCGCCTTGTGCGCTAATTACCTTGTTTAGATTGCTTTTTATTGTAATTTGTTTGGCGGGTTTTCTATGGTATATGTGTTATGGTAATAAGTGCGAAATGTGGGTTTCCTGCGTAAAGTATCCATGAAAATAACAAGGACTGGTAAACGTAGATGGTGATGGCGATGAGTAATTATTTCCACAGCTAAGTAAAGCACTGAAATTGCGTTACTGAGGGTTACAGATAAATTCTTAGTGTTTTGCTTTTCTTGGTATTTCATTAAAACTCGAAAGTTTTTAATCTTGAAAACTAATAAATTTATTTTAATGAACCTTAATAACCACCCCTCTGTCCCTTTCAACTTTTTTATTATAATATATTTATTTTACATTAATAAACTATTGTCCAAAAAAGTTGTTGACTTTACACAACACGAGCAGTCAATCCCTCAAATCTAAAGTACATGACTTATTGATACAAAGACTAAGCGCTATTTAATGTACTGAACATTATTTGCAGTCACGTACCACCAGTGAAGCTTAGAGAATTACATATTACGATCGTATGCAACAACAACCATTAACAGCTGGTCAGATTTTGACCTTTACATAATGCTAGATTTACAACGAGGTTATTACATCTAGGATTGAGTCAGCTTAGGAAGTGGATGAGCTATCGTTTTCACCTAGTTTAGATTACAGTGCCGATGTCGAAGGTGAGTTATATATTAGGCATAGGAATTGGTTTTATCTATACCGTTGTTCCAAGGTGAATAGGTTCGATAGTTGTTTCAGCCGAAGTTTTCGTTGCTGTGTGACTTGAATAGCAATCAGGTTTGGTTTTGGTCAAAACAAGTCTTATTAAATACTCAGTTATTTATTTATAATTATTCAGTTATTTTAATACTAGAAATAAAGATAAATTAGATCAACCATTTTATAGGTTAGCTAAAGTACACACATCTTTCATGGGGTACTGTGTTAAATGTTACAACAAAATACCTTGTGACATATTCGAATTAAATGAAAGAAAATTTAAAACGTATGTAAAAAGCACACTTTGTAAACAAGCATATTACAAGTTGGAGGACTACATTCAAGATAAGAATGCTTGGAAACATGCTGGTCCTGCTCCATAGAACAATCAAGGGTGTAGTGTAGACAAAATCAAACTGGTCATGTACTTTTAAGAAAATGGAAAAGTTTACCTCTGCTGGTAATACTTTGATCCTATAAGTAGTGTACTGTAGGTGCCTCGACCTCACATGTATTAAAATTGATTTTTGTACTTCAAATATTGTAAAACATTTATTTGAAAAGAGTAAATGCAGTTTCTTGTCCGTTCTTCTCCATAAGAATCTACCCTTGCGAACGGACAGTAGAGTCACTTTATATTATTTTAAATGTAAATGATGACGTCCAAAGTGCCGTTTAATGTCCTAATTGAAATAAACGTTTTGACTTTGACTTTGACTTCAGTTTTACTAATAAAATGAACTGCGCCATTTGTACTTGTTATCATAGGGCTGATAGGTTAGACTACCGTTCTCTGTTTAGTGTCTATTGAAGACACTAAACAGAGAACAGTAGGATGGGCTTCTGAGTAGAGTATTAAGAGTTTCAGAAAACAACTGCCCATGGTGAATTCAGGAATGGGAGGTTAATCTAAAGAATTCAAATCCAAAACACTTAAACTACGTTCCAGATATTTGACATATTTTCAATACAAAATCTATCAAATCGGCGTTTTTATCAGCCTCAGCTGAAAACTATTTAATAATTGGAAAAATTGTCCCTCAAAGAGGCTGCGGGGTTCTAGTATACGCAACAATAATACCAAAAACCCTTAATATCACTCAAATGACTCTTCAACGTGCAAACCGTCAAACTTTTCAAAGTCTCGTTCAACAGTAGTGTTGTTTCTTGTCGTAATATTTTCACTGCGGCGCCGCGATATAATTTAATTTCTACGTCTGATGGCGACTGCTTCAGGAACTGGAGCGTTCAGTGAAAACGTCTGGCAGACCGACACACATCTACACTCGGCAGACACTCACACGCACTGCGCGTACGCAACCGTATTTATTACACTTGATGAGATAGATAATACAATGCAACAGTGGTTTTTTTCTTCAGATATAATGAGGTATTATTTATTTTATTTTTATTTTAGGGGTGGACTAACAGTGAAAGTTTTTCATATTCAGGTGCTAGCATCCCTGAAAAACTGCAAATGATTTAAAATAATTCAGTGATACAACTTAGGTACAGGACCTACGTTTCCAGATGACCTGACTAGAAACATAGAAACTATTCCGTTGGCTCGAGTTTTGGTTGTGTTTCACGTGAAAAGTCTTGGAGATCTATTTTTTCAGTTACACATAATAATTACCTTCGGCCCGTCGCATGGGGTCTTTGAAAGCCTAGGTGTTAGAAAAATGTAAAATAAACATATTTAAAACTATCCAGGAGTTTTAGTACTTCAGGTACCCTCCGAAATTAGATTATAGTTAACGCCCATCGCCGCTAACTTCTGTTCGCGCGCCAGCGCAGTGAGATACAGACGTGTTTTAGGCGCGAGGGCCGTAAAAGACCCCACGCGACGAACCCCGTATATAAAATTGAATTGTTTGATTTCTTTTGTAACATGTGTTTTTTATTTTTTTTATTATTTAACATTATAATTAAATTATAATTTACTTCTAAAATGTGTGATAAACAACAACGACGTATATTGAATTGGTTAGAAGATGAATCTGAAGATGTTTGCGGTGGCAAGGAGGAAGAAGATGAAGTCGCTACATGTCTGGATGACAGAAGTGAGCATAACCCGGATTTGGAGCAAAAATGTGAAGATTTTGTGCCTTTGGAGGAACCGGATCAGGTTTTAGAATCGTTTGATGAACAGCAGATGCAGTTGGAAAGTTCGTATAGTGATGATGATGAAGAGCCCTTGAAAAATATATTGTCACAGAACTTTTAAATTGTCAAAAAGAGAGAGAGAAATGGCAGCTATAAAATTCAAGAAAATAAAATGGGACGCAAGTATTTCTTGAAAACACTGGCATTTGAATTGTACCGTCCTCAATTGCAATCGCGGGCCACTAGGTATTTCAACTTTGCCTCGGGAATTGAAACATTATAAGGCGATTCATAACCATAAACGACATCGCTCCTATGAGGAAGGGCTGCATATATTGTCCAAGACGAACAGATATAAAATTTAAATCAATCTGCCACTTTTGCAAGGGTAACATATGCCATACACACACTAAACTGGTATGTACCTACTGACTGTGTCCAAACGGAAAATTAGTCTGATTTAGTTTGATAAAAGTTGTGTTTTTTTTTTGTTGATGCGAGCCAAATTTTCTTTTACAATGTTGATTGTTCTTATGTGATCTCATATAGGTATAATATAAATTAAAGTTCATTGATTTAATTAGAATAAAAATATTTTTTCTGTGATGTGATCTCAAAGAGAGAAATGTATGCTCCTAATTTTAAATTGGAAGTTTAAACAGTAAATAAATGAATGTTTTTGGTATTTTTTTTTTATTTTATTGTCATTAAATAAATAAATAACAAACTGCTAGAATAGTTGGAAAGATACAAGTTTTAAGGTGTTTTATAGGCGTTTTATTCTTGAGGTTTTGAGGGACCCCACGCGACTAACCGCGTTATTAAAAGATGCGCGACGGGCCGAAGGTTAAGTTTATCGAGTGTTATCAGAGGGCCAATTTTACTAATTGTTAAGCAACGTTAGCATTCGCAGGTCAGTCGCAATCAGTCAAAGATGTTTGGAAATTTAGATTTTTTTTTATTGTAATTGAGATGCGAATCCCAACGTTGCTTAAAAAATAGTAGAATTGGCCCCCAGTTATAACTAACTTGACTACCAACTTATTACACCTAGTTGTAACTTCAGTCACGTTCTTAACGTGTTACAATTGAGGTACAGATAATATTTTCTTTTAAGAGGTAAATCTGAGCTGCATTAGAATGAGGATGACACTTTCGTAAGTGATCGTATCTTTTAAAGAACAGAGGTAAAGAAGCTAATAAAAGTTAAAATATACTTTCATAAAACTGTTTTCTAATTTGTAAAAAATGCAGATGGTTGTACATTCTTACAGTTTGTCTTAAGGCAGGCTAGGTAAACCTTGCTGAGATTATAATCTAAACCACTAGTCTACGTAAATCCTTGTTGAATTTAGATCTTTTTTTTTTTTTTTTTTTTCTCTTTTTCTTATTTAGGGACTTTTACACGATTGTGTATGCCAGTCCCATCGTACCTTACACAATATCATACTTAACTAAATCGTAACTTTGCAAACTTAAAAACTTGAATTTAGATCTTGTTTTGAAATAAACTAATAGCTACTCGTATCTGTTTTCAGCTTCATTTTGACGCCTTAATATTGAGTTATTCATGAATAGTATTTCCCTTAGTAACAAGCAAATGTCTGATATAATACGGTGTTTATCTAAACTATTATTCGATCTAGGTCACCGCCACCAGTTTTCTGTTTCACACCGCGCGATGTTTTCCTCCGATTGTGCGATGAAAAGCCTCGGTTCACACGGGGTGATGTCTAGAAACTCCGACCTATATTGTAGTCTGTTATTAAATTTTCCTCCTTTGTGTAGCGATGTCTTTGATCTCATTTATTAGAATGGGTTTCTTTCGACTGTTTGGAGTTTTTGTTCGACTGTTGAGCGTTATTGAGTAAGTCATTGATCTACAGAAAAAGTGCTGGGAAAATGTGGTGTTACATACATGTAAAAAACAATGCTCATATTGCGATTGCAATACCAACTCCGATTGCGTATCGATACTACTTAACATAAATTATCTTTTGAAATGTTACCAAACTCTTGGCACAGCTAAATGTGTCGAAAAAGCTTCGAGTAAGTTTTTCTTTTCGATCATTAGGAAAGTAGCGTTCATGTGAACGATATGCTACCGAAAGTGGATTAATATTAATTGGAAATCTTAAATATGTACATATCGTTGAGTTGCTTTTAGTTTATTCATCAAATTAATTCGCACGGCTGTAAAACGGTACTTTATCACATCATTTTTACCTCAGGAATGAAATGGAATGAAATGTCAAACAGCCATATTTATTCCTTAATTACCTGACTATTGAAAATCAGTCCTAAGTCTTAAAACAATATCGCAAATGACCTCGACACTGCAGTTCGTATTAGCCAGTACATTACACTCGTCTGCTATATCGTATACCAGTCAGAGTACACTCAACTATGCTCGGAGTAAACTCTCATTTTCTAGGGTAGGCGCGGGTTTCACTTTCCATGGCGCTGGCGGTCGGCCAGCGGGGTCGCTGACCGCACCATGCTCATCCACCATGTATTACATATATTAGCAGAAGGTTCACTCTATGTATATTTATTTATTATTTATTATTCTGTACACATCTCCTCATGAAAACTTATTTATTTTATAACTCGTGACATACAACTATTATTACAGGTACAACCCAATGCATAGTGAAGCAAACCTGACCGGCTGTAGTAAGTGTGATGACGGCTGAAGTATCAAATTGATGCACAAAAACGGAGTCGTGGCAGACCACAACGTAAATACCGGGATAAATTAAAAGGATTCCAGAAAAACAGGAAAATAGACGAGCAAAAAACCGCTCGCCATTAAAAGTGGTTCTTCTGCACTTTCTCATTAGCATGTTCTGCGCACGCGCAAGCGATCATTAGCCAATTCTAATTAACTGATGAACAGATAGCCGCAGTGTTTTGTTATGTTAATGTAGCTTGTTGCGATTACCATTTAATTAAGCTTAACGTCTTTCAGAGCAGATAACACCGTGTTTTCGTTACTCTTGCTTTATATTCTCTGTGGATCGTTAAGGATTTAGTTTATGGTTAGTTGTGTTCTCTCGTGTGGGTTTAGTAAGATATGTACCGAAGCGTTCATTGTGTATTGTTTTGTAAAGGCCATGAATCACTCTTAGAATTTAGACTAGAACGTAGGAGGAACTAAGTGGAATTAGCTGACTAGCTGTAGTCTGTAGGCTGTACAGTCTTTAGGAAAGTTATGACTATGGGATCTTGAGAACGACTTCCAGGATATTATAATCTTCCATCAATACACAGTCCATTGCCCCACATTCAACAACAGACAGAACCACAAAACACAAAGCGAAATTATCATAAGAAATCCGAAAGTCAAACAATAAAAAGCAAGTAGACAAACATTGCACACTTGTAAGCAAACAAGTGAGTAATAAATCAGTGTCAAGGCGCTCGCTCGCGACTCTTGCGCCGGTGGGCGGAGCCGCGCAGCGTGTTGTGTCGTGGTCGAGCGCCTGCGCAGGTGCCATTGTGGTGATGAGCGGATTGAGGCGAAAAGCGTGACGCGGTACTTTTTGATTCTGGTTAAAGATGTTGGGAAGTATTGCTTGTGAAGTTTTTCAAAAGCATACCCAGTTATAGTCAAAGAGATAGATAAAGAACGGAACCTTGTATTATTTAGAAATTAAAAATAAAATAATTTTGCTATATTTTTTGTTCACTAACTTTACCATCCGAAGTATGATAAAGAAATTCGGAAAACACCCAGAAAAATGAATACCTTTCATTTTCGTATTTTCGCCAAGGAAAACACAAAACTTGTAGCACCACAAGTCATCAGCTAAAGGTTCAATAAAGTGGTTACCTACTCGAACGCGTTTGCAAGTTGTTTCACAAACCGTAACGGAAGCGCCCACACAATTTCCGCAAACTTAATTATCATAAAACTACATCGTCTATAGCGCTACTACAAAACGCCTCCACGCCTACAAGTAGCTCAGCACGGACTTGATTAATTAATCGATTACGCACGTGACATGTGATATTGTGATCCATTTACATCTGACCAACTTAAAAAATCGACCAGCCTCCAAAAACGGAAGTGTTATGACCACATGCGCGAGCGCAAGCCTTATTACGACACAGCCGAGGAAACTGAATCAAAACCCAAATAAGAAAGCATCGCATTCCAATATAATTACAAAATCGATCGAAGTGTTTGCTTTGGGCGCTAGTGAAAGCAGTTGCGTCATGTTACGCTGATTGGTCGCCGCCGCGCACGACAGCGCCCGATCGCGCACGAAGTTCCCCGAACATACCCGAACATTCACGAACACGCCCGAGCAACGGTTCCCACGTTTTAATATTACGAGTTAATTACTAATTAGAGAGTGAATAGTTTTTGGAGTTGGACATAAAAGTCGCTGTTTTGAGCGTAATTCTTAATGAATGGTGAGAATTTAGGCTTCGTAATGGTGCCGTCCGTCATTTTCGCACGTTTAATTTACTAAATGAGAACAATTTGATGGGTTTTGTAACGAAGCGCGGTTACTTTCATGTTTAAATGTCCGTCTGTTGTTGATGATGCGATAAAGTTTCTTCACGCTGCTGCTCTGATGATTGTATAATGATAGTTATGTACATTTCGATGATTATTAATGTCTCCTCTGATTGTAGAATTGTTTGTTTGATTTCGTTATTCATGTTCTTTAAGTTTAATGTTTTGCTCATCGTGAACAAAGTTACCTAGACAGATTTGTTGGTTACTTTTAGGAAGTATCTTTACTTAGCTGTCAGATTTCATTGGATTATTTCAACTTTGTTTTACTTACTGTGAATTTAAACTTCGTGATTTGCTTTAATTTGGTTGTAAACAGAAAGCTTAGGCACCTACATGACACTACGCACTGAGGAAATACTTTTTCGATTTGCTAGGATTTTGAACATTATAAAGTTTTTGTACATGTCAGGTTATAGCCTCTTTTCTTTAATGCTTTATACTATACAATTGATTTATTGACCTATAAGTGAAAGCCGCTTTGATAGTCTATTATTAAACTATTCCCAAGCTTCATGCTCCGCTCGGAAACCATGCAAATATGGTGGGTGAATAGGCTAATATTATTAGATGCTGGTGACTTGTGTCTGCACCTCGTGTGTTGTCAGGGTCGGCATCATATTAGTGTGGTTCCCAGTTATGGTTAGTTTACTCTATTATTGCTTTATTAGATGAATATTTATACTAATTAATATTTCATAGCCAAATTAGCTTTCTCTGGATGTATAAGAATCACTTAACTATTTAGTTTTATTATTCTTGACAGTAATCTTTATCAACATCATTTCAGCGAGAGACGTCCACTGTTGGACACAGGCCTCCACAAGGTGTCGCTACATCTCGCGGTCCTGTGCGTCTTGCCTCGAGCGGATCCCCACGTCCTCCACCAGGTCATTGGTCCACCTTGTGGTTGGCCGCGCCAACGCTTCGAATTTCGGTAGGTACGCGGTTGCCACTCTAGAACCTTTTACAGTCTTTTTGCATTCTTACATAATTAATTTTTTGAACAAATTATCATCTACTTATTTTATATCGTTTCATCATCCTGGTCTGAAAGTTTTCATTAAATGAAGCTTTTAGTCCACAGCTTCGGAAAAACTGCGATGACAATAGAATCTTAGATAAACAGTTTCAAATGAAAATTACGTTACGCTTACTGCTTCCCAAAGAAATTACTATTACCACAGCACACATAATAATATGTATTAGTAATATATTAACTATAATCTTAATACTATGGTATGTCTTACTTCCGTAACCCAAGACCAATACCTAACTAGCTCTGGCATGGTTTTATAAGTAGGTAGAGTTACCTAAATTATTGACTCCAAGGTCGTATTGAAAACATAAAATTATGGCCAAAGGCTATAACCAAAGCACGTGTTCACAAGAACCGGGTTATCTATTTGAACTTAAACCAGTCGACGTCGAAACACATTATTAACTTTCAGTTTCGACAATAACATTTTAATGGTTTTCTGCTGACCCGAATACGATGGAACTGCACTTGTATAGGAGATAGCGTATCGCTGTTTATGTTTTTAGTTATGCCTTGCTCTAAATACCACTCCATACTTCAAAATAATTGAGTGTTTTTAAGTTTTATGGTTGTCTCACGAAAATTCGCGTTTGCGTTTATTTGTTTTAAAGTTTTTTGAAGGTAGATAGAATTGCGATCTTTTGTGAAATATGATATGACTAGTTAGGGGACACTACTGATGATTACATATTATTTATAGTGTGGAAGGTGATGGTATGTTGCACCGACCACAACTTAACTGGGATAGGCAAAAGAATGACGATGTATGATGTGAATCATGTCCTTGTTTTGATTTGAAGAGGTTATTTTACCACCAACGTAATTATAATTAAAAATTAAAATTCCGTTTCCTTTGACAGCTAAAGAACATTGTAGATAATTATGTATTTATTAAGTCCTCGTCTATTAAAATTATTATTTTCTTATCAGTGTTTTCCGTCAGCAATGTTCTTTAGAAAAATATTAGCTTATTTATAGATTTTCCATTAACGGAACTGAAAATATGCTATACATATTTAATAACTTGGAAAGACATTTATAGACCATGAACATTCCAATAAAGTTAAACTCTTAAGGGCCTTTTATGATACAAATGGTCACTTAGAATACACAACACTAAAAGCAATACTGTAATTGTTAGCAATGGATTCAAATTATCTCGAAGTATTAAAGTCAAGAGTTGTGTACTGAGTGAGAGTGATATTTATTTTCACTCATTTAACAACAAAAATAAATTTTAAATCAGTATATCATCTTTTACTGTGGTCGACGCCAGTTAATTTGCAATAACGGTCATTGACCCACCTACATTTATTGACATACTTCCGAAAACAGAAATAAAGACATAAATCTGTCCTGAATCGACATCTATCGTGGTCCTTATCATTTTCTAGTAATGAAAAACGATTCTTCATTTATTGTCCAGGTACCTACGAAAATATTTTAAGGAAAAGGCAATAACCTTTATTGCAACTGGCGTCGACCATAGCTTGCTTCAGGAAAAATGTGAGCATGACTACAGAGATAGAAAAGAAAAATTGCGAGCATTAAAACAAGCACCTGCAGTAAAGTTTAGTGAAGCGACCAGTCGCGTCGTCGCTCAACTAGTGCGAGACGATTTTCGTCTTACTTTCGACGATTCTATGTAATTTGGCACTTGAATTATTTTTAATGATAATAGATTTATGTAGTAATTAAAAACACAAAAAATTGAGAATATAACATAGACACGTGGCTCTGAAACATAACTAGAGAAACAAACCACAAAAAATATAGACAACAAACAACCCACATTTAATTTCGTTGCTACGTACGTTTTTCTACGAGACGCTACGCCGTAGCGATTAGCGTAGCGTCGTAGTACGCACCGAACGATAAGAATCAATATGATTTAAGGCTACTTTACTTCGGTTACTGTCATTTGGAGATCTTTGGCAGTCGTTACGGATAGTCAGAAGCCAGAAAATCTGACACCAGTCTTGCCAAGAAGTAACGTGTTACCCAGTTAATGGATTGTGGAGGTCTGGAAGGCAGCCGCTCCATATAAAATACTGGTATTCAGTTGAATCCGGTTTTACTGGGAGCTGATCCCAATAAAGTTGGAAAAAAAGGCTAGGCAAATGATTTTACTTCGGTTGTTTTTTGTTTGTTTTTATCTAACTTAATTGAGATTACCATTTGTTACATTTGTAAATTTCGAAAGTATTTCGTTTTTTGATATCACTTGCTTACAGCTCGTTCTTAATCAATCAATCGATATACGAAAACAAAAATGGTCACTACACAAATCAATAAAAACAAAATTCAACACCACCTCTCTCAGCTGTCTGACACGTCTGTGGCACACTTTCGGTGACGTAAGGCGCGTTTCACACGAGCGCGAGTTCATCGTTACACAACAACTGACGAGCGGCTTTTTGTCTCAATTGTTTTGCTCTTTGTTGCTCTGTTGCTGTCTGTTGCTCAATATCGATAGATAAGCTTGTGGCATGATGAAGAATGATTAATGTGTAGCGTGCCTGAATGGGGTTTTTTATAGGTTTTTGATGGTGGATTAGGAGCTAATCCTGTGTTTAGATAGAAAGTTTTTAACGAATTGTAATTTGAGGTTATTGGCAAGTTTTTACATAATAAACTATCCCGATGTGCATTCAGGGGTCGGAGACAAATCCAGTAACCCTTTTTCGTGTTATTGATGTTTGTAAAAGAATGTCTCTCTATAGGAGCCTTTTTTTTTTTTTTTTTTTTTTCGAGGATGGGAAATCATCAAATGACCCCTCCCGCTCTGGGTGGAGCGGCAGGGAGTGTCAGACTTTTACTGACTAAAACCCACCCTTTAGTCCTCCTAGTGCCTTTCCTCCCAGGGCCGCGGTAACTCTTTCGAACAAATCCGCAACCCTGGTAGGCTCTGGCCCTAACGGGCCCCGACCCATGCTGACGTCTGCTGGTTTGGCGCGCGTAGAACACAGCGCGCCGTCAACCCGGGCCTGTTCTGATCGGACGGCGAGCTACCCATTGCTCGCCGTCCACAGGAAGGAGCCTAGAACCTGGATTCATGTCGAGGGGGTGGCAGTAAGCTCGCCACCTATACTGAAGTCACATCTAACTTAAATATAACTGGCGAAATTGGCGTGAACGATAGGTACGCCTCTGCCAGCCTTTAGAATACAGGGTGTTCGAGAAGTGCGTGGTCATATGTTTGGGCGATGTTGAGTAGTTAAGGAAAAAATAGCAAAACACGACCAGAAAAAAACGACTAAAAGTTCCGAAGAAATTACGTTTCAAGCAGTTTGTAATAGTTGGTGTCACCAAGTACTGCATCTGACTGCTTGATGTCATTTCTTCGAAATTTTTTGTCGTTTAGTTATATAATTTAGCAATAAATAAATCGCTAAATCGCACTACATTTAAAAACAACCTCAAATACTTGATTATACTTGATTATTACATAATTAGCGTGACCTCACTCAGTTTCAAGACCGTTTTCAATTATGGTTTTCAAGTAGAACTTGCGATAAAAATAGTTTAAACATTCTCCGGAAGTACGTACGAGTAGGTTATGTATGCAATTATAAAGGTCTGCTAAGTTTCTTTACTAGGTACTTCACTAAAACGATATTATAGAAAAACATCGTAAGGAAACTGACTTGAGTCATGTCATCCCTTACTTGGACCACATTGGAGTTTAGGATCCCATTCCTTCTTGGGAGACACTTCTTTTCTTTCTTTGTTATTTTTGTTGCTCAGTCTTATCCCAAAGAAAAAAAAGGGCTCTATAGGATGACTGGGTGGTGTCTGCTAAGAAGACAACAGAACTGTTGACTATGAAGACTTGAGTACTGCTGTTTTATCACAGCAAAGGGACAAACAGATGCGTGGCTCCAATATTATAGTTGATTGGACCTAAATTCAATCATTGGTCATTAATATCGACCCTATAAGTTCCTATTGTGAACAGTTTTTATAAAACAATCCTACATGAAGTTTCACCATCCCTACCTGAGCACCTATATATTCAGACCACGCTATGTATCCATCGCGATGTCTATATAAATCTATTATTTCCTAATGGGCATGAGGCCGCATGCTCGATGGCTCATTACCTGCAGTATGTAGGACGATCCTTGGGTCAATGCTGTTGACGACACCACGCGACGCCTCTATGTGCTTAGGTTTTGTTGGGTATTTTCCTTAAGTACGACTGAATGTTGTAATTTAAATTAAATTAAATTGCATTTAAATGAGTTTCTGGATTTATTGCTTTTCACTGTCATATGTTTCACAAACGCTTTAAAGGTTCATCAGGCAACCCTTATTACTTTCCAACTATGTTGGAATTCATCTGATAATTGAAGGGCCCAATCGATGAAACATCCTAATTTTTATATTTTACTTACTCTCGAGTCTCTTGAGTCGTTTAGTGGTCAGATTTACTGGACTGACATATGTCCGTCATCGTAGATAACGTTATAGATAAAAGTGTGATAGGGATCGAGTCACTCATTGAGCAAATCATTTGCATGAATCGAGGATGGGCTAGGGAAGGACAAAATTGTGCAATGCAGCAACGTTTGATAAGGTTGTCTACTCCAGAAACCTACATAGCCATAATATACATTGAATCACCCGTAAGACCTTCAAACAGTGAGGATGTGCAAAGACAATTTCTAACCAAGAACTCCACAAATATAATAGAATCGGAAGATATTCATTGCCGGTGCTTCAAAAGAAGTAAACTTTACTTCGGATCGGGCCTTGTATGCAACAATGTAAAGCGCTAGAACAGCGATGTGCATCAGTTCTCAGCGCTGCAAGTTTATCTCTGAGGCCATCAGACTGACCTATTTCCTAGAGCCGTGTTCAGTTTTTCTTAACTTTCATAAAAAAACTATACGATTTGTGTTTGCATCTAGTTCGATGGTTGGGCACGTTAACTTGAGATCTTCAATCGGTGCACGCTGGTCAGTAGGTGACAACGTGCAAATTATTCTTACTTTTATTCTTAATACGAAACGGTTGGACGAGTGGATGTTTGTTACTCAATCGCCAGAACGGTTGAACGGATCTGGATGAAATTTATCACAGAGATAGATTGTAGTCTGGAACAGCACAAAGGCTTTTTTATATCGGGAGTAAGTTTCCTTGGGATAATGTCCGACATTCACGTGGACGAAGTCGCGGGCAGTAATTCATTAAAATTAGCGTTGATTATAGCGTCGCGTTGTTGATTAAGGGCGAGTTTTTTTATCCGTAGCTAGCCATTGGTTAGCAATTATGGGCACCTTGATTTCGTTAGTTTGCATTTTTCGATCAATATTTAGGTCGAACAATAGTCAAATAAATAACTAGGTATTGGTTAAAAATTACCAGTTTAGAACTAAAAATTGGCTGAAATCGTATTTTAACGTGCCTAACATTTTTAGCAATGGGTAACTACGAATCAAGGCTCGGAAAAGCTCGTGTCTAAATTATAACAGCCATACGGGCTGATCTTCAAGGTTCAACAACGCTTGCCGGGATTGGTCTGTGGATGGGTGACTATCTTAACATACCGAGACTCCTCTGTGCCTCGGAAAACACGTTAAGCCGTTGCTCCCGGCTGTCATTTGGAGATCTTTGGAAGTCATTATGGATTGTCAGAAGCCAGAAAATTTGACACTAGTCTTGCCAAGAAGTACCGTGTTACCCAATTCATGGGTTGTGGAGGTCTGGTAGAGACAGCTGTTCCACGTAAAATATTGGTTTTCAGCTTAAACCGGTTTGACTGGGAGCCGACCCCATATTTATTGGGGTCGGCTTCCAGTCAAGTTGGGAATAGGCTAGGCAGATGATGAGATGATGGGTAAATACGGATCAAAAAACTCGCCCTAGGTGGGTTAGATAGTAGACGGGGCCAGAGCCTGCCAAGGTTGCGGATTTTGTTCAAAAGAGTTACCGCGGTCCTGGAAAGCAAAAGGTACTACGAGGAACACGGATGGGTTTCAGTCAGTAAGAGTCTGACACTCCCTTCCGCCCAGAGCGGGAGGAGTCATTTGATGATTTACCATCCATAAAAAAATATTGGGTCAGGTAAAAATTACACACTTAACCGAAGGTCACGCAAAATACCATTAGGGGAAATCGGAAAACTATCTTCTAAAATATACTATTTTCCAAATAATCAGACAGGGCTTTTTATAAGCTAACAGACGGTTTCGTTGGTATTATGAGCATTGAGATCAGATCATTAGGTTGTGACTTTTACTTCATGAATCATGGAGCTCCAACATTAGAAGACAGGGAAGCTCGAGTTCGTGACCTCTTTTCTAACATCTAGACTAGATTAATTCAGTAATATTAAAATATTCTTCATCAGGACTTGTTATCATTATCTGATATTTAAATTAAGCGCCGTCACTTTCAACGAACAGTTTTCCGGAAATTTTCTTTCACATAAAACAGCAGTTAGGCAAGTTGAAACATTTTCTTCGCTTCATGCAACATTTAAACATTATAATTCCATTTTAATCGGTTATCCACCAGCTAGCGTGTCAGAAAGTCCAAATATTACATAATCTGAGGGCACTGTAGTGCAGTATACTCACAGTGCGCAGTGTCCCGTCGCGTAGAAAGTGAAAATATCAGCGGCGCACGCGCATGCCCCTGCACTCACTTTCCTCACAGCACTCTCACTCGGATCCAAGCACACTGGCTTAATTTATCAAAATAATACAAAAAATCCAGTTGTATAATTTTATAAGTTATAGAACACTTTGAATTCGCAGGTCTGAATTCTGAATTCAAAAATCGTTCGTTTCGCGGTTGTGTGCGTTCGTGCGTGGTCGGGTGTTGTCGGCAGTCCGGGCCGGCGCGTCAGGTGCGACTGTCGCTCGGTGAGAGCCGCGCGCTGCGCCTGCGCCTCGGGTTGTGTAACTCTTCCACGGTGGGATGGTGTGAAGATTTTGACAATTTTTTTGAACATTCCATTCGATGTGAATCTGGGTCTCGTTACATCATATCGGTTTTGAGTATTTTCTCTTCATCGTATGGTTAATTTATTTGATCTCGGCGTTAATGCGATTATGTATTATTGATCATCATATTCAATGAAATTCATCATTCTCTTATTTTACAATTTAAATTAATAAAATCAATTTCTTGACTTACTCTCTATTTACGCAATTAATGAGTACTGTTACAAATAATAAAACATTCGAAAGTACACAACTAACTACAAGATCGGAAACACCGAAACACAGTCGGTATATAGCAAACATTTCCTGAACAAAGCTTCGTTTATGAGCGCTGACGCAACGGCCGGACGCGGCAATTACCGGAGAAAACCCGGCTGGACCGGACCGGACGCGTGCCGGACGCGGCCCGGACACGTGACACCGATGTGTAGCTGGCGGACAGGCGGACAGGTGTACACCTGTGCTTATAAGGTAGGTTGTGTTTTTGGGCCATCGTGTTAGGTGTCAGAGATGTCGACTGATAGAAGTGAATGAGGTGCCGGATTGTCTCGGAGGAGAATGGGTTTCGTAAGGTCGCATGCATTTTTGGGTCAATCAAAAGGTTTCTATAAATCAAAGAGTGATGTAGGTTTACTTCTGGTGGTTGACTTCTGTTTTGTATATTTACCTAGTCACATTTATTGTAGGTTTTTGAAATCGTATTACGCCTGTATTCTCCGAAATCCACATTTTGCCAGCGTAACTGCTAACGTGTTAAACTGACGCCAAGATAGGACAAGAGCTGGAAGATTTTGATGACGATGTAATAGAAAGTGAGCCTACTGCCATACCGGAAACAAATCCAATCGTGGTCTGTTAATGCTGAGAAATTCCTGATGGAAATACCCAAAAACAACACCAATATCTTATTGTGTGCTGATGATGTTATTCGGTGTTAATTTCAAAACAAATTAACGGCTTGCCCTGACATTCGCTCTGAGCATCAAAGAGAGTGGGTACTGCAGTATTAGATAGTAAACAAGTTTATATTGCACTTGTCTATATGTCCAGCGCTGACAAGCGAAGTCATCTTATTGCAGCGCTTTATGTTTGCTTCGAATCTCGTTAACGCTTTGAAATAGCTAGTCAGATCACAATGGATTGTTAACAAGGCATTGCAACCAAAATGTCAATAAAGCCATGCTTTTGCTAAGGACTTTGCAAACTTTCAATCACTCTATGGATCTGCTAAGGGAAAACTGTTGAAAATATTTTCATAATATTTTTTTTTTCTCCGGAAACCAGACAGTATCAGTCAGTCAGTTGAAAAAGTAACAGCTCCCATATTGGGATTATATTATAGATATTTTCAGACTCCAGTTTGACCACAATTTAACCGGTAAGCGATGATGTGCTCGACGATGGAGCACGCTTGCCTACAAGTAGTAATCTAAAAACCAAAAAGAAAAATCTAAAAGTAATCTAAAGACCTTTTTAGATTAGCTACTACGTAATACACATTTTCGGGTTTCTCTCATCAGGCCCCTAACAAACTCATCTCTCAAACTCATCAAGTTTTCGTGCTGAATTTTCTTTGCTGAAAAACTCCACCACCAAAAAGCAACAATCATTATGTTTGAAAAGCAAGTGGAATGTGGTAAAATTCCCCATACTACACAGGCGTCATGATTATAATGATGAATTGTTGCCGAAGGAAGATAATAGTTTTATTAGCATTTTTAGAAACTAAAATCAACAAATCAAAGCTTGAAATATATGGCTTGAAAGAATTGCAATTTTGCAGAATGACAAGCAATTATTTATAAATTAATTTTACAGACGTTTTTAATAAAACCTTTTACTTTTCAATGAATCTTGATTGAAATAATTAATTAATGACTTATGATGATAGAGTGTATATTTCTTTTGACTTCTTTATTAAGAGATAGTGTGTTCTTGGAAGACTAAAAAATGCGAAACGAAAGTCTGTTTGTCTGCTTACACTGAGTGCGTATGACTGCTACATATTATGTTGCTCTTTTTCGTAAGTAGTCTCAGGGTGCAATGCTACTGGTAATTTCCATACAAAAAACCTCAAAAACATTTTGACTTACATGGGAATCGAACTCGAAACCCCCAATCTCAGTGACCGCATTTACAACCACTAAACCAACAAGTTTTCGCCTACCAGACTGTATCCGGTTCACATAAGTATTGGTGTCATCTATGAGATGGTTTTTTTTAGCACTCCATGTACTTATTTACACACATAATTATTATGCAAGAACATAAGCGTTTATGTATTACGTGCTAGTGTTAGTTGACAGCTCCGGTCTTATAGAAATGATAGTGCTAGATGAAAACTGAAAAGTAATGAATAAGCTATTAGTAGATGAATAAGTTGTATGGTATGCGCCAGATAATCTTGCAATTAAGTTGCTACATTGATATTTTCCTAAAATCCTTTCGTAATTATGAACCGTTTTTCATTACTAGAGAACGTAAAAGATCACGATAAAGTCAATTCAGGACAGCTCTTTATTTCTGTTTTTGATATTAAAAAGCCAATTAATGTATGTGGGTCAATGACCGTTATTGCACATTTATCTGGTGTTTACTATAACTGTTTAGTAGCTGCTCTAGATTCGTAGTCTTGTAGATGAAGGTAACATAAACTGGACATAAAGATTTCAAGTCTAATATATCTGGGATGTACCCGAAACGTGATCGGGCCGTGGTCCCGGGCATGACCCTTGCAAGGACGTTGATCGAGTTCATATAAAATGTATGCGCAGAAATTTTGTCGAGTTCCTGGTGGAGCGTGGTCCGTCCGAGTCCCGGGCACGGCCCAGCCTTCAATTTTATCTTCATTGAAGTAGACACATGTTTAATTACTTTCACAGCATTAAATCAACAAACAGAACATAAATTAAAAAAAAAAAACATTTGGTACTAATTACTTGTCTAAGTATACCAATCAAAAAACAAAATCAAAACTAGAGCAGTCACCAGACAGCCAAACTACAAACTCCGGTCATTTACATCCTGTGCATAGTCATACAGGTTTGTGATGGCATGCTGCGCGTACGCATAATAATCTTCGCATTGTGTAACTGTGAGGCCGGTGCAGCGCGCGGCTGGGAGAATGACCGGAGGATCTAGCTCCTAGCACTTTCTCTCGAGGTTAGGGTTAGCATGCGTGAGCTTCAGCGCTAAAGCGAGCTTCATCTTAGGTTAGCGTTAACGCTATGGACCACATATTAAATTCTTGGAATTCTGAGTTTAATGTAGAATGTACAGAGTTGTACGTGTTTCGTTGAACAAGATACTTATTGTAGCTAGTGCTTTAATAAGGTCTCGTTTTACGATTTGTCTGCTGCCAAGGGTTTAGTCACGACTTTTAGTCAAAGCGTCAAAGCTATGGATGCAAAATATGCATCGAACAAAAAGCCTTTTCATTATGGTAAGCTTCTGCCTTGTAGTGCTTTCATATATAATCAGTCTATGACACCCCTATTGCTGGGACACAGGCCTCCTATCTCTGTGAGGGACTGGTCTGTGGTCCACCAGCTGAACGGGTCGGTGGATGTCATATTATTATGTCTTCTCCACAATGTTTTCTCTCAGCAGCCTGCTTAAGTTCGAACCTGCGACCTTCAAATTCGAGGAATTTATCACCAGGCCACCACTACTTCTACTTTATTGTATTCTATTGAAATCAGTGTTTAAAACCTTTCCATCTATTCAAATATCCATTTTAGTAGTAGCCATTTTGCTCATAGGCATCCCTACAATACATTACATTGTTATTGCTTAAAATAAACATCCGTGCTAACTAACACATACATCTCTCGGTAATATAACTATTTTACTCATGTCCCATTGTCAATTCTTACATACTCTTTGATGGAAATGATGGTCATGTCCTCCTCCGTGACTCTGAAAAATCGTTAAGCTGCTGGTCCCGGCTGTCATTTGTAGATCTTTGACAGTCTTCACGGATTGTCAGAAGCTTGAAAATCTGACACCAGTCTTGCCAAGAAGTAGTGTGTTACCCAGTTACTGAGTTGTGGAGGTCAGATAGGCCGTCGGTCTACGTAAAATACTGGTATTTAGCTTTATCCGAATTGACTGGAAGCCGATCCCAACATAGTTGGTAAAACGCTAGGCAGATGATAATGATTAGAAATTATGACCTTAGATCTTCTTCAGAATCCTTTTTACTTCTGCAGTTTTATTATTTATTTATTTATTTATTTTATTTATCTTAGGAAAACTTACAGCTAAACAGAAACAGTAAGTAATAGTTTAAAACAAAATATGGCCAATTAAAAGTTTCCACATGCAGTAATATTCTATAAAACAGAAAATAGACACTAAATACACGAAACAAAAACAGAAAAATTACTATTTATGCTCGAAGAAGCTATCTGACAAAATTTTCTTCAATTTATATAATTTTTATTTTTTATTTTTTTTATTTTTTGCCCGTTATTGGAGGAGCATCATAGCAAACTCATAGTAGATACAGTTATGATAGAAAGTAGTAATGACGCTGTGCACCGGACTAATGAATAATGACAAGAAGCGATTGCTTTGCTGTCGCTCTGCCAAAGAAAGTGTCACACCTCAACTGATGTGCCAATTGCGTCATTTCCCAAATGTTAATGTTTTATGGTGAGGTCTGCGATGTGTTTGTTACGAACTTGTGAATGGGCTTCAATAAACAACTGTGAATTACTGGTGTTTGTGCAATTGTTAACCACATTGTACTGTGTGCTGTTGTAATATTATGCTATTATATTTGTGGTTGTTTATTAGGCAATGTTTATGTCATACGTTTCCGTGGATTGCGAATAAAAGCGTTTTGTTTTAATGGTTACTTAGGATGACTTTGGTCCTGACTAGAGCTCGATTACCCCAATTTGTATTATTAGACTTTTGTCATGATAATACTGGAGGACACCCTACAGTCGTTTTAATAAGCTTTTTTAGCTGCCAATTTGATTATTGTGCAAGGGGTATCGTGTGTACACACACCTACTTAAAACTAAGAAGTTTCCAATAGGTGTGGGTCCAAGAGACCAGAAGACCTTTCTTAATTATATTATTATTTTTTTATTAGTTCTATATTTGCATTGAAAATGGTTAGTTTTACTTCGTCGTGTCAGTCACGTGCGTGCTAATCGTGTGCCGAAGTGGCGCGCATCACCGCGGCACTGGTAAGAACGAGAGGAAGTTTCCGCTTCTCGATTACTTTACTTGTTTTACGTGTTGTACGTGCTCCGGTAATGGCCGGAACTATGGGTATAAACTGGTTGCAAGCGTTATTTTGGTGACGCTTTGGGGAAAGACTATGTGGAGAAGAAGTGTCGGTCGTCCGGCGACGAGGTGGGCAGGCGACATTGTTGCCATCGCGGGTAGAACCTGGATGAGGCTGGCATAGAAACGTGGGAATTGACACATGAAAAGAGTGGCCCACGCGCATCAGTGGGTGAAGTCGGGCAGTGGATGATGATGATAACGATGTGATGTCCAGCAGTACACTTGAGGGCAGACTTCAAGAGAAGAGTGTTAAAATTAACAGTAGAAAGCCCGTGTGCTTGAGCCCGTGAGCTCTACTGCCGCGAGTGACTTATCCTGTGTCGTGTGTGACTGACATCTTCCCCAAGTGTTCAATACTCAAAGGAGCCCTACTCTGACAAATAAGATAGCTTGTTGGGAGAAAACTTATTCCACCAATCACGGCTAGACAACGCGCGTTTGACAATTTGTCACAATATTTTTGTGATATTTTTCGTACGAGAAATTGGGCCTAAGTCATACAAAAAGCAATTTTGACAGTAGTTTCGTATTGACAAAACCTGCGAACAAGCCTCTACCTAGTGCATTCAGCAGCCTTCAGTTACTGAGCCATTCGATTATCCGTAATTCGTATCCAGTTAATTGATCAACAATGCATTAACATTTAACTTGCATGTTTCATTATATTCGGAACATAACACTCTCTTAGTGTTTGCAAAATGAATTGGCGTCACTTTCCTCAGATTACTTCCGCAAATAACGAATGTTATGTAACGAGAAATCTGCTTTTTGTTAGATTGTGTTACGATTGTGAGCTGAATATTAATGTGTCCGTTTTAATATATTATTGTGGTCTTTTTGCATTATTTTAGGGGTTTTTATCTTAATTTATGTATATTAAGATAAAAGTATATAGTTATAGTATAGTTATAGTAAAGTATATAGATATAGTTTAATAGGGACTAAGCTGCTTTGTTTGCATACGAACTTTAACCCGGTTCAAAGGCAGAAATCTGCTTATATTACCTTTTATTATATCTAGCCTGAACTGTCCCACTGCTGGGCAAATGCCTCCCTCAATTCCATCCATTGTTCCCGGTTTTGTGCCACTTCTTGTCGATTCCTAAGGAAGACATTCAAGTTGTCCCGGCACCAATTTTGTGTTTTATGATCCCACCGCTCGGTCGACATGCGGCAAACATGTCCAGGCCAGTTCAGCCCACCTACGTCAACGATTTGTGTTTTGGAGCGCAGTATAGAATTTTAATTTTATTATAGAATTTGAACTTAGCAGGTTTTTTGAAAATCTGTTTATCTTTCAAAACTCTTTAACTGCTAATCATCCCTTTCAAAACGAATGATGCGCCATTAGTTCAGTGATTGCGTTGCTACAAAGCGTGAAGTTCTAGGTTCAACCCTCAGGTCTAGTACAGGGGTGTTTACAATAGAAAGCTTCACTTAATTAGAGGTATACATAGCAATTATCTTCTGTCATTAAAACCGTTGAAAGCTGCTGATGATTTAGCATTAATACCAAGAGTTTCCTCAGAGAAACTTGACGGACTTGACAGCGGAGTCTGATATCTCGTAACAAGAGTTGTACAGTCAAGTCATGGCACTTCATTATGTTATCCATCAATCCGGGGCGTGACACTAACACTAGGAAAGCACTAAATCAATGTGTTTTATTGTGTCTATAGATTGACTGTTTGTGGAAGACTTGTTTCCATTGCTTACTGCAAATATACTTAGCATAGGCATATGAAAAAAAAAAATAAAAATGTTTATTTCAATTACATAAAGCATTAACATACGTGATTTGGAGATCACCTTTTAAGCAAAGAGATGCTTGTGTTAGGTGACTCCGCTCTTCCTCTTAACATTATATACAGTGTATGCAATTGAAAACAATAGGTTTAGTAAAATAAAAAAAGAAAATACGGAAAACAAAAAGGGGGGCGCACTTGTGTGATATTTAAGCGAGTGAGTTTTGAGTGCGTGTGTGTGTGTGTAATGGTGTATTATGGTGTGTGCGTGAATGTACATATAGATAAAGTTTATGTTTCAGTTAGGTTTAGGTTAGCCCTACGACAATGTCTTGGGATCGGAGGAAGCCAGGAACAGCTTCCTTCACTAACGATTTCGTAACTGCAATGCTGTTAATTGCTCGCCATATTATGGAAGCGATGTTACCATAGCCTCTATGTCATCGTAAGTTTTAGTATTAAGCCAATCAGTCACAACTGCTTTACAGTCACGGAGCCTCAGAGGGTAGATATGCAGTTCTTTGTTCAATTGGTTGTACAAGTGGGAAGATTGCCTTGCATACTGCCTCTTAGCAAAAACAGATCTAACTGGGACAGTTGGAGCGACTAAGTAGCGTCTTCTGCTACTCATACTCAGTTTGATGGGATCGTACGGGAGGGATTTGTGTTTTCTCAGGATAAGATGGAGTATGTATAGTTTTCTAACAGACAGAAGGTCAGAGTTTAGGTAAAGGCTATGGGTTGGGAACCTATAGGGTTTGAAAAACATAACCTTAAGCAGGGATCGCTGTGCCCTCTCAAGTTCCAAAAATTTAATTTTTGTTGTCCCACCCCAGCATGGTAAACAGTACGTAAGAATCGATTGGGCCAATGAGACGTAGACTTTTTGCAGAAGATTCTTTGAAGCAATGTGTCGCAATATTTTAAAAGTCCATATTAATTTCCTAACCCTTTTCATGATCAGTTCCGTATGCATGTGCCAGGACAGGCGCTGGTCAATCATAATACCCAGGTATTTAGTATACTGTAACCGGTCAATTTTTGTACACGAGCAGTCATGAATAGGGGGGCTAGCACAGCAGTGGATCTTTATTTGGAAATCGAGTGGTGGTTGAGTGTGTGTATACTTGGTGAAGCATATGTAGTTGGACTTGGAGGCGTTTAGTGTGAGGAGGTTACGATTGAGCCAATCTGCAATCTTTGTCAGGCCAGTTTCAGCTAACCTTCTAACTTTTGCCCAAGTCTTATCAGCAAAGACTATGGCGGTATCATCCGCGTAAGAGAAGATGCGACCCCCTTCTATACTCATATTGCATAGGTTATTAATATATATAAGGAACAATGTCGGAGCAAGGACACTCCCCTGCCCGACGCCGTACGAAATTGTTTCTTCTGAACTAGTGAACTTCCCTATTTTTACTGTTTGCTTGCGTTTATTCAGATATGATTTGAATAGCTCGAGAGGGGGCCCCCTTATGCCGATGCTTTCGAGCCTGTGCAGAAGTATGGGGACTGACACAGTGTCAAAGGCCTTTTTCAGGTCAAGGAAAACTGCCAGGCATTTGCTACCCTTATCCACTTTGTCTACCACAGTAGATGTTAGTGACAAGACCGCATCCTCAGTAGATCTTCCCTGCCTGAACCCAAACTGAGAAGGGGACAGAATGTTGTATTTAGATAGATATTTCATTAACCGTGAGTTTATGAGTCTTTCCAAGATTTTCGAGATTGAAGGCAGAACTGAAATCGGCCTATAGTTTGACGGGTCTGAGCTATCTCCACACTTGTACACAGGCGTTATTAGGGCTACTTTCAAGGCATCCGGGAAAAGTCCCTGCTCAAAGCATAGGTTAGTCAAATAACTTAAGATGGGGACAATTTGATCGTGTGCAGCCTTAAGAAATTTAACTGGAATGTTGTCCCAACCAGGGGCACTGTCTAGTTTTAAGCCCATTAGTGTAGCATGAACTTCGCGAGGGTCTGTGTCGAGTAGAGCAAAAGATGAGTTCGTTGTATAGGATGAGCTAAGATCGTTATTATTTACAGTAGAAGACAGAGGCGGAGTGATATTATCCGCAAGAAGCTTTCCTATGTTAGAGAAGAAACTATTCACCTTGTTAATAGAGTTCTGCGGGGTATTGGATAGTTCCAAGAGATCCAAGTTATTTGTTTTCTTAGGTTTTCGCTGTGTAATGTTGTTAATGAGTTCCCAAGTTTTTTTAGGATTTTTGTGTGCTTTAGCAAGTTGGTCTCTGTCATGTTTTCTTTTTTGTTTTTTGATGATGCAGTTACAGTAGTTTCGGTACCTTTTGTAGGTAATTTTTAGTACCTCATTGAACGGGTCAAGTCTCAGTTTCCGTTGCATGTTATTTCGGTTGTGTATACATCGCAATAATCCAACAGTCATCCACGGCTTCAGAGTTCTATTTTTTAAAGGGATCACCTTAGAGATAGTACTAAGCGTTATGCAGTTCTGAAGAATTTTGATTAAATTATTTGTAAGTATGTTAGGATTATCTAGATTTAGCAAGTCGGCCAGGTTACTATCTTTTAAGAGACCGAGCCCCTTCTCAAAGTTAAAAACTGATTTTATTTTTGTAGGTTTTATTACGTTAGTGTGGTTTGTAATTTTTAGGAATGTCATGAAGTGATCTGTGATAGTTGTATGAATAATTGCAATGGCCGCAGTTTTACTGGCAGGTTTGAGCTTTATAATGATATGGTCTAGACAATTTTTGCCTCTCGTGGGTAGCGAGTGACCGGGAAGAAGCCCATGCATTGCCAGCATGTTAAGATAGTTAAGTCTATTCGTGCGTTCATGTGATTGCTCGCCTTGACTTAATATCAGATTAATATTAATGTCACCAGTGACAATTATATTTTTAGTTGACGCAATAGTAGTAAGGTGATTATTTAAGGATTGGATAAAGTCGTCAGCGTTTGTGGTTGATGGGGACCGATAAATCGCGATTACTGTTAAGTCAGGAGAGATATGAACCTCCAAGCAAGATGCGTGAGTTAGCTTTATTTCTCTTATTTTATATCTATGTGTGTTTTTAATATAAGCGACCACTCCATCAGCTTTGTTAAGATGATTTGTAGATTGATGTGAATTATAGTTCGTTATTTGTGGTACTGGTTTATTTGGATTTAGTCTACATTCAGTTAAGATTATCAGGTCGATATCCGTTTTAAGATTTATTATGTTTAGTTGAAGGTCGTCGAGGTTAGAATAAATGGATCTTATATTTTGTGAAACAATGGTAAAACCGGGGGAATTAGGCTTAATATGCTTAGTAAAGTCGTTGAGTTCACAGTCGAACACTTGGGCTATTTCGTAATTGTCTATATCATTCAAAGTCTGTAATGTGCTATCCATAGTTATAGGTTTTTCGAGTGCAGAAGAACGTAGCTATACAGACATTTCGTGTATGGTTGAAAGTAGGTATGTGTGTTTGTTGTGAGTGTGAGTGATAGTCTGAGTGAGTGCAGAATTGAGTAGTGTATGTGTGTGAGTGCGCGAGCGATTAATATGTTATATGGGTTAGTATTTATCCTGATAATAAGCTTGATATTTATCTTAATACTAGTTATTTTTATGTAATTAAAGTTATACAATCGATACGAGTAGGGGTAACAGCAGCGTAAAATATGGTGAGTGCGACAAGTAATCATCAGTAATTTTATATACGAGTAGTATTGGTTTATAATTAACCTGTTTTTAAACTTAAATTTAATTCTTATGCTAATTAATTTTAAACACGTTATGTTCCCAAAGAACCGAGAAAAATAGGTGTAACAACAGAGTAGAGAATGGAAAGTACGACAGTTGATCATCCGTAGAATAACATCTAGTCATTTCAGTTGCAAAAGATTATGGACCTGCGACTCACTTGTTATGATAATAGTAGGAAAGTTGTCATCCTTCTTAACATGTACTTTGCCAAAGGCTGTCCAGCAGTACTTATAATCTTTGGATTTTGCCAGATCGCGCGCGAGAAAGTGAAGACGAGCTCCTTTTGTAGTTAGCTGCTCCGAGACATATATTGGAGTGGACTCTTCCGTCTTAAGTCCGAGATGCTTGGCACATAATTTTTCGTTATGCTTTCTGTTAAAATCTCTAGTCTTTTTCAAGAAATCAGATTTCAGAATAGTTGATGTCATCTCAACTATAATTGAACTATTTCTCGTTTTGGCACGCTTGTTCTGAACTCGGAAAATGTCACTAATGTCCGGTTTTGTTATATTACAACCAATTACATTAGATAGGGAAGTGGCCATTTTTATTAATTCTTCTTTGGATTCTTTAGCCAGCTTTGGTACATTTTTGATCTCAAAGTTAGCCTTTCGGCTGCCCCTTTGCAGATCCTCTATTTTATCTTCTAACACAGTGATGTAATTTCTATCTTGAGTTGTTTGGACTTCGAGCTGTTTTATTTTATTTTTGAGCTCTTCATTTTGTGCCGACAGAGAAGCCATGGCGGTTTCTATGCTGTTATTTGTTGATTTTATTTCCAATAGAGTCGGGTAGATTTTATTGAGCTCCTTTTGCTGTGGTGACATTAGAGATGATATCAGTGTTTTCACTTCATCTTTGAAGGCAAGGAAGTCTGAGTCGCAGTAGCATTCTCTTGGTCTTTTACTACGTTGAAAAACGAAGTTAGGAGGGGTGTTTTGATCTGTTTGCCCGGGAATATTTGATTCAGAAAGGGATTTGCCGCTCATGTCCTCCATTGTTAGCACCAGGAGATAATAAAAACGTGTAAGTAAGCACAGTCCTTCAATGTTGGATTGGCACGCAGCTATTTTGCACGATGACTTCGAGATTTTGCTATTTTCTAGTGAAGTTAATTCGAGCCGAGTACCAGGAGAGAATATTCGCAAGCAGTTATTGTACGGACTGATGCACGCAGTGATTTTGTAGTAGTGTGGAGTTAAAGTTGTTTACGCACACAGCGTTTGTCCTTGCGGCCGGTTGTCCTTGAACGGCCCAATAATATGTGAGTGGGCGGGGTTTTGTACTCTTCAAGGGCGTGACGTTGCGCGTGGGCAGGTATAGTTAGCAGTCGTACCTCGTCAGTGGCGGAATTACTTGCACGTACCAGGATACCAGGCGCAGCAAAGAGGTCGGTTTCGTTGCGCCGCGCCGTCTCGACGCGGTTCTCGTTAGCAAACGTTCTTCTGTTTATGTGCTCCTAATTTTACGTCTGAATTAACTGACTCTAATTTTGATTTAAATAATTATTAAAAATAGTAAATATGGATTGTGCACACGTTTACACCAGAAGGCGGTCCGGGGGGAAGAGGCTATGTATGCTTCGTTAATGTTGTTGTTTGTGTTTATGTGATGTCCCCTGTAAGAAATTGGTAGTTCCTACGTTGGGCCTCATAGTCTAACTTGCTTGCAAGCGACTTGCTTTTGTTGGAGTTGTTTAAAAGTTGGTATTGCTGTAAGATCCATGTCGAGCACAGGATTTTCAGATATCGTCAAAATCTAGTTGCCCAAGCAAGAGCCATAAACAAAACCAACATAAGTAGCATAACATGACTTCACGCCTATATTCCCCGAGGGGTTAGAAAGAGGTATACCTAGCATTTTGTACAGAGAGTTTGTTTAAGCCCTCGTTGTACAAAGTCCTGTCAACAGAAATAATGTTTCAGCTAGCCCCCCTGAAACGCAAAGGGCATTGTAGGAACATGGGTGGGTTTTAATCAGTAATAGTCTGACACTCCCTTCCGCTCCGGAAGGAGTAATTTGATGATTTCCCATCCATAAAAAAAGCCTTAATAAATGATGGGATATTTTTAAATGCACATCTGTATAATTTTAATGCATACCAGAAAAAATAATGCTGTGCAAAAAATCCCAATTGATTAGAAAACATGTCTTACAAAAAAAACTAAAAAAATCATCCAAAACGAGATGACCTTTTTATCGAATTCACACCAAAAATGTGGTTCATACATCGGATTTATGATTTATAAAACAAAAATACGAATTGTTTATCAAAAATACTAACTTGCACTCTAAATTGCACTTCCCTGAAATAGCAGGTGGTTATCATGGTTACAATAGTAGCCGGTCATTGGGCACCCCGACTCGGACAGGTTAGGTTAGAAGGGGATGGCGGGGTCAAGTGAGCGAGCGAAGCGAGCGAACAGACCCCGCCATCCCCTTCGTGGTTATTTTTTTTTAAACCACCCAGAAATATCATTAGCCAAATATTCGTTCAGTAAAACAGTTCTGCAAATACCATTAAACAGTATATCTAATATGATTTATTTAGTGTGCATAATTTGTGTGCAAGTCAGTATTTTTGGTTTAACTTTGAAATATTTTGATCGAAAAAAGGGAATATACAGATATCGATTTAAATACATGCCATAAATGATCACTGTATTTTCCCAACATAGTTGGCCAATAAATATTGGGCCAAGGCATTGGTCCATCGTGTAGTTGTCCGGTTATTGGCTCATTGTATTCCATTATTGCTGTAATGAGAGAGTGTTTCCTACAATCACTTTTACTTCACACATAATCTATACTTTATTAATATTTCACTCGCGTCATCTTGTTAATAAATTGTCTTTAATTAAATAATTCATCACTTACCGATGGCGTTGGTTTCTATTTGAGTGACGCAGCTGAATGAAAGGCTAGGAATGCCTTGCTGTTTGTCGTTTAAATAATAAAGCTTTAAGAATACTATTTGTTATGCTGAAACGAAATTGTGTCTTGAATGTGAACGTTCTATTGACCTTCTAGTAACAGCCTTTTATTCCTGATAGAAGAGCGTTAGTGCACTCACTAGTAGTAGTGCTAAGGAATGTATTCGGATACGACTTTGTTCGTAAAAAATCACGATTATGAAACGTATACGAGTCGTCTCGTCAGGGCACTAACGACATATATGGTAGGCGCCTGATAAATGTGCAACAACGGTCATTGATCCACATACATTTATTGACTTTTATAATGTATATAAAGCTGTCCTGAATCTACTTCTATCGTGATCCTTTACGTTCTGTGGTAATGAAAAATGGTTCATAATTTATTGTTCGGGTATCTACGAAGGGATATTATGGAAAGGTTAATCCTTGAATTGCTACTTAGCCCTCTTCCTCTCGCCTAATTTTGCTGTGCCCGACAGGGTCCATATTGATCTTTTGCCTTTGTTTGCCAATATTTGCCATCTTTGTAATACATATGGAATGCAATAAAATATTGAGTATTGAGTATTGAGTACTTTATTGCAAGTTTATCTGGCGCCTACCATAGTAACGCATAATAAGATCGAGCTTTCGTTTCCATAGTCATAATATTAGGCATAATATTAGTTCTGAAGATCCAATCACAATAGGTTATTTCAGCTGGTCTAATCATTATAATTTTAAATAGAATTGACGATATGGAAATACAAACCGTTTAGCATAATGCTGATATTATTCAGACGTCAATCTTATCTAAACCACTCACAATACACCGACTGTCGAAGATATTTAAATATGAATAACCCACCATTTCCGTGTCCACCCCAGTACCGGACGTGGCGGCTTGTGGCGCAACTCGAATCTGACTAAACTATATCCTTATTGGCAACACTATATCAAGGATGGTGAAACTTTTTGGGTGATGGTGGCAATTTTATGAAAATCAATAATAATAAATAAAAAAATTAAATTCGTTTAATTCAAGTAACACGACTCATATACAAAAACATAGGTACATAAATGGATACAGACAGGATAACAAGCATAAACAAACACTCACACTCATAAATTCACAATATGTATACTGCAGCATTGTCGGATGTAAGGGCAATCCAGTCTGTTGGCCTGTGTCTTGGCGTGCCATCAAAAAAGAATCTTGTCATAGTGATTGAATAGAAAAAAAAATATGATATAAATAAAACCGACTTCCAAATAAAAAAAAACACTACAAAGTAAGAAATAACTTTAATTTCGGAAGAAGGTGTTTTTGGTTGTTTCTTCGTGTTTTAACACCGCGTTCCGAAATTAAAGTTATTTCTTACTTTGTAGTGTTTTTTTTTATTTGGAAGTCGGTTGTATTTTTTTGTAAAAACTTTTTCTCAAAAAAAATTAAAGAAACCGACTTCCAAAAAACACAACAAAGTTCAAAATAACTTTAATTTCGGAAGTCGGTGTTTTTGGTTGTTTCTTCCTTATTTGACACCGACTTCCGAAATTAAAGTTATTTTGAACTTTGTTGTGTTTTTTGGAAGTCGGCTTCTTTTTTTTGAGAAAAAGTTTTTTATTTTTCACTTTTTAGTGGTAGGTACCTAACAACACCAGTGGAAAGTCACAGGAAAGCAAAAATACGCAATTTTAAATTTTTCAGCTATTTTAATTCAAAAACCAAACTTGATTTTTCCAGAACCAATTTTGACTAAATTTCTATGAGCCTAATCGGAAAGAATATCCTTTCACATAAAAACAATCTTTCAAATCGATTGTAAATGACGGAGTTATGAGGTAACAAACATAAAAAATTTTGAAGTCGGTTACAAAGAACAGGACCTTTTTGCTCAAGCTGGGGAAGCGAGGGCTGGTTCGAAGTGGCTCAGGGAAAGAAGCATTGCATGATTAAGGGGAGGTTTTTGTCGAGTAGTGGGATGGTATAGGTTGAATAAAAATGTATGAAACTTCGTGGGTTCACCATCCCTGACAGCAAGACTTTGATAGGCTTCTGATACAAATCTAGATTAAAGCGCCACAATATCAGCTCAAAGCCCCGCTTAAGAATATGATAGCTACTAAACTAAACCACAAAATACATAAACTTTGTGGTTTTATCTCTCGCTTTCAAATACCGGCCGCATAATGCGAAATATTCAGCTCGTATCGCTATGGCTATCTGTGCCTATGTAAACATAACATAATGCGGAGGTTTCACTTGCGGAATGTGTGTACTGTGATATAATGCGCTGGTGGATGCGCACCTTAAATCGGACCTGAATGAGCTGAATGCGGAAGGATGCGAACCAGATTCTGATGACCGGATTTAGAAGATGCCACTTGTGTCTCGTCATATGACTAGTTTTGCTTCTAAACAACTGTACCTCCTGCATTCTAATGGTGGTGTAGCATTTTTCAAGTTAAGCAAGAATATGTTGGCGAAATACTGCCTACAAAGATGATTTATAATTTTTTAAAGCTTTCAAACACAACTTGGTAAATTGGGGTTTTTTCTGACCCCTTTAGCTAATGAGATTGCGGTGCCTTGAACAAAATGACCAGGACCCACATGCTGAACTGTACAGATGAAGACATCTACACTTTTCAGGACGTAACGATCGCCACTGTCGCTTAACGTGGTCATCTTCTGAGTTCCAGAGGAAGAAAGAAAGTTCTGAAGGACGACAATTTTTTATAGACGTAATGGCGTTTATGCCAAAGCAATTTTCTTTGGTCATATCAATTTTGTTTAAATAACCCATGTTATGAAATTAATTGTTACCGATTAATCCTGTGGTTACATGAGTCAGCTGAGAGAAACGTGGCGCTGTTGTTATTTTGTTGTAGCGCTTTATGTAAACAGCCTGACTCACTGTAATTATGAATGAAAGTGACCACGCTGTACCTACCTACCTACCTGCCACAGTACGTATATGTAGGTACTATAGTTAAACGGAACTTGTAATAAAGAAACTGTAGTGACGAATCAGTATTGTAACTTTCCTGAGAAATGTTCACGATTGTTCATGGTTTAGTATTTTCCGGGATTGCTTTACCACGAGTTGATTCAAAGTAAATTTTGAGTGCAAGTAAATGATAAATTAAATTTATTTTGTTAAAGGTAAAAATTACACTTTAATACGTCAATTTGCCTTCGTCAGTTGAAACTAAATGATGGCCGGTAGCCGGACAGGAAACGGTCCGGCTACCCTGAGAAGAAACGTCCATACAATCATCATAAATGTAAATCATGTAGGTGATGTCTGAGGTCACACAGATTTGAGTAAACTGTCCAAGCATTTGTTAGTTATCGTGTAGCTCAACTTAGAACCGTAATGAGCTCAACGATATGACGAACAATACCAACAAAAAAAAAAAACTCACCGGCCTACCCAAATGTCCATCATTTGGGTAGGCCGGTGAGTTTTTTTTATTTTTTTTATTATTGACAGACACGCGCTTGACCACTATCTCACCTGACGGTAAGCGATGATGTGGTCGAAGGTGGAGCACGCTTGTCTAGAAGTAACCTATTCACTCTTGAGTTGTGCTTGATCGATGACTTTGACAGATTTGATCGATCCACGTGTAAATGCCGTCGATTGAAAACGTGGAAGTTATTATGCAGTATGTTTTAAAATATGGTTTGGTCAAGGATCGATTTTTGTTTATCGGTTGATTTGGTCTTGACAACTACTGACTGCTTTGATATATTATCACCTCACATCCACCGCAATCTAGTTCCACCTATCACCAGGGAGCTGCATATGAATGAATACTGAGTTGATGGAAGTCAACAGATAAGGATCCAAGTTACCGTTATTCTCTCTTAGTTCAGACATTTATAGATCCTTAAATCAATTACAATTAAGTGCAAATGCTGTAAATACTCAGATGTCGTTTAGTTGACCGGATGTGAACAGCGCCAACTGCCAGGCGAGCCGACATCCGGTCGAAGTAATTAAAAACGACACCACTATCTATTAGTAGCTATTAAATGAAAATACATTGAATTAGCAACGGGTTGTAAAATAAATAAAATGTAGTAATTATTACTTAATTAGTGTTTTTAATTGAAACTTGCTGTCATAGCCATCATTTCAGTATATCACTGGTTTTCTAGTTTCACTTTATTATTTGTTATTAAATGCCTCTTAAACACCTACCTTTAAGGCTTAGCATACAACAGGCTTTGAGTGAATTTCTAAAATCAATTTAAATTCTAGTTCAGTAATTCATCATCATAAATGTCGATGGACCTCATTAGTTGATAATAATCTACAAAACAACTCATCAAAACGAATCATCAATTCTATTTCACTTTCTGAGAGCCAATTCTACTAATATTAGGTATAGCAATGTTCGCATTCGCATCTCAGTCGCAATCTGTAAAAAAACAATGGGACTTGAGGCTTTTTTGACAGATTTCGAATGCGAATGTTCCTTAAAAATTTGTAGAATAATTGGCCCTCTGATATTGTAGTTTTTATAAATTAGATTTTTTTTAAATATTTCTCGCATTTTAAAACGCAGTCATAACTAAACTAATATTATTAAACAATAATTAATATCAACACCTCATTTTAGAATACTTAACAAGCCTTAAAACAGATTTATCACTAGGATACTCGAGAACAAACCCCCTTAAAAAAACCGTTCATACAAAAGACATAAACGCGCGAACAACACATTTGATAACAACTTTATTTTCACTAAATAATAAAACTAAGTCAGAAGCCGTCCCCTCTGGTCTCCAGCCCCCGGGTCCTGGTTGTAGGTGAACAGCCAGCGCAGCATCCTCCACAGCGCTTCCGTGTCCTCGCAGTGGATCTTGTAGCAGTGCTTCATGGTGCGTCGGGGCAGTGTTTGTGGGCTGAAACAATCGTAATATATTCTTGTATCTTTTTATCGTTTAAAATACATAATCATTGTGTGTGTAAACTGTAATGTTCCCCCATCAGGACTTAGCAAATTCATAAACTGACGCCTTATCCGCCATTGGGGCAGTAACAACAAACCGCTACGATCCATACATAGACTTAGTCAATATCGTGAAACCCGAAATAATTTCTACATAATTATATGCAGTGTTCATTTCCTCTTTTACTGAAGTGCGTTTATAATTTCACAAGAGATTTGTTTCGGAAGAACCCGTCATTGCGGGTCATGTTAGTTTTAACACGATCTGAAACGATTTTTTGTTTTAAATATTTGGCTCTTAGGGCTGATTCGCGTATTTTTAAAGAGCGTTTGCATCGCAGTCACGAACTATCAAAAACACTTCTAATTTCCCACATTGTGACACATTGACTGTCGCTGAGATGATAATTGCGACTTGAATTTGAATTATTTTTAAGAACAGGAATTGGCCTTTAATTAATAAAATTAACGCATCACAGTTACGTAAGTGATTAGCTAATTAACAATCCTGACACAAGGACTACTCAGCATGCACCGCCAGTAGTCAAGTGTCGTCATTCTTTCACCGCATTCCTCCACAACACATCATCACTACATGACATAACAGCATCTAGAACTAAGTCCAACAGGTTTGTTCGTGTTGTAACGTGGCGATAGTTTCCTGGCTTCGCGTGTTCTCGGAGAAAGTGTTTGTGGAGCTAACCCCTCACCTTCTAGGTCATTTGGCTTGAGAGCTTAATCTTGGCTTGTTTTGTTGTTTGTTGAGAATGGAACTGAGATTAGGATCGTAACAAGTCTGTGAGTGCAGTTAAGAGTGAGACCAGTGAGGCAGACCTACGGCATTTCATTCAAACTTTCAAGTCCTTATTTTTTGGAATGATTGATGATTTAGTTAAATACAGAACATTTTGAGAATATTAATTCAGAGGTAAAGATAGTGATTTTTCCTTCCTGTAGTAAATTTTAAATCGCTCTCTTTCTCTCCCTCTAAGCTCTTTTTCGAAAATTTTCTCTACTAGCCATTAATACCTGGATATCTATCGTATGCATACTAATTATAATCGGCTCATTAATTTACAAAAATAAAGACTTGAAAGTTTTTATGAAATGCCGTACGGCATAAACGCCCTATCTAATTTTGACTATACTTAGGCCTTGTTAGATAACATCCGAATGGCCAGTATCGGCACTATCTACACTATATATTGTACTTAGTGTGTTGCTTTTTGTGTAAACACCTACCAGAATATTTGTGAAGTTATCTAACAGGTAAGTTAACCGGTACTTCTATGAACCTATATCACTTAGGTCACATAGGGACTATTTCAGTTACTCCTGGTACGGGCAGCTGACGAAGCTGACTCAGCTTTGTGGTATATTGTGAGTGGTCGCTGTCCAGCGACTACTGCTATAGGCTGATAGGCAGAGTTTGGAACGAGGGAGCATCGTAGCTAGTGTGACCTGATAGCACAAATACTCTTTAAAAAGAGGCTCTGGTGTATAGCTGTCAAATAAATTAGAATAAACACGGAGATTTAGGACGATGGAGTGCCGGGCGATGAAAATTCTGTGATTGTCCAAACGGATATCCACAAGTCTTCTGTTGGAAAAGAGGATTGCTAACTAAAATTTAAATACAGGACTATATTTCAGCATTAGGCCATGTTCTACCCACCCTTCCATCCGTCACCGTCCATGGAATACTCACGGCACATAGTTCCTTTCAGAGTGCAGTTCACACAGCAGTCGTCGTCGACATCGCTCGCTGATGGGCGCCACGTCCGACATGCCCGACATACCCGACATACCCGGGTCTGAGCGACGGTACGGTAGTGATGATGGTTGTCTGAAACAAATACAGTGAATGTAAAAGTACCTGTCATGAATATGACAATTTTTTTATTTGAGTTGGGTTTGCCTTTGACTCTAGTCTAGGTCAGAGGTGACAAAGACAAAGTCGACGATGGAGTGAACTTACCCAGAAGAAGCCTGTTCACTCCACCTACACTGACATTCAGCTCTGGAGGTTACAGAATTACTCAATGTGAATAATATTTGAATCCGTATAACTAGATTTGGTGACCTAATGGAAGAGTAAATTCCTGTCAAAATGATGCCCTGATGTATGATTCATACCAAATCAGAAGAGCTATGGGAAATTATGGCCATATGAAATTTATGTATATGTATGGTGGTTGCTGATTTGTGTACGTTAAAGAGCGCCCGTTGTTACACCTTATTCATCTTTATTATCAAAACAGTAATTTAACCTAGCCTAGCCTTTCCCAACTATATTGGGGTCGCCTTCTAGTCAAACCGGATTCAGCTGAATACCAGTATTTTACGTGGAGTGACTGCCAACCAGACCTCCACACAACCCATTAACTGGATAACACGGTTGTTCTTGGCAAGACTGGAGTCAGATTTTCTGGCTTTCGACAATCCATAACGACTACCTACTATCTACTACCTAATATCTACAAATGACAGCCGGGACTTGTAGCTTAATGCTTTCCGAGGCACGAAAGAATCTCGGTATGTCAAGATGGTCACCCATCCACAGACCGACCTCGGCAAGTGCTGCTTAACCTTGAAGATCGACCCGTGCGGCTGTTATTATTTAGCCGCGAGCTCCTCCTAAAATAGTAATTTAACCCGTTAAGTAATTAAATTGATGGAATGACCTTTACAGGTTATTCCTTGTGTTACAAAGCTTTGCTAGCTTTATACTTAATCAGTTTCATTTATAAAAAGAAGGCCCTCAAAGTATACACTGTCCATTGAACGTCCATCAATATAAAGTTTCCCCAGTACACTGCATGCACATTTACCCACTAACAGTTGCGCAACACACGGACACGCGTCTTCCGCGCATGCGCGCCGCCATGCGCCAGTGCGATGCGTGGAACTGGCGGACTGACCGACTGACACGCGCCATTGGACGTGACGACTGAGTGATGGCAATGGCATATTCAGTATTTTTACTCTGATTATGGAGTAGATATTAAAAATTGGAAAATAGTAAATTAACAGCCCCTTTTTATCCAAATCAAAATCAATTCACCACCTTTAAATCTATTGTACTAAACTAGTTTTTAAGCTTGTCAACAGACTTGATTTCGTGCAATAAAAATTAACCTTACATTAATTATCATCATCATATCAGCCGAAAGACGTCCACTGCTGGAGACAGGCCTTCCCCAAATGTCGCCATAACAACCGGTTCTGTGCGTCTCGCATCCATCGGGTACCCGGCATCCACCTTGTGCCGTCCAACGCTGCGTCTTCCGGTACGCGGTTGCAACTTCAGAACTGTTCGGAGTGTCTGCGAGTAACGTGCCCTGCCCACTGCCACTTCAGTTTGGCGATCCTTCGGGGTATGTCGGTTACCTTGGTTCTCTTGCGGATATCATTCCTAATTCGATCACGCAAGGATACTCC
The DNA here is from genome assembly GCA_947386135.1 of Melanchra persicariae. Taxonomy (NCBI): domain Eukaryota; kingdom Metazoa; phylum Arthropoda; class Insecta; order Lepidoptera; family Noctuidae; genus Melanchra; species Melanchra persicariae. The sequence goes on along the minus strand of OX376659.1, from coordinate 649,548 downwards.
GAGCATTGCCCTCTCCATTGCCCTTTGGGTGACTTAAAGCCTTCTGATGAGGCCCATTGTGAGCGACCACGTTTCGATTCCATAAGTCATCACTGGCAACACGCACTGACTTTCGTCTTGAGACACTGTGGCATGTGTGACGAGAAGATATCAAGCAACTTCCCGAACGCCGCCCAGCCGACTCGGATTCGACGGTTGACCTCTTTCTCGAGCCCTATCTAACTGGACTGTTTGTCCCAGATAGACGTACTCGTCTACAACTTCGAGTGTATAGTATCACAAGTGTTAAGTAAAAAAAATAATTATAATCCAAACTGTCGTTTAGCCGTCTCATGATGATCATCATTTGAGTATGGGATCATAATAACACCAGTGCTGGGAATAGGTCGCCCGTTTCTTCTGCTATACTTCCTGGTCCAACGTGCTTTTGGACGCCATGACTTATGTATTCCTCTCAAAAAATGATGTCAGAACAGACGGTTAATCTATGCATTTACCATTATGCTATAGTAAATTATCAGCTGCCAATATTTCCAATAGAGCCTACAAATCCAATAACCACAAATCATTTGTCAATTAAACAAGAAATCCGCGTAAAATCCCCACACCGCGCGCCTGCGCACGATTAGCATCGGCACAAGTGCAGCCAGTTCCTCACACATAAAACTTACAACTTTCTATGATAAGCAGCAATGCGTTCTGTTTCTTTTATTCCCATATTATGAACAACAAAAACCTCGGGTTAGTCAAGTGCTAAGTCAAGACGTGTGCGCATGCGATGGTAAAAACTGTTGGGTTATACTCGATGTTTCCCGAATATGAACTGTGGGCTCCCAGTAATGGTGGCTGTTGCGTCAAATTCCAGGTCCCATGTTTTGTTTGGTTATGCATTCTTTTATATTCTCATGAAGCATGCTACGGTTAGCTGTTGAATTGTTTTTTTTACAGTATTGCCTCACATTAAAGTTGTTAATTTGAAGTGAATTTTACAGTATTAATCACACCGTTGGAGAGCATATGCTACAGATGAGGAAGACTTTATTTATTATTGTCAAAGTTATTTTTGCTATTTTTTTGTAAACAAGGGGTTTGAGTTGTTTTGTTACTGGAGACAATAACTTCTATTCTATTATTATTTCGTCAATTATTTTGTGGGTTTAACCCTACCTGGTACAGTACAGGATAAATCTTCATTAGTTTAGATATTTACATGTCCCACTAATGTCCTAAATGAACCTAAATGAACCTCGCACGTCTTCACTCCTCAGGCCACCACTTCTTGTGCCATCAATCACGCTGGAGTCCGCTGGACTCGACCGCACGCGTCCGACAGCGTGCGTCGCGTGCACGGCGCGTGCTGCGTGCAAGCTAATCGCGTGTCTCGAGCATGATACATCCGCGGTGGTAGCGCGCTCCGTGTAACTGAACCTACACGGATGTGGGCTACATAGATGAGCATAGTCTATTGTTAATTGTTATTTTTAATATATGTCGCAGTCTTTTAGCTCAATCAGCTGTTTAATTGGTGGCCTAGCCTTTTCATTTGAATGCGCCGATTTTACAGCTACCTAAGTGACATCTTTTGTTCAATATCGTTTAATGATTTGACCATGTCCCTTATGCTGCTGATTATACAGCGCAGTTCACTGAAAAGGCTAGGCTTTTAATGAAACGGCTGATTAAGCTAGTTGGCTGCGACATATACAATACACGCCTTCAAGCCTTCTATACCGTTGAAAATCTAGAATGGGGGAGGGGCCTACGTACGAGTCCACTACCTGACAAAGCCCTGTGAGCGAGTATTGCAGCGTCGATTTAGTTAAGATAAACTGTTGAATGATTGGTCCAGCGATCACGGAGGCTGTAATGGCTTATATCTAAATCGATAGCGCACATAATCTTACCTCTTAATAAATGAAATTTCAAAACTAGATCAGGTCGGTGTTTTTATCCGACTACTCTGAAAAGAAACACCGAAACATACATACAAGTCCAGACTTTATTTTGGTCAGACCGATCATGTGAGGACTAAGCAGTTTATTGTCGTCTCTTGACATAATTAATATAATTAATTTTAAGAACATAGTACAACTAGCATATAAACTGTCGTAGTATTGTGAAATATGTATCAGGTTATTGACCTAAAGTGCGTTATTAAACTGTTATCAGTTCCTGTATCTAATTTTTATCTTCAATGAAATAATATTTGTATTATAATAATTGCGAAATGACCGTGTTATGATAACATTATGATAATATGTAATCAACTTTATTTAAACTCAGAATTCGAGATAATTATCCACAAACAACAAACTCTCCTATATGACTAAATTCAAAGTCCATTGCAACTCATATTTTTACCCGACGCGACGGTCCCTTTTCGAGCTTGTTTATACAAATTAACATAAAAATCGACTCAAAATACACAATTCTAAAGTCAATGCTGGAGTTTGTACTATGGATTAAAATTATCTCGAAATAGTTTTTTGACTTCATTTTACTACCAGAAGACAATCAAACCAAAGAATTCCTTATTGTTAGCAGGAAACGTTTGTTTCTGGCGAAGAACATCCACCCACTTTGCACCTGGAGCTCTACTCATAAATCAAATGATATTCTTGCAGCGATAACGTTTATCACAAGTCCAAGTTATATTGTACTAGGCCTGCGACTTCGTACGCGCATATCCCGTTTTTCCCGTTCCCCTACGAATTTCGCTGCTTCTCCTACACTCCCCAAGGAACCAACATGTCAAATTTCAGCTTTCTACGACCAGTAGTTTCGGCTGTGCGTTGTCTTTCAGTCACTCAGTCAGTAACCGAAGAGTTTATAGTCTATTATTGTCAAGCTCACGATTGACCACTATCTAACCAGATGGTAAGCGAGGATGAGGTCGACGATGGAGCTCGTTGGCCTAGAAGTAACCTTTTCACTCGTGACTTAAATACCCCTAGGTTGTAGCTCTCAGTAAACAAATACCAAATACCCTAACCACAGATTACTACTTTTTTATAGGTAAGGATGGGAAATCATCAAATGACTACTTTTGCTCTGGGTGGATCGGGAGGATAACAGACTCTTACTGACTAAAACCTATCTTTGTTCCTCCTAATGCCCTTTGCGTTCCAGTGACTCTTTAGAACTAATTCCGCAAACTAAGCCGTACGGTCTATGGAAGTATTCCCAAAACGTTTGCGTATGGCTTTAGCGTTTGTGTTGTGCGTACGGGTGGTACGACCACCGTGAATCGGTGTCTTGTGGGGAGTAAAGTAATACACTTACGTGTTGTCATCAACGTTGTGGATGGTGACGATGCTGGGCGTGAGCGCGGAGATGATGAGCCCCACCGGGATGAACGCCGTCACCAGCCGGAGCAAGTTCGCCCACGGGTTCACGCTGGAAAGGAAAGGACAAATTAGATGCATCTGGAAAGCTTGGTATAGAGGGGAAGATGATTATTCTGGAGGTACTATTCATTTATCTTATACTCTGTTACTGTTGTGTCGATTAAATGTTTTCTATTCTAATATTAAGGTGGAGAATGAACAAGACTGCCAATGACGACTATGATGTAAGAAGTTGTAAAGGAAGATTTGAAAATTTAATAGACAGTATTGGTAGTTAGTGCCAAACTTGATTTGGAGAACTATTGATTTTGGCAGGTACGAGTAGGTATGGGACATCACATCACGACAGTTTTTTTTACATTTCTTAAATAATTTTGTTTGTAAACATTGAAATTTTCTATGTTTGTGTAAATATTTTATTCCAATTAAAACTTTTTTCAATCGTTTTAGTTGTTTTAATTGCACCGTATAACGCCTTATGTTTCGTCTGGAACTTAAATAAATAAATGAAATTGATTGCAAACATCTCCAAAGAGTTGACATGGATACCTCCCAGCGACAGCTAACAAAAAGCATTTGGAAAGTAGATCTAGTGGCTACCACCACATACAGGTCCTGCAACATATTATAGTCATATAACATATTCAAATAAATCGTCGGTCAATGCGCAGCGCGGTGGTCTCAGATTCACTATCACTGCGTACGCGCATCCATCTTTATTAGCGTTTATGATATCTATCCATCATTGCGATTGTATCTTCTTTTGATGAATGTGTTCGGCGGTAAATTGGAGATGAGTTAGGTTGGACCTGCGGGTTTGCTTGCGGGGATTATTATTTTTAACTCTCACGGTGTAATCTACGAAAACATGAAATTAAATCGAAATTAATTATGATTTTAACAAATTAATACCTACGTTTGCTTAGTTCAGACACAGTATATTTTTACCGTGGTTCAGACTTTTGTGACTAGTTATCTAATCATCGTCAAAGTCATTTTGGTATGTTTTAATCTCATACTAAATCCTACTTTCTGAATTGTGAATTTGAAGGTACCAAACCTTGTTTTTACTTTTGATAGGCACGCGTTTGACCACTATCTTACCTGAAGGTAAGCGATGATGTGGTCGAAAATGGAGCACGCTTGTTCAGAAGAAGTAGACTCTGACGAAGACTTAACCGGGGAATCATTACTTAGACTCCCCTAGTTTCAATAGAGAACATCCAAATCTTTCCTTCGATCAAGATTTTTTTTTTTATTTATGAATGGGTTAGTTCTTGACCTCGATCACGCCTGATGGAAAGCGATAGATGAGGTCCATGATGAAGCGAGCGTGCCCAGAAGATGCCTTGAGGCACTGGTACTCCCACGCGTCGACGAAACACAGCAGGCTGCTTGACGTCGGACTCCGGTGGGAGGGTGGTCGCGAACCAGGCGGGTGTTAGCCCTACCACCGCAAGAGAAGGATTGGCCAGTCTTATAAGGTGTTAGGTGAGACTGTCCGGGATGCGCCGAGCGAGAGGTTCAGTTGAGTGTCTGATGGAACAAATTGCGCTACACGAGGAGGCTTCTTCATGCATCCCAAAATACTAATAAAAACTAAAGATACCATATTTATGTTATTTATAAAATCCTTTCTTCAAGCACAACACAAACTATTTCATACAACGTGTAAGTAGTTTCCGGTGCTATATTTTCTCACAATATCTCCTCTGACAGTGTGTCAACACCACTCGGTGTCTCAGGTGACGACGGGGGCAAGTTTTCACGTTTTTGTGTGGTTCTGTGAGCCGGTGACTCAATCTTTACGACGGTGGTTGCTAATGACTGCAAAGGTTATGTTTTGTCTTTATGTTCGTTGACTTTTCTCTCACGGGAGTTGATGTGAGTGCTTTATTGTAACGTGTTATGGTTTACGTAAGAGGTTGGAGTTTTTACATAGATTGGTGGTTTCTTCTACTTGCGGCAGACGTATAGTACCCTATATTATATCGTAGTCTGTGCGTTCAGTAATAAAATTACTTCAGTGTTGCTAATATTCTAACTGTAAGTCATTTCTTCCACTCATCTCAACTAATTACCATTTTTTTCATTTACCTAATTTCATCGTGGATTTTTTTTCCGTTGTCGAAGTGAGAATCGATTCGAGTAGAGCAAGTTTCCTTAAAAAAAAACTCGGAACATAAGATCCGTTGCTTTTAGACACTGTCTATGGTACACAACTAATTCTAAAGCCAACCTTATCGACAACATGGTATTTTTAAGACCCTCGAACTAAACTATCAATAACTCATAGATCAATCAAGACCTCAAGGATCTCTCTTCCTGTCTCTAAAATCCACACCTATATTATAAATGTGAAAGTGTCTGTCTGTCTGTATGTCTGTTTTCACGTCTAAGCCGCTAAACAGTTATTGATGACACTTGGAACACGAATAGACCATGACTTGGATTAGATACTTCCCATCCCGGCGGTGAGTTCCTTTCAAATAACAAAAGACTTTTCACGTGGGCGAAGCCGCGGGCAGAAGCTTATTCAGCATAAATAATGTACAGACATTCATTTATGCGCAGACATTCATTATTATAATTCGAGTGATATTAATATAAATGAGCAATAACCATTAATGTGTGTTAACCAATGTGCAGTCAGTGAAAGGATATTTGCCATACAAAGAGGTCACGCTTGTGTCGACTATACTGTACAGACAAATACAGAAGGTCCACTGACGCTGAAGATCCAGGCATTGCCTAGTTTCAGAGCCAGAGTTTCAATAATTGTATTTGCTAATAACTGTAAGCCCATACCTCATATGTTATAATGTATGTAGTAATGTGACCTCCATATCCATTGTATGCTTAAATTCTTTAATGTTAAGAAATCTGTCTTTGTATTTAGTTTATGGGTTTTTTTTTTTTCAAATAAATAAATCATCTTTTCAAACAGTTATACATATCTTAAGACTCTTGGAAAATTGAGAAAAAAGCAGTGGAGCTTGGTGTACAAACTATTAACGATCATGATTCAAATGGAAGTAGCTTTACATATGTTTCTTTGGGTATGTCTTTTTTTATTATTAATAGGCACGCGCTTGACCACTATCTCACCTGATGGTAAGCGACGATGTGGACGAAGATGGAACACCTATACAAGTGGCAGTTATTGATTTATTATTCTCTAATCAAAGAGTTCAGAAGACTACAAATAACTAAACTCAATCAAACTGGCACTGTCCAAAATGTATATAAGAAAAAAAATATGGTTCGTATTATTGCAGGAGAGTGAAACTTCTGAGAAAATCTTGTTTAAGTGATTACCCTCAACAGCTTTCCACTTTCCTACATTGTTTTTAAAAAGAATTTACTCAAGAATGTGTTTACACCCTTTCGGAGGTATGGCGAGGTAAAAGTTGTAAAAACTTGTAAACAAGTACAACTGCTGGGTCAGAAACATGTAGGCACTGATTGACAGATGCAATGTATTCGAATTCGAGCTACGGATTTATTTTTGTTGGGGATTGCAGACTGGTTATTTGCTTTGTAAGTATGGCCGTGCTGCCATACTATATTTACAAAGCAACGAATGAATACTATCAAGTTTAGCTCGATGATGTGAAATGTGAAAATCAGTAAAACAGCTGCACTTAATTTCTTAATCTGGACATAAGCCTCTCGGAAGCTACACAACAACACCCGGCTCTCTGAGTTCAGCAGCCAATCTATCTCAGCCACCTTTTCCATCTCCATGGGGTGCGACCCACACTAGGCTAACATAGAACAATTAAATAAGTTCCTACTAACCGTTTCTTAATAGCATGCTCCTTCTCATCCTCGTGATACTCCAGACCAAACTCCTCATCACTGTGCGGACTCTCCTTGAAAGCGTCTGGCGACTGATAGAACCCTCCAGCAGGCACTTTCACGGGGACCTCGACTGTCGGCTTGGATTCCATGGAGTCCGTCCATCCTGGCTTGGTCTTCGTGTAGATGGTGTCTTCGAACTTGTAGGGAAACTCCTGGTGGGTGTAGTAGATCTCTTTAGGGATCTTGTTGTAGGTTGCGTGGGGAGGGTAATCGTCTTTGATAGAGCTGGGGAATACAGAAAAAGATATTGATAAACCGTGTTCTGTCAACCTTGCTTTACGAAGTTTTTAGATTTTTTTGCAACGGTACAAAAATATTTTCAGAACAGTTCAGCAATACAGCTTCTTTTCACAATCTAAGAAAAGTTTTCAACAATGTAAATAACTGCCTAAAGAACTGTTAACATTACTGAAAAAAAATAGCCATTACCTTATAAAACCACTCGCAGGCTTCTTTTCAGCCGGTCTATGAATTGGTTGCTTAATAACTTCAGCACTGTCATAATCAAAGAAGCTTCCCAAATGTTGACTCGGCTTAAAGTCTTTCAACAGTTCCTTCTTCTCTTGCCTTACTTTAGCTTCTGTGGTATTATTCTCATCTTCTGTAAGGTTTGAGGGTGCGAACCCGGATTCTATCTTCCATGATTGTGATGCTGGTTTGGATTTGGTTTCTGTTTTATTGAGAACAGTTTCAGTATTGTTAACCTTGTTTTCTGTGTCACGAGGTCTTGCCTCTGTATCATTAACTTTTGGGTTTGTATCACTAGGTCTGGTTTCAGTGTCACCGAATCTGGAGTCGATTTCATTTCTGGTGATGGTTTTGTTAAAGACTGGGTAAAGTGTGGTGATGTTGGTGTCGGATGATGCTCTAGGCTCTAAAGCGAGGGTTGCAACTGTCGACGTGAGAAGTAGGATCCATAGAGTAAACTGTAAGGTAAGAAAGATTGGATTGATCATCTGGATTGTCTCAGTAGCAGCGTAGAGTTTGTGTTTGTGCCCGGTCTACCGTGGCCGTACCTGTGACATGAGACTTAAATACCACCGTCAAAACGTTGACGTACTATCAGATTACCTACTTTCCCACTTGGTTCTGCCTAACTCTTTGGAGACTAATGCCATGTACAGTTACGCAACGATATGTATAATTTTATGACCTAAGTACTTATTATAACAAACAGAAATCAGTGGTTTTGCTTTGATTTTCTGTGCCTGTGCTTGACAAATCGAATTGGTGATACTGATTTAAATAAAAAACCCTTCATCATCTACTTAAGTATACCTATATACAACTTGGTGGTCCACCAACTAGATATTATTAAATCTTTGTGACATGTAAGAGGGCTTTCAGGGAGAACAGACAGTCAACCAAACCTGTCGGCATCACTTTCTTCCACGCCCATAACATAAATAACAGACAGACAAAAGCGTTTACATCACCGAGTCGTATAATACTTCGGTTACAGTACGAGTACACACGACACGGGCGTGGTAGCGCGCTGTTAGCGGCACAATGACGGACGACCGACCGACCGGTTCCCGGGAAAGTATTCGAGACGAGGAGTTGAGAAAGAAAGGAGATGAGTCACCCGGCTTGGATAAAGCACTCGGGATGTGGTAAAAAGGTTCCATTCAATTCAACCAATGACATTTTTTGGTCTTATTTCATGGAAAATAGTGTCATCAGTTTTATCTATGCAAATGAGGTTAATCATTAAGATCATCAGTAACATTATCAGTAAGATTTGGCTATTAGTAAGATCATCAGTAAGATGGGCTATCGTTACGATTATCTATCTGAAAGATAAGCTATCATAGATCCCCAATCAATTTTGATTTGGAATCTTACACACGTGACGAATATTTTTTGTTAAAATGCAACTTAGAACTACTGAAGTGGTAGTCAGATACTAATTATATAGGTATCTTTAGGCGGGCACGCCACTATTGTGACGATAATTGTCCCCTCTTTGTTGTTCTCCGCCCTTCGCCGGGCGGAGGGGTCTGTTAGATTCCCGGCCACCGTAGGCGCGGGCCTGCGGTCGGCGAGAGTTGGGTGGCTCGCTGTTCGATGATAACCAGGCCCGGACCGACATCTCTTTGAGGCGCGCGTTGTATTCCACGCGCGCCTCAAAGAGATGTCAGCATAGTAGACGGGGCCCGTTAGGGCCAGAGCCTGTCAGAGTTGCGGAATTTGTTAGAAAGAGTCACCGCGGCCTTGGAACGCAAAGGGCATTAGAAGGAACACGGATGTGTTTTAGTCAGTAAGAGTCTGACATTCCCTCCCGATCCACCCAGAGCGGAAGGAGTCATTTGATGATTTCCCATCCTTAAAAAAAAAAATATCCTTAAGCAATCGCTAATCTATTGCACCTAGTCGCTTGTATCAGAATTTATTTCGAAGATAAAACACAACATTCTGCAATCAACTCTTATCTCAAAGCTTACTCCGAGCAATATTTTGATAAGCAGCTCGTCCCGGTTCTTCAGTAGTGTTAATTATATACACAAACCTTCCTCGTTTACCGCTCGCTCTTAGTTTCGCGTTTAAAAGAAGTAAACGAAGATATAGACAGGGGCATCAACGACTTTGGTGTATAGGCCTATACTGTCCCGTTGCTAGGTCAAAACTTTACAAGTGTACTTTTCCTGACGCACCTCGAACTAGCCCATAGAAACACCAATATATTTATTTGCCGCATTCCCCTGTCTTCTTAACTCCCTGACGTGATGAACTGCAGGTCACAGCTTGATCTCAACGACACAATCTATCGGTACCTAATAAAAGTGATAGTGTTGTACAAACCCGGGAATGTTGGAGAAACGCAGTATTGACTGGTTATAGTCGTTATGGGCTTTATCGTGACAGACGGAGACAAATAAGGCGGCGGGGGGTATTGAGATAGTGATATGACCTGATGAAGGTGATAACTGCTGTTACTTGTGTCCTAGCGATGTTCCTTCGTAGCCGTTTGATTGCGTTTTCCCTTTCAATGTGGATAATCGTAGATATCTTTGTGTTTAGCTTTCAGCTTTGCTGTATACGGCATACGCTACCTATAACTTAGATTGCTTATTGTCAAATCGATATACGATTATGTATACGAGACTACATCTAAGTAACATTTCACAATGCATCTTATGTTCTTAATTTGAAAGCCAAAAAAAAGAAGTACTCGTAATAATCAGCCGTTTAATTGGCTGCCTAGCCTTTTCATTGAACGGCGCCGTTTAATCAGCACATTTAAACTACATACTCCTAAGTTAACCTTAAAATAATCCGGCAAAAATACTTTACAATAGCTTTATCTCATTTTCACGTCTTTTACATGTTTTTTTTTTTTTTTTTTTTCGGTATGACCACTAGCAAGTTAACACGCAGGGGCTATCAACTGCTCAACCGGACTAACCTGTGGTGGCCTCAAATGAATTTAAGGCCCCCAGCCAAGGGTCTTTTACATGTGTACTGGTGATAACTAATTGGTAATGACGTCTAGGAGTGCCACTGTTGCACTGAGTTGCAAACTTATTATTGATGAATGAATTATGTAAACTTTCGCTTGTTCTCAACTGTCGTTAATTACCTACCTACAAAGGATCTTACTTGACTGACACTGACCTAGCTGTAAGTTCGTAGGGTGATGTTCACTTATGTACCATTACATCATTTATCATTAGCCGCATCAGGCCGCATGCCGCAGTCAGTAGGACTGACAGCTTACATAATATGATAATGTGTCAGTAGGTACTTATAGAATACCGCGGACTACCGAGTCACCTCATTCAAGCACTGTGTTGTAAGTGGTTGTTGAGGGATTACAATGTAGGAGAATAGAAATTGACGCGTCTGTAGGACACGATTATTTTTGAATGTGAATGGATACCTCCATTCTTTTACCATCCATTCTAGTACTTCTCCGGTGAATTAATTAGCTTTTTATATCTCTATACAATGTGGGAATTAAAAAGAAAATTCTGTCAAAGATGAATGTGGACATCATAAAAGAAGAATTTAAGTGTATTAGAGCTCTCTAGGTGCAAGTATTTTGCCAGGGCGCGGGCGTTGACGAGTCAGTCAGACAGTAGATCCATTTTTTTTTAATGTACCTACACTAGTGACCCGGACCTGGCTTTGCTCGGTTGCAAATTATACAGGGTTATTTGTAAACCAACAACCTTACCTTCTTCGTTAATTTCTTTGTATATGAGTGCCTCTCTGCCTCTGTCTGTCTGTTTATCTAAATGTGACTGTACTGTTGGAGCTATATATAACCTACCAAGTAAAAAAATGGATATCTAGAAAGAGAGAAGCTAGCTGAGAAACGTCAAAGCGTTCATCTCCGGTTGAAAAATCTGATCCACCAAAAACTTGAACAAAAAGTAAATACTACATATTCGTATCCGTCTAGCTAGCCATGAAACGGATGGGAAAACCACGAGCAGTCTGATATAATGTGCTCACACGACTTTCCCTGCAACGGTTTGACGTTGGTGCAACGTTATTACAATAATGGTATAGTAGTGCATGTGCTCAGCATAATGTTACATGATACTAGCAGTTTCGCATACGCAAAAAACAAATTGATTTTAATATGTGTGCTGTGCCTGCGTCAAAGACGGCCAAAATCGTTCCAAACAAACTACGATGAGCTCAAGGAACTTCTACTACAACCTGGAATGTGCACAGGCTGTCGATACGCGGTTCGAGGGAGATAGCTTCGCGAGAGCCCTCTGTCCCTTTCATTAGAGTGACCAACCAATATAATGTAGGTTGAGACTAATATAATAGGATATAATATATTAACCAATAATTTGATTTCATAAGTTAATAATAATTTGCTTTAAGGATGCATTAAAGTAAAACGCATTAAACTATGTTTTATTATATCCTGGGGCCTGAAATGAAGACTGCAAATAACGGAATAATTTTTGATATATGAATGACTTGGAATGACATCAAGCCATTTTTTCTCCCTGATTCTTCTCCAGGCAGTCTGAAATTATTTTTTTTAAATTTATTTCAAATATACGAAGTAACACACCTAAATCAGCGATAAATATGGGAAGTTGAAACTTTTTTGCCATTTCCTTACAATGTTCCTCGGGAAATCACATTTCCCGAGGAACATTGTATTTCATGATCACGTCTTTTAAGTATTCGGTACACCATTCCATATAAAGTTTTATTATGCTTACGTTGAAGACTACCTCCTATTTATATGCTGCATTGTGTAAATAATCTTATGATTTCGTTCATTATGGGCACCCTACTTCAAGAATTGCAATATACTTACTTGAAGAAAGAAACACCGCATCCTGCATAGGATTCGCTTTTGCAACCGAACAGCTTTTGAATCGCACACTTTTTAGCCATCTTTATTACATCCGAATAAAGAAATTGATTGTTTTACAACGAATAAATATGGCTGGTGGGTTACCAGTCTAACTTATATAATTATGTATTCTACTAATAATCTTTTCTTTTTTTAATTACATTTCAATACAGTATCTAAATTATTGCTAAAAAAATGTTCTCAGTCTAACAGATAATTTAAAAATATTAGAAGTATATCAGAACGAAAGTTAATGTTTTTTTAATAAGACACGACAATATTATTTTTTCCTACCATTCCTACTAAATTTGGGAATAATCCTCCTGGCAACACTTTAGAAAGGGACACAGGGATCTCCAAGCGCTTTCTCCCTCGGACCGGATTTCTCTTTGACCAAGTGATTGTCTGTAATAGAACTTAACTTCATAAACATAAGGTTTATTTTTATATTGGTGTCAAATTGACAATGCTCATTCCAGGTTGTAGTAGAAGTTCCTTGGATGAGCTCTAGACAAATGACATTCTGACAGCGGTAGCGTGGCGAATAGAAGGCGAAACGTCAAAACGTCAAAATTGACAGACGCTATCGAAAAATGTCACGTGATCAATCCCTTGTATGTTGACATTTAAACAATCGCCATCGCACATAGAGTGGCACTTTGTCTAGAGCCTCAGGGTAGCCTATCTTTACGGAGATTAGCCAAGTGCAGGTGTGTGCGCATACACACGAGCACTCTCTGTTGTATTAGGTACTCTCATCTTTGAGTCAGACCGGGGAGAGAGATCAGGCACAGACCAGAGACTTTACGCGCCACAACACCGACTTCCAAACTCCGTGTTGCTACTGAAAAATTCACAATGGAACATCTCAATGACACTTTTTCCGGCCCGGTATGAAACCGAAGACTCCTCACACAGTTGCGCGTGCGAGGAGTCTTCGGTTTATAAAGCCAATACCGTAACACAATACCATAACATACCAGATAGATACCTATGCTAAAGATCTGCAAAATCCTTCAGCCATGACCAGCCAGACTGAAACTACAAGCCCAATAGAGGAGAAGCATGCATATTATTTTTCTAAGTCGACATGATTAGTCACTGAAACAATTTGCTTGTACATTATTTGAAAACGTACTTAAAAAAATTTGATGACACAATGATTGTTTAGTTGTGCAAGTAGGTACCTCTACCTAGTATATTTACTACATCATACGTGATCAAGTGATCATACACACCTAGCACGTAACTGATATCAAGAGATATAACAAAACTGAAACATGATGTCACTGAAAACAAGGAAATGTTTCATTCTCAATTTATCACACAGATAACAGTGTTATATCTGTGTAAATCTAACAAAGTAGGTCAATTCCATCCCTGTAACTCTATCTCCTAAATTGGTGTTTAGTAAATCTTTTAACATGATGCAATAATCGTTAAATTATAACCTTACCATTTCCGCTGAACCTAGCTACTATGGTTCTGTCTGTCTGTGGTGCCGACCACACCTTGCATTGACAATCAATAGGATATGGAAGAAAGGTCCGAACTGCCGTGTTATACCCAGTACCTGAAAAAGTAGCAGTGATTTAAGAGCCAAATGTTTTTGTACAGTATACTGGTACCTATGTTTCTATGATACAGTATACGGTTAGTATACGATGTTCTCACAATATTCAACAGTATATTGCTCGCAAACGTTTCACCACAGGTCACGTCCGTAAGTTTGACTCCCCGCTGTACACTTGAGTGTTACCCCCAGGCAGGTTGGCTATGATGGCCTCATATGACTGCTACACTGGCATTGAACGTGCTTGACGGCCGGACCTGCAACCTGCGCGCGCGCCGGCCGCGTCTGCGCAGCGGTGGGGGGGGAGGGGCTGCAGGCGTCGGTCAGTGACTTACCGTTTTGGGTGAAAGTGAGCGCGTTATGCAACAGACTTAATATTACGCGGGTTAGGGATGTCGGAAGTGTGAAAAGTATCGATTTACATACATTGTACCGATATTTATTAAAGGATCCATTGATAATGCAATATGTAAAAATAAAACGACAGGATACAATTATCTGAGTGTACTACGTGAGCTCGACAAATGGATGTGCGATTACCGCTTATGCGACAAAACTGTACTGCGACTCACCATAGTTCGAATGCACGCTTGTGCGACACACTGAAGATCGACATCACGCTAGTGTGACAAACGATTGCGCGACAATAGTTCGACACTACGGTAGTGCGACACTACGGTAGTGCGACACTACGGTAGTGCGACACTACGGTAGTGCGACAGTACTGTAATTCGACAGTACGTTGGTGCAGTATGACAGCAGTGCGATTCTGTAAACATGTCGAAGTGAACACTTAGGCAGAGTGCACGACGGGTGAGTTGTCAAACCAGACAAATAAGATGGAATGACAGCTCACTTGTCGTTCACTCCGCCTAGGTGTACACCGTGAGATGAAAGAAAAACGATTCGATTTGATTTTAAAATTATTACTTCTTTTTTTAATAACAAATATAGGACAGGCCACGCAAGAATGATAATAAATCCATTGTTTCTTTTTTTTTTAAATGCTTTTTAATTTTTTCTTCTTTATCTTTTTGAGTTTTTCTTCTTTTTGGTTCACTAGCTCCTTGACCTATATAATCTTGTCTATTGTGTCCGTTGTCGTTTTTTGTTCTTTTAATATTTCCTCAAAAGTTTTATAAACATTCCATTTTTTGCGACCCAAAAGTGCATTCTATCTGTGGTGCCAAATTTCGACACAGTTTTGTGTAGTAGGTACATCCATTTCGATGCTAAAAACTACAGACCATAAGTGTGGTGGGAATTTTGGTGATGTTTTTTTCAGCTTCAGACAACCAGGTACTACGGCTCATTTTTTTTGTGTAAGCTCCTTCTACATAATACTTCCGAAACCACACACATGTGTGGTTTCGGAATTATTGCAATGGAAGTATTGCTATTAGTATTGCTATTCGGATGTATAGCTGCCGGAATTTCTTCTGGGCATAAATAAGCCAATGCAGCTAAGTGCCTTATTTAGTTTGCAAAATCGTTGTCCCTTCCATATTTTTGTGCAAGTCCAGCAGCCTGCATATGTTTCCAGATGTTCTGGGTTAAATGAAAAAAACAGCCTTTTTGTAAAGTTTTTGGGAAAACTGTCTTAACCGCTTTTATAGCAGCGATTTCAAAATCTGTCAAAACAATTTTAGGCTGAAGTACGATAGTCATCTCGTTTAAAACGTAGGTGCGAATAATTTCTAATAAGATAACATAACAATGATGAGTCTAAAAACCAAAAAACCTAAACCAGCCACAAACCAAAACAAAACAAACCTAAATAACCTTTTAACTTAAGTAATGTTTCCGTAATTAGAAGAAAATCATGAAAGGTTCACAACGGAAAATGAAGAATTATATCGTTTTAAGTGCTAGCAAGTTTTATTTGGTTAAAGTGTGAATGCGAATTTATTGATTATAATCATAGAAGTATTGATCGATATTTTTATTTCAATAATCGATTTTTAATCTCTATATAAATACATCAAAATATAAAACAAAAAAGGTCGAATGAAAAATATCAATTCGATTTGTCGACAAGACTACCGCGATCCCGCAGCTCGCCACTAGTCTGTCACGGTCAGCCTCACGTACCACTCATTCGATACACTCGCTTTTATTACCCGACTGCTAAAAAGCTTGCCTGGGTTAGTAGGACTTAAGCCTGCTTTTTAAGCACCACAAAGGACATTATTTCACGCGTACCTACTTACTTTATAACTTTAAACCATGAAAATGACATCCATGACGAAACATTTGAGACTCCGCTCAAGCACCGGCAACACCCCGGGGTGCGCCGAATTAATCGCGAATTTAATGTTTATTACCAATTACATAAGGTTTAATTTTTTTTGGGAATTTTCACATGTCGGGCCCTGAGCGGCACCCTTGACATAAAAAAAACCCTGCCAACATCGGACAACGGGAGGTACAAGTATGTTTAATTCGAACTCTACGGCGTATGAGTTCACAGTAACAAAGATCAATGAGGGTCATGTTTGCAATTTTAATATCATATCAAAACGAATTAATTGTGTACCAGTTACCAGTGCACTGACTGGTCGCCAGTTTATGTCAGTTCACAATTTCTCAGAGCGAAACGGTGAGGTTATCTATATACAGGTGTCTCAGAAGTGCCTTGTCATATTTAAGGGTGATGTTGGGTAGCTGATATACATTAAGGAAAAAAACTTTTTCATAAAAAAAAGAAACCGACTGCCAAAAACCACACCTAACAACACTACTGGAAAGTCACAGGAAAACAAAAATACGCAATTTCGTATACATGGACGATTTTTCCACATATTTTTCCAGATATTTGGATTTAAGAACCAAACTACTGAACCGATTTTGATAAAATTTCAATGGGACCATTTGGGAAGTATACCCTTTCCAACGAAAAAAGAATTTTTCAAGCGACGGAGTTATGCGTGAACAAACATAAAAAAAAATACATACATCCGAATTGAGCCACCAACCTCCTCCTTTTTTAGAAGTGGGTTAAAAATGGCAAAACAAAAGACTTTTTTTTTAATTTGACCACAACGAACGACTAAAATGTTCCGAAGAAATGACTTTACCAGCAGTTTGTTACAGTTGGTGGCATTTACTTTAGTTTAATCATAGTTTTAATGTCACCAACTGCATCAGACTGCTTGAAAAGTTATTTCGTTTTTTTTTAAATCACATTTTATGTATTGATATTTTTTCCGTAATGTTTATCAACTACCCGCAACATCAACCTTAAATAAGACCACGCTTCTTGGAACATCCTGTAAATACAGCCGACACTACTGGTCGAAGAAATAACCCCCCAAGGAACCTACATGCCCACATATAGGTTCCTTAGGGAGTGTAGGGGAGCTAAGAGAGGATTTCCCGAAATTCTTAAGGGAACGGGAAAAACGGGATTTGCGCGTACGAAGTCACGGGCAAAAGCTAGTAAATTTTAACATTTTGATTCGCATCATTGTAAAAGAAAGTTTATATTCTCTCAGATATTTTATAATCAAAGTTTGCAATTATCCGGTGGCATAAGCAGGTGTAGAGTTTTTGGGTATAGGCATAGACACAGCATACAACCTGCGTTTTTTATGTTTGTTCTATTTTATTTTCTTAATAGATAGATAAAGCTGATAAAAGGTGACACCGGAAGCATAGTAAACGATATCTATGTACATACATATCCCTAACCTACCCATAGTAACGAAACAGTTCTACAATATCAGTAGTACTACTCACTGACCTATCGTTATTTTCTGAATATTTCGCATTCAAGTACTAGATAAACGAATACTTTGAAGTGTGACGCAAGTGATTAGTATTGCGTAACGAATGTATAGAATATAACCGATATCGAGAAAGTCGATAGTTGTTAATAACAAGATTATTGAATGCTTCAGTCGATATGATGCTTATGATTGATTATTCGAATTCTGGAATGCGACGAAAGATTGGGTTGGTTCAATCTGATGTTTAGGGTGGTTAACCGTACTCTAGTATAGAGAACTGCACTCTATCTCGTTTAGTCGTACTTTATTATCTTCGAAAGCAATAGACAAGGTAAGATGGAATACTTTTTTAATTTGAAGCATTAATGAAAAATGTGATGCAGACGAAGTTGCGCGGGTCAGCTAGTTATTATATTTACTTGGACTTGACAGATCGTAAGAGTATTAAAATTGTGGTAAAGGGACAGTACCTATAAAGTAGGTCTGTATTTTGTGCGTGTTTTCGACAACGTAGCCACAATATATGCGAGTTTTATAACATTAAATAATCTTCCGTTAATGGTCAACAGATCAATGATTCTCGGTTTCATTCAAAAGAATGTTGTAAGTTATTTATTTGTCCATTCACTGCTATCACGGCTTCAATCCGGGTATAATAATTGGTGTCCAAAATAGGCATGACACTTATCCGTGGCGGGCCTACAGAGCCCCGGGCTGCACGTGATTATTGTAGACCCAAAAATGGTGGCACGTTATTACGAACCTTCATTTTCAATTTCTCATTGGAGAAAAGGCTGAGTGGCTGAAGAAGGACTGGGGGTCGCAATGCATCCTGTTTGTGCAACTTGGTGACTGATAGCGAATGCTCTACTTACTGAAGTAGGTAGAACATTCGCTATCGCAGCTTGAGCATTTTAGTAATGGATTACTAAAATGCTCAAGCCGCTATTTTCTGTAAGAGAAGAATAACAAAATGCGCAATGGTTCCCTTTTCCCAACAAAGAACGTTTAGACTATGAATTTCGGATCACGTTTTTTCCTTTCTATTACTTCTGCGAAAACTATGGAAACCATAACAACTAAATTCAGATAGCTTCTAAATCAAGTTAGCTAAGGCTTTTACATAAAGTATGATTTTACGCCTGCTGGCTATTTGATAGCTTCTCATATCGAGATAGTGAGGGGTTCTCATCTGACACGGGCGGAACCTTCTTCACACGCTGATTAACCCCGGGGTCAGGAGACAAAATGATGGACGGCTTTTGTACCTATGGGTGCAACGAAAATGAAAACAGTTCCATAACATGATAAGTAGCACGTACATAAGTCGACAATTTAAAAGTGCCTGTAAATGGTTTACCTACTTGAAATAAATCTTTGAATTTGACTTTGACTTTGTAAAGTAGGCTTACGTACTGTGCTCCTATAGGGTTGAATACTTTTCAGCAGTTTTCGGTCATAGATTTAGCTTTAAAATACATGATGACAAAAAATAATAATTAGTCAGTCAGATAAATTATCAAAAAATATTGGACTCGTATTGTTTGTTTTTTCACGTCAACAAAAAAATAAGAAAGAAGAAGAAGAAGAAAAAAATTGTTTATTTATGTGAAAGTGACGCACATACACAAAATTGTTAAGCATAGGCCTAAAGACGATGCAGTGCGTTGAAAACACGCGCGACGTCACGTTGCTAGGAAAAATTGTACCATCATTGTCCTTATATTGTCTGTGATCCTGATCATAGTGAAAAATACGCACCATGACATGCCGAGACCCTCCGTCTAAGACCGCGTCTTATGTTGGTTTCAGCTGTCAGTCAGAGATCTTTGAATTTGAACGATCCTGAAAACTGAAAGTCTGTGAAGCAGTCTTACCAAGTCGTATCTTGTTATCATATAATGGAATTGTGGAGGGCAGATAGGCAGCCTTATTTAAAACTAGTGTTTTACCGCAGCTTCGCTCGCGATAAAATAGATTTTCGAAAAAAATGGCCTGTTTAGTCTTCAGGTTCCCAAATATGTCTGTATCAACATTCAGTGCATGTCTGTATCAACATTCAGTGCAATCGGCATATATTAGACTGGAAGCTGATTTCTATAAAGTTGAGAATAGGCTTGGCAAATGGAAACGCGCCAGTTCACGATCACTTTATTACAAAAATAATTGTCTTAACATCACTACTCCGATCAGTCGATTAAACGATGGTTCGCGGTCTTCAGTTATCACAAATTCATAATAATATACGGTAATGGCATCCATGGAAACAGTTTTGATTCATGGTGTATGTTATATTGTATGGTTCGACGGCGCAGGCGCACAGGTGAGGACAGTGAAAGTGTACGAGTTGCCGCGCGTGGGAATACTCAAACCTATACTTTATTACTGAGTATAATCGGACGGGTTATGGACGAGTGATGATGTTTGACATTGTGGGAAATTACTAGGTATCATATGAAATAAAATTACTGGAAGGAACATTAAGCTTTTGGTATATTAGAGCCTGTTTTGAGCCCATTCCATGTTGGAGGGCTCGTCCCCTAATACATGGTGCTTAAACATTAGTACTGGTGAATGAAATGTGTACCTCTTCTCAACCCTTTGGCGAATTTTGTTGAACATTTAAAAAAAAATTGTTGTTAGATTTGTAACAAACAGAATATTGACATTGATAAGCTTATAGTAGTTTGTAGTCTTATCTTGAAAGGTGCAAAAAAACATGTGTTTTAATTACGAAATATCCCAAGATTACGATCTATCAAAATGGTAATCGCTGTCACTTGCCACTTACAAATACTATATTTAGCTGGATACTTAGTGGAAAAAACGTCGGTACTTGAACACAATTTTACTAACAAGGATAGCTACAGCGAATACTTCTAACTTTGGACATTCAATCTTCTATCGCTAACTACATATCACTTTAATCTAGCAAGTTTATAATTCTCCCTATATTACCCAAGTGCCTGCTACACGGTAATATTACGAAACATTCGGAGTTTACGATCAATCACAACCGAATATCGATAGCATCAGTTATCGATCTGTGTAGATACCTCTATCTTCGCGAGAGCCTTAATATACTTATTGTGTGTTTGTATTTACTCATAAAAGCTTTTTATTTGTTTGTATTGTTAATGGGAATCATCTGTAAGTGTGACCTTTTAGGTTATGGTGAAATATTTGTATTGTTTATCGTTAAGCAAATACTTTTTGCTCAGCAAAAATTGTTATCTATGAAAGTACATATTGAAACAATGAAAACACAATTTCATCGATTATCTATGTAAGAAATGATGATATCATCATTCCGCAAGAGAACCAAGGTTACCGACATAGCCTGAAGGATCGCCAAACTGAAGTGGCAGTGGGTGAACCTGCGCTTATTAAATAAGATAAACTAGTGATGTTTTGAAACAAAAGTTTAAAAAGGGTTTGGATTTCGTTGTAAAATATTTTTTTTAGCGCGCTTTTCTCGGCCTAAATTTTTCCTCGTAACGATCTTTATAAAACTAAATACATATATAACAACTGCACTTACTTACCATACTGCACGCACTACATGTCACCACTTTCTGTTTATTTCTATCGTTGTCTTACATTTATAATATCTCGGCGACGCCATTGTCCCGATGGCGCCGGGTGAAAAGCGCGCAATTTTCCGCGCACGCTCTTATTGTGCGCGCGCGCAGGCTCCGACGCGCGCCTTAATTGTTTCCACGTCTGCGCAACATTCGACGTAACGAATATTTAAATGATTTGAATAGAGTATGTTGTACAGTTTTTCTTTTGTTTATTTTTGATGCTAGTGATAGTTATGCTAATTAATTTTCTCGTTTGCCCAACTATTTCGTTATGAAGAGCTTTTGAAATGGGTTTGTTATAGAAATAACTGAAATACCGTTAAAAAGGAAGTTGAGACTTTTCCAAGGATCCTCGTTATTACGGAAAAATTGGTCGAAATCTGTAAGTTGATAGTGAAACTTTATAATTTGCAGTTCATTAGACTCTCAGAGCTCCGAAATAGTGTTAATTTTAGGCTTCCTCTGGCTTTGCGTGTACAGTTTATCCCCATTTTTATATGTATTAAGTCTCGACAGTAAATCCAGGATATTATACCTACTTGATTGCTATTTTAGCCTTAAAAACTAGCCTTGTATAATCCGGACATTATATTTTTATCATAAACATCATATCAGCCAATTGCCGTCCTCTGCTGACAGTAAGCCTCCCCCAAAGAGTGCCAACCATCCCGTTCTTGAGCAGTCCGCATCCATACGCTGCCAGCCACCTTCTTCAAATCATCGATCCATCGTGCCGCAGGGCGTCCCACACCACGTTTGCACTCAAACACTATATGTCTGCTCCATTGACCGTCTGTCCGTCTACAGACTTGGCCATGGCACTAAATTTTTAGGGATGACGATATTCAAACACATTCTTACACAGCTATAAAAATATAATTTAAAAATCAGTTTCCTTAAATATTTACACTAGAAGTAATTTACACTAAGTGGGTCTTGGCAACTAGCATTAGTCCAGCGTAAACGTGTTTCAAACACAGAGTCTACATATCGTTAACGCTGCTTCTACGCGGTGTCCACGCGTCTACTAAGCGACGTCTATGCGGCGTCTATGCGTATTCTAAGCGACGTCAACGCGGCATCCACGCGGCTTCTACGCGGCATCTACGGGACTTCTACGTGACGTAATCGCCTGCGCCGGCTATACGCTCGTTGCGAAGGCACTATAATTCGATATTCTCTGTCTCGCTCGATCTACACGTAGTAGTACTGCGTCTTGGCATGCCGTAGCATGTGCTTATTGGCCCAGTAGTTCTCGTGCACCAGCTCCTGACGTCTGCTGTTCACCACCACGGCGAAATACAGCAGGAGAGCTGGAAGCAAAGGTAAGACTGATTAGAAGTGGATAGCAGATAGATTAGTGAGGAGACTACTGTTTGTTGCTACTGCTGTTTGTTGAACTTACAGAAGAACCGCGAATTTATAGCGAATTTAATGTTTATTTACTATTACGTAAGATTTATTTTTTATTTGGGAATTTTCACATGTCAGGGCTGGAGCGGTATATATTTTATTATAATCAATCATGTCGTAGCGGTAACAGGTAGAATTTGAAGGATAATTCCTCGTCAAATTCTCAATAAAAAGAACACAATTGTCTTGTTGCATTAACCCCGCCCATGTACCTACTACTACTACTGTAGCTAAATAAAGTTTAAATAAATAAACAATTAACTGCAATTGGATATGGATCTTGCTATGCAGCTTACAGCATATGACATGCATGCATGAATGATATGACAGGATTACCTAAGATTATCAAATCTGTCAGCACTAATTTGAGTATATTCGGTTTTGCAAAACATCAACAAACGAGCTCGCCATCGCCACAATACCGGATATACAATAGTCTCACAGGTTATGGGTCACTCATTAATAACAGTTTCATGCGCAAGCGCACATCACACGCGAGATCTTTGACCTCTCAGCACATCACTATAATTATTATACAAGAGTGTGGCGACAATGCGTAAGAACCTCAGCATTGTTTATGGTTATGCTCTATGCGCGTGGAAAAGCGTGAAAGAGGCGCTTTGTGGTCTATGGTCCATTGTAATCGCGTGGCGGCCTTTCCTATTTACGAGGTGGTAAAGACAAGATGACGATTTAAAATGAAGTATTTAATAATAATATATTGCTGCCATGCCTGGAAACCATGCGGTTTAGTAGAAACCTCTTCTGGAATTAAAATGGTGAAAGAGAATTAAACACAAACCACATTGAATAAACATTAAATAAAACCGACTTAAAAAAAAACGCTACAAAGTACAAAATAATTTTAATTTCGGTAGTCGGTGTTTGGTTGCTTCTTAGTTAGTTGACACCGACTTCCGAAATTAAAATTATTTCGTACTTTGTAGTGTTTTTTTTGGAGTCGGTTTTTTTTGTGAAAAAGTTTTTTATTTTTCACTTTTTAGTGGGTACCCCACACCTAAGTACACCACTGGAAAGTTACAGGAAAGCAAAAATACGCAATTTCGTATACATGGATGATTTTTCCACATATTTTTTCCAGCTATTTGGATTTAAAAACCAAATTGCTAAACCGATTTTGATAAAATTGAAATGGGACCAATCGAGAAGTATATCCTTTCACATAAAACAAGAATTTTTCAAATCGGTTCATAAATGACGGAGATATGAGGTAACAAACACAAAAAAAACAGTCGAATTGAGAACCTCCTCCTTTTTTGGAAGTCGGTTAAAAAGAAGACACTATTAAACCAGTGCGGTATAACCGGGGTGCGTCTGATTCATTCGTTATAAAAGTTATATAATAATTACCCGCGACTTCGTACGTGCACCACTTTTTACCCGTTCCCGTATAGCCTTCCTCATGAATGTGGCTATCATATACAAAAATAATTTTCCAAATCCGACTGGTAGTTCCAGAGATTAGCGCGTTCAAAGAAACAAACAAACTCTTCAGCTTTATTATATAGTATAGTATGGATATTATAGTGTATTAGTATAGATAATCAGTAACTAACAGTTCATTTAAAAGGCACCTTTACAGAGTATCATTTTCACTAACATAATAATCTGCAGGACACACACAGTGGGGAAATCCGAACGTTATCCAGAGGGCAATGACAATGCAGTCGATTTTACACTGTATAGAGGATTGTGAAAATGTAGTTATTTACATTTGTTCATAGGGTTAAACCCACTGGTTTAACCCTATGAACAAATGTAAATAACTACACGAGACATAACTTTGAAGTAACTGCCTAACCTGAATTCAGTCCACTTCTGTAATTGTATGCACATTCACAAAGTGTGTTGAATGCTAATCAGATTCTTTATCTCACGACACACGCCGTACCCCAGGCCGCGTGCACCCCATAGGTGCATGGCCGAAATACCCGAAAGACATTAGTAAACAGAATAGGTTTCATTTATTTAAGTTCCCTCGGTACCCTCTTTAACATTGCACATCGCTCAACGGGGTCATTATTACGGGCTCTAGTTGAATCCATCCCACAACCTACTTCAGCTAAACCAATTATTATTCCTTAATTTAATTTTTATTTTTAGTAGCCTATTGTGTCTCACTGCGTGACAAAGGCCTCCCCCATATCCTTCCAGACACTCTTTTCTTGCGTAACCTCGAACCAGTCTTCGCGGTGTGCGTCTAGATCATCTCGCCACCGCTTTCTGGGCCGTCCTCTGGCACCTATTGCGTGGAGACTAGCCCAGAGGTCACTATGCATGTGGTTTGTGTGACCCGCCCAGTCCCATTTCAGCCAGGCAGCTTTTTGCCCACGTCTATGATACCTGTTTTGGAGCGCAGCGTGATGTTCTATACTCTATCAATTATTTTTAGAGCTAGAATACTGCGCTCCTACGTCTCTCCTCCTATTCCTAACTATTTGTACATATTTCATTTCATGTGACTATCAGTGATGGCTCTTCTTCGTGACTAAATAAAAACAGTCACACGAGTCGATTATTATCAACGCTTGTCGAGGACGGCCCGTGGATGGGTGCCCATCTTAACATACCGAGTTTCCTCCGTGCCTCGGAAAGCACTGCAATTTATAAATCTTTGACAGCTGTTACGCGTAGTTAGATACCAAGAGATCTGACACCAGTTTTGCCAAATGTTACCCGGTTACTGGGTTGTGGAGCTCAGGTAGGCAGTCGCTCCGTAAAGTACTGGTACTCAGCTGCATCTGGCTGGGCTGGAGGCCGACTTCGACGTAGTGCGCAATAGACTGGCAGGTTGATCCACTGACAGTGATACTTTTTTACTTTATATCAAAAAAGTCCCCTCTTACCAGAGTAAACGAAGTACACGGATATAACAGCGCTGGCCTCAGTGATGGTGTCGACATCACGGTTGAAGGTGAGCAGCACCATGCCGGCCACCGTCAGCACCAGCAGCACCAGCCCCTTCCACCACGCCAGCACCAGCCACGGCCACGTGAACTGCGGCTTGCGCTGGAACATCAGAAGGGATGCTAGGAATTAGTACAGTAGGGATACTTCTAATATTATGGTGGGTTTTTCAAAGAGGTATTTTCACTTTACGGTAAACTAAGGCCATATCCCAAAACGTAAACTCCAACTTAACTCGAACTCCATCGGAGCTTGTCATAAATTGAAGTTTTTGCATTTGTTTGCTCATCTCTCGAGTATGAAAACGTCAATTAGACAAGCTTTCATTGACATTTTCGTGCTCATGTTGGAGTTGCGAGTTTGGAGTTTACGTTTTGGAATATGGGCCATAGAGTACTACTTTAATTACAAATGACAGTTTTTCAGACTGCAATAGGTACAGTTTGACATGTAGGTAATACTTCAAATTCTTTACTCAGAAATCGAGGGCTCATTTCTGAATTAAGATTGATTATATGAATTGAATTGATTTTTGGAGTGTTTCAAACTCTACTGTAATGGCAATATTTGGCAGATTTTCAGGAAAAATTAGAATTCGACAAAAATTCAACTTCAAATTGTTAGTTCTGAAATCGAGAGTTAATGGCGTTTCTATAGCTCGTTCTTCTGCATAGAGATCTTAAATAAATACTCGTAAGTGACAATTAAAAGTACAGTAATAGAAGGAAAATACTGAGTTTGCATTTTGCACATACAAAATTAACTGTGATTATGTGTATCTTTTCGCAAATGATAAAAGGTTTACGATAAATTACCGTCAAATAAAAACAAAATTATGTGTACCTACACTAGACCAGACGGTAGGTATAGGTAGGTGCCACACCCACTCGTTATCAACATTCTCGCTAATATAAAAATGCAAACAAATTGTTTCATAAATTACCTATATCATATGAAAAATCAATTTTATAATATCTTACTCGTAAATCGTAATATTTTTGATGTCACAGACTAGGTATGCATTTATTGCGCCTAATCCAATTACCTTAATAAACAATTTGTGGAATGTTATCTTAATCCTGACGTAAACAACACTATCACCATGAGAGCCGGCGCGACCAGCTAAAACAGCAAACACAAATCTAATTGACTTTCTTATTAATTTAATTATATTATTTTACTGAATGACAGACGAGCCGGACTGCCTAACCAATCTACTATCTTCACCAGGCAAGTGTACACCGATGCCACGATAGACGCCGAACCACCTCACCGTCCCTGAGGCAAAGCTGAATATTGACAAGTGAATTGTGGCGAGCTACTTTCATTACATCATCATATACTTAAAATCTGGGGTGAGGATTCATGAGTGCTGGTCCTAGTCGAGGGTCATAAGAATAACGGACTAAATGATTAGTATTTCCATGAGAAGAAAAGATGGCATGAAGCCTGTTTTTACATGATGCGATTGAAATGCGTTTTGCTTAAAATACGAAACACTGGCTATTTACCTGAATAACACCTTGAAAATAAAATATGGGGCTAATATAAGCCAGCCTTACCTTAAACGCCCCATGTATAAGTAAGCTCCCTATGAGGATTTCAATCACCGCCAGGACAGCCAGGGTCGCGTAGAAGATGAGCCTGGTCTGCGGCAGGGAGTCGCTCATGATGGCCAGGGGCAGGTACACGAGGACGGCGCATACTGACAGGATCTGCAACAGAGGCCATTATCCTGAGTGCTACTGATTGTGGGTTTGTTTGCACTGGGTGTTTGTAGAGATAACGGGAGGTGGCTGCGGTTGAAGAGGCTTCGTGACGTCTGTTTGTATCAGCTTGTCCTGGGACTCGAGACAAGTGAAATTCTGTCAACGGTAGCGTGGCGAAGGCGATTGTCAATACCTACGTTAAAAAATGTATGGGATTGACAGATGCTATCGAAATATCACGTGATCAAATTCCTACATCTTGGCACAGTCGCATTCGCTAATTGAATGGCACATTGTCCAGGGGCTCTGGTTATAATGTGGGTGGACGATTGGAATGCCCCACTGAAGGGGGCTGCCCGCAGTTCCTAGTCCACACTAGGAACTTCTCCAGTATCGAGGGTGCGTTTACAAACATACAAACTCACATACACAAACAGCCAGACCCGGTACAACTATCTGTAGGCCTTACAAATATTTGTTCTGTTCGGGAATCGAACCCGCGACACGCAGCGAAGCAGCAGTCAATTGCTCAACCACTGCGCCAACCGTGTCGTCAAATTTTTTATCTAGTGATTCACTCGTATTTGCACGAAAAATAAAAGTATTGCTACTCGAACAGATAATAGTAGAACAGAGGGGGAATTCCGTTACCCCCCAAATTAAATTCATTATTCGGTCCGTGTTGCGTAGCAGGTCCTAACATAGTCAGCCTAGTTTCGCAAAGAAGCTTCCTGGGAGCTCCACAGGCTACGCGGAACATCCTCACTGTTTCAATCAGGGCTAACGAAACAATTTCTTGTAAAAATATTGACTTATACGTTTAGTACGATTTCCTCTAATAGTAAACAACTCTTTAAAATGAGACACCTTTTGTTGTTTCAGTAAAAGATAGCAATTTACTTAGTGTTTGCTGACAGAATTACCGCCAATGTATAACTAATTAGTTCATAAGGAAATGGCACATCTTAATTAAGTGAATCAGCTGGTGAAGTGAGTGATAATTAGGTCACCGAGAAAACAAACATTACATCACGCTCTTGAAAAGAGATGGTCATTTTAATTGAAGATACTGTTTTAATTATGAGTAGGTCAAGGAGTACGCAGCATGTTTGTCTGGGCTAAATAATTGTTGATGGACTAATGTTTGACTAAAAACACGTGGATCACTTCGAGTACTCAGCATCCTCTGTTGTTTTGAATGACTAACCGAATCTTTCCAAGCATCAGGTTTCAATCAAAGGCATAAATGTCCTGAATAATTGTTTTTTTTTCACGTTACCCTTTATAGATAGGTAACGTCAGTAAACTGCGATAACAATAGATAGATATTGAATACTTAATCTGAAACAAATCTAAAGTAGGTATATTAAATCTAAACTAAAAAACTAAGTCGCTGTTTGCCTGTTTGTTTCCCCGTTTATTTCTTCTTTACCATGCAACGGAGTTTGACATGGCTTTCACTAATAAAACAGCAATAAACGAGGAAAGTTTGTGTACCCATATAATTTATGAATAATTTGCGAAAAATGTCATAATATGACGGTGTTATTAATTGCACTCGTGGGAAATCGGGGCTGGGGCCTAACCACCAACTCTTAAAGCAGTACTACTTCAATATTACTTCCAGTGGGAAAGAGGCGGAGCTATACAGGACGTATAGCTCCGTCTCTTTCCCACTGCTGTAAGAGTTGGTGGTTTAGGCCCTGGTCGCTAGTTACAAACAAGAACAAGAAAATCTTTATAAAGTTTCCAAATGGGTTACAAATGGTGTCCCTAGTAAACGACATTTTGACAGACAATCTCTGGTTGGACTTAAATAAGAAGGACACAGGATTGATATTTCTGAAATACATGCGACTCTCTTCTAGATTTCTAGATGAAGAAGACAGTTAAGATAAAAAGGTCAAGGGAAGAAAACGTCACAGTTTTAACCGCTGTAGACTGTAGACACTGATCATGTAAAGTTGATATAGTTTGCAATTAACAGCTGTTATCAGCACCCGGCTTTGTTTACAATCAATTAATTCCCCCACATTTACTGACGTTATCTGTCGCTTCTTATGTGTGTTTACACGATGGACGGACGGACGCATTTTATTGCCATAATGTGCACAATGTTCTATCGCTTTGATTTCAACTGTTTGGTCATGGAACTTAGATCGTATCGATGTCACCGGATTATTGCAAATCCGTTAAGCTTGTAATAAGTCTTGCTAGATTTTAAACTATTGAGATATTGTGAACAGATCATTTCAAGTAAGTACAATAAATCGAGACCGAAATTGGTGTAATATCGAAAACATTTTACAATCCCACGCGATTTAATATAAAGTTACAGTGTTCGCAATAACCCGGTGACATAGATATTGCAGACTTGTGATGAAGGGTGCTAAATAGTATGTGGATAGGACTTATTTTCAGGTAGTGCATTGAACTTAGCATAGGCACCGCAATAGAACTTTAGGCACCAACATTGTACTTCCCAGGAAATTCTAATTTTCCAACAACAGATGTAAGTAATTGGACTGAAAAGTTACAAGACGTGGACTTGGGACATCGTGTGCTATCATAATGATCTAATTACCGAGTTATGCTGTAGATATAAGTATCTAGGTGCGGAAAGTATGACATCAGAACTTATAAAATAATAAAGATTTTAGATTTGCATAACGAAGTCTAAAATTTCCTTTACCTAGTTATTATATTTTTAGAATAAGTGAAAACAAAGTCGCTAAGCAGACATGGGCCTGCAGTGCGATTCTGTAAACCACACCGTGTAAGCTTATGTGAAGTGAACAAGAAGAGAGCTGACCCATACAATCAAGGTGATCTGACGCTGTTCACTTCATGCTCAGTCCACTTCAGTTTTCACGGCGTGATGTTTACAGGTTTACCTACAGAATAGACGGGCTCACAGCGGCGCGTCGTGTTCTGCGTGCGTTCCCAACAATTACGAATAAAGAAAGACATACAAATAGTACCTATATCAAGTCAATTACATAGCTTGTGTGGTTTATCGTTATTATTCTATAAATATAGATGACGGACATTGTTTATAATTTCCCGGCTGTGTGAAAGTGTGAGCACAGAGCATTGCTTATCGGCAAGTGTTCACGCTAACCTCCGTCCAATCTGCACTTGACTCACGTTCCCAGAACCTCGGTTATTAACAACGATAGTTCTCCTAGTATCGAGGTTTAATCTCACTAATGTTTTTTTTCCTGCTACTGATTAGGAACAAAATTAATTTTGTAAAAAAATATAGGTACTGTTTTTCCCATCGGCCAAGGTAAACCAATTGTTGACGCGGAAAATTTAGCTGAATAATTAAACTATTAATTATTATGTATTGATTCGAATTGGAAAATTTACTAGATACCTACTTATTTAAAGAACATGTACATATAAGATACCAGAATATTTATTATAATAATTTATCCAATTAAGGATGTATTTATCCACTAGATCAGTTGCTCTAGCTAGAAAATAATGATTTATGAGTTAAATACCTATACTGCACTTAATTTTTGTGATGTCATTACAAAAAAAAATGAAATGACATCAATTCTCAATTAATACTATGATAAACAAATTGTAGAAGGGAACTAAATTAAAAAAAATAACAATCTTACTGTCATAACATAGGTAACACTTTCGATTGACCGATTGCTTCGTTATAATTATATTTACAAACAATTAAACTTTCGGGAAAAACCTGAAAAATATCAACATAAAAAAACACTCCAAATACTAACAGTATACAAGATACCAATCATCTTGGTCCCCAACTCCAGGCTGAAACAGCAGCAGCAGTTATCCACAGTAAGGCACATTTTAACTGATTAATTAATCGAATTAATATTGTAATTAAAACACAAATGAACCGAAGTCGCTCGGTCGTGTTGGTTATCGCGCGGGCACTCGTAAACTGATTAGATTCCCTTAAACTCACACTATCTGCTGCGTAGGGTGACACCAACAATTATCAGAAGTGTGTTAATCTTTTTGACATTAAATTGCACAGTTTGCGTAGTGATACATCGTGAGTACACGTGAGTTTGCATGTCTCGGAGTGTGGTTTGCAATGATTGCCGCATTCTTGCGTCTTGTTTGAGTTACACTGACTAATTTGATTATTGTTTTGTATTTGAGTGAAACAATGGATTACGTAGTTATATGGTTAAATAGACTGGCAGATTAAAATGATAACAGAGTAATTTCATAAGAACCATTTGACTTCATTAGTTATTTTATTTTGCCTATTCTTAGAAATCTGTCTGTCTGTCTGTCTGTTACGCTTTCACGCTAAAACGGCTGAACGGATCGACATGAAACTTGGCAGAAATATTTATAGCCTGGGAAATGGAGAAGGACATAGGCTACTTTTTTACGCAATAGCGACATCCACGTGGGCGGAGCCGCAGGCAAAAGCTAGTTTTTTCATAATTAGTATCTAAAATATAAAACCAAGAAATTACACACGTTAGAGGTAGGTATTGTTCTTGCAGTTCTCTATCTCATCTACTCGGATTTACCTAGGTAAAGCCATGAAATATCACGCGCCCGATAATGATCCGCTCTCCCTACAGAATTCAGTTAGGGAGATAAGCGCAGGTACACACGGTAAGGTCATCGCTATTGACTGAGTTAGCGCCGCGTGCCCAAGCGCTAATACGAATATCCAAGAGGGATTATTATAGGGCTAATAGCACTTTCTTTGGAATGAAATCATTACTGTACCCAGCTTTTTCCCAACTATACAATGTGTAACAGAATAAACGCAATACCTCTAAAGGGTCATTGTACTCATCATTATGAATAACTTTTAATAAGTATAGGACCAACTCCGAAACCGCAAAAAAAACAGCTATTCAGCAGTTTGTATAGGGCAGTCGACTTTTTCAAATCAGAATCAGTTTTTCACCTGGATCAATCACAATCCAGTAACTGGGTAACGCAACACCCCTCGACCGGACTGCTGTCAGACTGTCTGTCTTCTCACTATCCGTGACGACTGTCGAAGATCTTCGAATGCCAGCCGGGACCAACGGCTAAACCTGCTTTCCGAGGCACGGAGGAGTCTTGGTATGCAATGGATCACCTATCCACGGACAAACCTCGGCAAGCATTGCTTAACCTTCGAAGGTCGACGCGTGCGGCTGTTAGGCTTCTGGGTCATAGGATTGGCATATCTTGATCCCGGAAAAATACACTGGAATTGGACGTGTCAGAGAGATAGTGGGACCAAGTTAGTGGTCGATAAATCTCATACAATCTTAACTACGATTCCGGAAGATTGGTATGGAAGCAGCTGGTGGAACTACGTAGGATGCGTAAGTTATAAAATGTGATAAAGGAAATCAATCATTCATTCATTTCAGGCGAAAGACGTCCACAAGGGACCCTAGGCTTCCCCATGCGTCACCGCATCGACCGCTCCTATGCGTCTCGGTCCATCCAGTGGATCCCCAGGGCCTTCACCAGGTCATAGATCTACCTTGTGAGGGGGTCCCCCCAAGGCTACGTTTTCCGGTACGCGGTCGCCAGAACCCTTTTCGACAGCCTCGACGACGAAGATCGACGATAATGGAATGCTTGCTCTTGTCGCCATTTCTTTAGTCTTTGTCCAGTCAGTGAATCACTGATTAACATCTGAAAGACGCGAGGGGAGTTACTACATTCGTCGGGAATGGCGGGAAACACACAATACTACAGAGCCAGAGCTAGTTCTTAATAAGGAAGTCACACAAATGGCCCGCTTTTAAGTAGGTCTGTAGGCAAAGCGGAACTCTCAAATAACTGCATGCTCGTTGCGTACAACTGCACATGTTTTGGCGAATACGCATAGGTAGGTACCTAATTCAGCAGTGCGATTCTGTAAATATATCACTGTGTAAGCTTATGTGAAGTGAACATAAAGCGAGCTGTCAATCCATACAAACAAGATGGAATGATAGTTCACTTCATGCTCACTGCACCTGTTGTTTTCACGATGAAATGTTGACAGAATAGTCCGGCTGATGGGCTGTACCTACTATAGTACGCTAAGTATCACGTATCGTATCTAGTATAGAACTACATAAAATATGTAGTTAACTCTCTTAGTCGATATGTTTTGCTATCGCCAAATATTTCATGTTTGTTGTGAATGTAAATACGTGTCGGTTTTCTTGATGATATTTTGGACAGTCAGCGGCCAAACATATACTTACCTAAATGAGGAGGTGAGTTTGTTTGTGGTCTGTTTGCTAGGTACTACCTACATTTTCACGTGTAAATTGCTGAACCGATTTTGGTGAATTTTGATATAGAAATAGACGGAAGCTTGGAAACGGTTACAGGCTACTTAAATGCCAGTGAAGCCGCAAACGCAGTGTTATTTTACTACTATTAAATATGCAAAAGTTTGGATGCATGGATGGCTGTTTGTTACTCAATCACGCTGGAACGGCTGAACGGAACTGGATGAAATTTAGCACAGAGATAGATTACAGTCTGGAATAGCACATGGGCTACTTTTAATACTGGAATTATGTTTCGGCGAAGTCACTGGCTGAAGCCAGTACCTAGGCTATAATTTAGAAAGGCATGTAATTAAATCGATATCTGTATTTTCCCTTTTTTCGAACAAAATATTTCAAAGTTAAATCAAAAATACTGACTTGCACACAAATTATGCACACTAAATAAATCATATTAGATATACTGTTTAATGGTATTTGCAGAACTGTTTTACTGAACGAATATTTGGCTAATGATATTTCTGGGTGGTTTAAAAAAAAAGGCATGTATTTAAATCGATATCTGTATATTCCCTTTTTTCGATCAAAATATTTCAAAGTTAAACCAAAAATACTGACGCACTCAAATTATGCACACTAAATAAATCAAATTCGATATACTTTTTAATGGTATTTGCAGAACTGTTTTACTGAACGAATATTTGGTTAATGATCTTTCTAAAAAAAATAACCACGAAGGGGATGGCGGGGTCTGTTCGCTCGCTTCGCTCGCTCACTTGACCCCGCCATCCCCTTCTAACCTAACCTGTCCGAGTCGGGGTGCCCAATGACCGGCTACTATTGTAACCATGATAACCACCTGCTATTTCAGGGAAGTGCAATTTAGAGTGCAAGTTAGTATTTTTGATAAACAATTCGTATTTTTGTTTTATAAATCATAAATCCGATGTATGAACCACATTTTTGGTGTGAATTCGATAAAAAGGTCATCTCGTTTTGGATGATTTTTTTAGTTTTTTTGTAAGACATGTTTTCTAATCAATTGGGATTTTTTGCACAGCATTATTTTTTCTGGTATGCATTAAATTATACAGATGTGCATTTAAAAATATCCCAAAAAAAAATAACCACGAAGGGGATGGCGGGGTCTGTTCGCTCGCTTCGCTCGCTCACTTGACCCCGCCATCCCCTTCTAACCTAACCTGTCCGAGTCGGGGTGCCCAATGACCGGCTACTATTGTAACCATGATAACCACCTGCTATTTCAAGGAAGTGCAATTTAGAGTGCAAGTTAGTATTTTTGATAAACAATTCGTATTTTTGTTTTATAAATCATAAATCCGATGTATGAACCACATTTTTGTGTGAATTCGATAAAAAGGTCATCTCGTTTTGGATGATTTTTTTAGTTTTTTTTGTAAGACATGTTTTCTAATCAATTGGGATTTTTTGCACAGCATTATTTTTTCTGGTATGCATTAAAATTATACAGATGTGCATTTAAAAATATCCCATTTAGAAAGGATCCCCCAGTCTCTGGATCTAACTGTACCTTCTTCTATTAAATAATTGTTACTACTCAGTTTCGGATTCTCTAGCTGATAAGTTTTAGTTCTGTATCAATTTTTGTGTTTGATAATTTAATTGCATCAATATTTGCATGCCGAAATGGTAGTAGCTGTATGTACAAGGATTCTTCAATATTATTGTATCACCTTATTGTACATACCTACCTACATTCTGAGCATATAAATGAATATTCTATTCCCTATCCCCTTCTAATAGCTACTACTGGACTTATGGGACCAACACTGAAATCGCGAAAAAAAACATCGACTGCTGCATACATTTCTGTGCGCATATATAGCTGGACAAAATGTACTGAACAGCTGATTTTTTTTCGCGATTTCGGGGTTGGTCCCATTGTAAAAGTTGTTCATAATGGTGAGTACAATGACCCTTTAAAAGGTATTGCGTTTATTCTGTTACACGCTGTATATGATTGCGGTATATTTCCTGACTCCATTGCTCGAATTCGTATGGAATGCCGCTGAAGATAAAACAGAACAGCTTTAGTTATTTTTTAGGTAATCGATGCGATAAAATACTCATTAACCTCTAATTGCATAGTACAAGCGACGTCCACCTTTTGGTTTGGATGACATCATACAAATACCGGTAGCAGTGAGGAAAATACTGACTAGCTAGTAGAAAATATATCTACTAACAAACGGTGCACTATGAACTTCGTACTTGACAATGTTGAAAGTTGGTTGGGATTTTAGATATTGGATACCGATTCAAAGATCAACAAGTCCAAGCTAATCGTAACAACGACAAGAAAACACATAGACATGCTTGAGAACACCTTAAAACACGAAACTTATCAGTTTAATAGAACAAATTAAACAATGCGAGATAAAGGCAGCCGGCAGTAGTGCATCGTTATCAGTCGCGAAATCATGGCCGCCACGATACTACAACAATATTACAGTGATAAGGCACCCTTGACGGCGCGCGAACGTGATCTCAGCGATTAATAATAGCCCAGAACTCCAATGTTTTATAAATAAATCGCCGAACTTCTAGGTTATTAGCTAAAGTGCGAGATGGGTGTGCCAATGATCAATAAATGCTGCTTCTGTGCCAGTTTACACACGGGGACGTTGATTATAGGATACGTTTATTCAGTAAGTTTGTTTTTTTTGTTTGGCAATTACACTACATTCTGACAGTTCTGTGATAACAGTTTTTCTTTTCAGCCAGAAGCTGATTTCGCTTTTTTAATAGATTTGTTGTGTTTGTATAAATATATAATACTCCTTCGAATAGTACTGCAAAATATTGTAGTAAATACTATTCATAATGATAGACGGAAAGTCGTAAACTGAAGAATTTCAAGGTAACATTTCCGTAGCGCCTGATGTTTTTCTCTTGTTTGTCTTGTTTTCTTGCGCGTACTCGTAACACATTTGTTGCTCTATGTTTCACATATTATGAGATTGTTTAATTTACTGTCGGTCTAATTTCCTCAATTCTCACTAGATATGCAAACATATAATGCAGCATTCCTGAGTGATAAAATCAAAGCTTAATTAAACGTGAGTACGTTTATTAAAGCTTTGTTAAAAGTTCGAAATGCATCGTTATGCGTCTTACGATGAGGTTGATAATCGGGGACGGAGTAAAAATCCAATTTGCGGTAAATAATATGTATGTATTGGTAGCAGTTATGGTTGTGAACACTATTCATTATGTATATCTAACTATAACTATACAATACTGAATTAATTAAACGTAGGTACTCTCCGTGTCTCGTGGCGGTTGACTGGTGAGCGTGGGACGCTAAGGGTAGTGCCCCGAATAGTATCTTGTGTTGCCACTTAACAATGGTGCGTTATTCCCTTAAATATTAAAACATGCAATCCTATTCAAGGTGTGTTCACACAAGCACAAGCCACAGTAGATAACATACCAAAATAACAGTAATAAAGCTTTGTGTTTTATCTTATCATACCTTAATACTACCTTGTGAAACAGACACTCCACACTAATCCAGGAATGAAACTAAAAACCAGCAGGACTTATCAGTCAAATTGTAAAAAATCCTATCGGATTTTTTACAATTTTTCCTCAAGAGTCGAACGATTTTTCTGCCCTCTATCAAAACGCACAATACAACACCGGATGAGACTTGTTTCAGACTACAAAAGATAAGAAGTATTTTCAATTCATAATGTTTTCTTCTTGTGTCCTTCTTCCCTTCCCTTGCATGCCTTTCTTTCAAAATTAATATAGGTACCTTAAAATTTTGTATTATTCCAGGTATGGGCACTGATCGAGCTAGCAATATACTGCCTCCTGGTGACACTAGCGCCGCTTGGTAAGGACGGCACAGTGTCCTCACACAAGTATGTGCTATACATCACTGCGGCTGTCGTCAGCGGGACACACCTTATATGCTCTGCGCTCCTGGTAGTCGCTGCTTATAAGGTAATACATGATATATACCTACTCCAGCTTATAATAGCAATAGCGTAGAACCTCCATATCAAATATTCATAGCAGATAAGTAAGATATTGAATGCAAAAGGCAAGCATTGTAATCCAACATCGCCAGTTTGTAGCCTATTGAATAAGTTTTGCGACCTAGCCATGGCGATACTTATTGGTAAATGACTGCCCTTTACCACCTGCAGTATTTCAAGGATCTAACAGCAAGAATTCATGCAGTCACGTTTAACTCATCAAAACCAATAAAAACTCCCAATAACGCAGTCCTTCGGTTTAGCCTGAGCACCTCCTTATAATATGTTCCAGAAACTTGCATCCCTGACTCTGCCCTGGACGATAGTTACGGGCATCATCACGGCGATCTACTTCTTGCTGTCTTTCACTGGCGTCAGCCTGGTGCTGCAGGACGAAGGCGAGATGCTGGAGGTGGAAGCCATCATCATCTTCATACATCTCGCTAGAGCATGTAAGTATCGCCTAATCGACTGAATAGTGGCTCCACCCCCATTTACAGCTGAAGTTAAGGCCACAGAGCTAATGTGGTGATCAAAATGATTTTTAGACTTAAAGCCAATCATGTCTCACAGAGACACTTCGGGCCTGGTGTGCCGGATTCAGTTGGGCTGGAAGCGCGCATGGTGAGCGTGAGGTTCGGTTTGCCAAAGTTTTATTGTTATTTTTTTTGGTAAAATTCAGAATTTGCCCCATCCCAAACGCAGTACCAGTGTGGAACCCCTTCACAGGACATGCGTCACCTCCTTAGTTGCCCGTCATGCACAACTACCAGCACCATTGAAGATCTAAACGAGGTCAATGATATAGCTACAGGGAAAAGCGTACAGGTTGCTTAATTTACGTCGGACTAAATATAGTGTGAGTCAATCGACACGAAAAGAAGAAGGATTTGTGCCTGGATGATGGCAATAGGTGGCAATGGGAAGGAATGTCCAGCAGTGGATGTCTTTTGGCTCAAATGATGGAAATAATAGCTTATAATATGAATGACTAAAAACTATATCCTTCACGGAGTAAGTAGGCAATATGAATGTTATTTTGTATGTGGGTTGGGCACAGGTTCCAATAAAATAACTCGCAACTAAGAATAAAACTAAGTCACAAATCTACTACAAAACAAAAGTTTCCCTATCTAATCACTTTTGAGTAAATTCTACATTTTAGCACGCCGCGCCCCTTCTAAAATACCATTTACAGTTCTCGTCAAATAACTTTGCCCCTCTGAAGTTAGCCATTTGCAAAAATCGCGCAGGTGCAGTCACGTAGACGGGAGCAAGCGGGAAGCAAACATTCATCGAACGTAAACGAGCGACTGACACATAAAATCGCGGTGCCATAATGCCCCGCCCCGCGCATGCGCAGTTGCAGTTTGTTCGTAATTTTGACTACTACGCAGCCACTCGTAGCCAACTTCAGAGGGGCAAAGTTATTTGACGAGAACTGTACTAATAAATTATTCATTCATATGGCAGCTGCATGCACACAGGTTTTGCCCGTCACAGTGCTGACCTTATAAATTCTGTTTCAGTTATCTCAGTGTACTGCATCATAGTGGTCCACAGCCGACACAAAGAAATTATGCACGCAGAGGACGAACAAAGATTTCAGCATTCGGCCAGACTTTATCATCCTGTGAAGATGGAAGACCATGTTTTATAGTTGAATTAATTATGCACCTGAGGTTGCTCAAGTATAAAACATTATTCGCCTATTTGTAAGAACCCCTCCTTTGTGTCTTTGAAGAATTAGGCTGATCATATCATGGCACCCAACACCCACAGAAGAATTAGTGAATGTTCAATAGTTTACGGCATTTAACTGTGGTGCCTGCCCTATTAGATATATTGTACCTAGTGTGCTGTGGTGTTAGCGACAAACAATTATATTAAGTAGGTAGGCCTAGGCCTATAATTTATAGTCCGGTTAAGCAGTTGATATCCCAAGTGTGTTAACTTGCTAGTGGTCATACCTAAAAAAAAAAGGCCTATAATTTTTTGCTATATTTACGAGAAGAACGAAACTAATGAGATTGTAACGTGAAGGGTAATTAAACTAGTCCCACTTTAATTTAATGAATATGATATCAAAATTTCATTTGTACATTATTTGATAAAATAAATTATTTTGTTGTTACCTACGTTTTTAATTTCTTATTTACTTTTGGAATTATAAAGACAAAGAATCAATGAAGTTATGTAGCTTGCAAAAGGTTACGTCGAAATAAAAGGTACTAAGTTTGTGAAAATAACAGTTCAAGTGAAAAGAACGCGTTGCAAAAGTAAAACGGAACGTGCTGCTTACGTCACTCAGACATCATGGCGCCATTCAAAATATTCAAATTGTCAAAACAATCGTTCATCTTTGTCGCACATACGAAAATTAGTACACCTATCTCACGGACTCTTCGAATTTGACTAGTTCGATTGGATAGAAAGATTTTTATTCACATTCAGTCCATTTGTTTTGTTGTGCGGTTGTGTGTATTTTTACTGGACTGGACACTTTATAAGTACTTCTTACAACGAGTGCGTTTTCTGTAGTATTTGCGATTAAAAAATTCGCAATAAGTGCTCTACCAGTGCATATTACTCGTGATTGTTAGAACTTTGAAAAAAGAGGTTTTGTCTTGATGTAAGTACCTAGGTATTTATTTTTTCTACAAGGTTACGGGGCCTCCGTCTGCTTTGCTGATAATTTCAAGCCAGATGTTTACATTTCGGTTTTATCTAGTTTGCTATTCTTGTAAGGTGCTTATTTTTTTAATTTACGTTGTGTTTAATTTTTCATCTTCAGAATCTATCCATTATTATCGATTTAAAATTATCAAAATCAACCTGCTACATTTTGCTAGAAATTAACAGGTTTACTAGTTGAAATCTAGTTACTAAAATTATTAGTTCATCAAAAACATTGTAAGAACCCAAAGTTTACTAGATACATTATTGAGGTCAGTCAGAGGGTCATCTTCGTTAGGAGTAGTTTAATAGCCGCGAAATCTACTATGCCAGCTGGCACACCTATCCAATTTTGGTTGTTGCCTAGCAACAGCCATACATGTAGGTTTGAAAGTCTGGGTCATGCTTGGTTTGGACAATGGATCAATAAACATATGAAAGTTGTAAGGAGACAGTATATATTATTGAATAACAAACAACTTGATAATGTAGTTGTTTGTTATTCAATAATAACTGGCATAGCCTTAGAAACAAATAGGGGTATAAGAGTATACTAACATTGTCAAGAGAAGAGAATATTTGATTGTTTATTTTTAAATGAGTGTTTTACAATTCTTTCACAGATAGAAATATGAGATATGCTCTTCACTGAGTATCATATAGGCTTCTTTTTATCCAAAAAGATTCTTGGTCTTTGCGGAATAAAAAACCTAAGGCAAGTCATGGTTATTTCATGACTAGCTGAACCTGCGCAACTTCTTTTGTCTCACAGTTTTCATTAATGCTGTGCTCCTATTAGTCTTAACTTGATGTTAAATAGGCTACAGTTTTTCTCGATAGTTTGCAAATTTAATAATCTTTTAAACTGTGCCGTAAGTAATTGTAACCTAATAAGCAGCTGATTACTTCATAATTTGAATATGTGACTATCTGGGCCTAACCACCAACTCTTAAATATACTGCTTTACTATTACTTCCAGTAGCTTGCTCCGTGCACAATGTTCAATACATGTTTGTTCTATGTG
Organism: Melanchra persicariae; assembly: GCA_947386135.1. Lineage (NCBI taxonomy): Eukaryota > Metazoa > Arthropoda > Insecta > Lepidoptera > Noctuidae > Melanchra > Melanchra persicariae. Next base: position 608,102 of record OX376659.1, on the reverse strand, counting down.
TGATCATCAGAGATCGGAATAGGTATTGTATTGTATTGTATTGTATTGTATTGTATTGTAAATCGGGCTGGTTTCCGCAACTCCACGACTAAGCGCATATTTTGCGTGCAGGTGGGACAAATGTTTCATTCGATCCACCCCAGCTCCCCAAGGAAGGCCAGTAACGCCTTGGTGTTACTAACTATGTCACAAAGGGTACCTGGGTTTCCGAAGTACTTAGCCCTGTAATCGGCGACTACCGGGCAGCTTAGAAGCAGGTGTGCTGCTGTTTCATCCTCCTCCATGCAGGCTCTGCAGAGTGGGCTGTCAGTGACTCCTATGACATAGAGGTGTTTATTAAAAGTCCCGTGGCCAGTTGTGACGGCTGTGACTGTACGCAACTGTTGTTTAGTCAGTCTTAGGGCTTGTTTCGTAAAACGGCCATCAATGGAGGGAAGTGCCTCTTTGGCCTGCCTACACTCACCATGGGCAGCCCATAGTTTGTGATGTTTGTCTCTGGTGCGTTTCCTTACTAGGTTGCGTAGGTAACCGAAGGGAAGTGGCACAAAGGGTTCAGGACCTATAGTTGCCATAATTGAACCCCTTCTGGCGAGTTCGTCCGCTGCATCGTTGCCTCGGGATTCGCTGTGTCCTTTGATCCATTGAATGGTTACTTTGTTGTATCTACCAACCTGGTTCAGTCGTTGGTGACACTCCAAGATCAGCCCAGAGCTAACTGTGTGGCTGTTTAGAGCTTGCAGGACGGCCATGCTGTCCGAAAGTATGCGTATTGAGTGGTCCTTAACTTCCCTATTTAGGATGGCTAAAGCCGCCAGGGAAATTCCCATGCACTCGGCTTGAAACACTGTGTTGTAGACCCCCAATGGTGCGGCTATGTGAATGTTGAGGTCCTCTGAGAAGATTCCCGCACCTGTGCCAGTACCTGTTTTTGATCCATCGGTGAAAATCCGCAGCTCCGTAGGGCATAGCCCTTCGCAGCGGTGATCCTCATGCAATTGGATTTTGTATTTTTTATCAAAGATAAATTGTTTGGGTACCCGGTCGTTGAGAGCTTTTGTTATGGGGAGTTCATTGTTGAGCTCCTCAAGCAGAGCGGTGTGTTGTGTTACTCTCTTACCCCAGAGATCCAGTGTTTTAAGGCGGACTGCTGCCATCGTCGCTTCTTGCTGTATGAACAGGTGGAGCGGGGGCAGTCCTAGTATGGCTTCCAGCGCCGCAGTCGGAGTAGTCCTCATGCAGTCCGTCGTCGCCATGCAGGCCAGCCTTTGCATGTGTTGTAGTTTGTTTACGGCTGTAACTAGCTTTGTGCGGGTCCACCACACCACGGCCCCGTAGGTGATCATAGGACGAATTACCGCGCTGTACAGCCATAGTATTATTTTGGGAGATAGGCCCCACTTCTTACCTATCATTTTCCTGCATTGCCAGAAGGTGATGCATGCCCTGTTTAGTTTGTAGTCTATGTGATTACTCCAGTTTAACTTACTGTCTAGGATGACCCACCCCCAGGTACTTAACCTCGTTAGATAACTGGAGTTCTGTATCGAAGAGCTAAGGTAGGTGGTATTGGCCTAGTGCTCGTTTTTGTGTGAACATGACTAATTCAGTTTTAGTGGGGTTTACCGACAGATCATATTCTCCGCACCATCTTTCTACGATGCGTAGTGCTTGTTGAGTGAGGTTGCAGATCGTTCCAGTCACCTTCCCAGGTACTAGGATTGCGAGGTCGTCTGCATAACCTATTGTGTAGTAACGATGTGCGTTGAGTTTGGTGATAAGGTCATTTATCACCAGATTCCACAGAAGTGGGGAGAGCACTCCTCCTTGCGGGCAGCCTCTGGCTATCAAAGCCAACTTCTGCTCTTCCTCAAGTTTAACCACTCGTTTGCTTAACATATTAGTAATCCAGTCAGTAAGTACCTGTTTAACACCGTGCTTGGAGAGGGCGGCGCTTATGCTGGAGAAGTTTGTTTTGTCGAAAGCTCCTTCGATGTCTATGAACGTGCCCAGGCAGGAACCTTTCTGATGAATCGCTTCCTCTATCTGGCTCACCACCAGATGAAGAGCAGACTCTGTCGACTTACCTGAGCTGTATGCATGTTGGTTACCATGCAATGGTAGTGCTTTTAAAGCGCCATCCCGTAATTCTCTTTCGCTCAGTCTCTCCATTGTCTTCAGCAGAAAGGAGGTTAGACTGATGGGTCGATAGGATTTGGCGTTTGTGTAGTCACTCTTACCTGGCTTTGGAATGAATATGACTTTCACTTCCCTCCATCCCTTAGGAACGTATCTAAAAGCCAGGCACGCTCTCATTAATGGCACCAGTCTGACTGCAACGGGGGTTCCTCCCCACTGCAGCAAGGCAGGAAACACTCCATCAGGACCTGGTGCCTTGAAAAGTTGGAAGCTGCTAATGGCCCACTGAAGAAGTAAGTAACATAGATTTGATTATACCTCCTCTAAAATCCCGGAATCATAAATATGTTTATGATTCCGGAATTTTAGAGGAGGCTTAGTTCTTCGAACTTTAGGTAAATATAGTCTACCTATTCCGATCTTTGGTGATCATACATACTAGGGATGCATCGATATGCCTTTTTGCCGATACGATACCGATACCAACGATTAGTGAATTAAAATTAAGGTAAAATATATAAAACACAAGTTTGGTTAAAGTTATTAATTTCATAAACGATATACACACACAAACTGATTGATTACGATATGTAATTCTGTATTTTATTTTATTTAGCATCGAAAAAATACTACACGCGATAGCAGTTAAAAGCCAACTAAAGTGTCTAGCGAAATGGAATACGAGGGGACAAAGCGGGTGAGAGAGACAACAAACTGAATAAAACGTGGGGAATCCCCGAGCATAGATAGTCCGTGCCTCGTTTGCAACGATCTAGATCAAACAAGATGCGCGTTTACATTACTTTTTTAAAGCGCGAAATTTGAAAAGTATCGTTGTATCGACAATAAAAATATCGCCGATGCTGATATATCGGCAAACCCAAAGTATCGCCGATATATCGGTATCGGGACCGGTATCGGGGTATCGGATGCATCCCTAATACATACACTTTTTTTAAATATCCTCTTATTTAAACTGCTACAGAAAAGTTAACCAAAAAATATAGGTACTCTTTGTTAAAAAAAAAAAAGATAGAAATAAAATAACATTGCAAGACTTTTTCTGACGTTTTCAGCTAACATAGGTACTACCTAATTATTATGTGAGCTATCATAAATAGTCACATTCAATGGCAAGGTCACACAACCGCTTTAAACTACAGATGGATCAGTTCATCTGAGTCAACATTGTAAGAAAAAACAAAATGTTCATGAAGTAATATTGATGGGATGGCATGCTCCCAAATGGATAGTGAATGTTCTTGCACTCAGCGCTGATCTGTACAGTGAACTTTTCATAAATTGGAATAGTGTGCATATATTTATAGCATAGAAAACAACAACAAGCTCCAGATTGTGAATCATGGGTCACCGCAAGATATGAAATATAACTTACCGTTGGTTTCTAAAAGCAAGTCAGGAAACCAAATTTACCCTAGGTTGCTAAAAACAAATCAGGAAACCACTTTTACCCTTGGTTTCTGAAAGCAAGGCAGGAAAATCTTACCCTTGGTTGCTAAAAACGTAAGAAAACCAAACTTACCTTTGATTTATTAATGCAATCTAAAAAACACAACTTACCCTTGGTTTATGAATGCAATTTAGGAAACCAAACTTACCCTTGGTTTATGAATGCAATTTAGGAAACCAAACTTACCCTTGGTTGCTAAAAACAAGTCAGGAAACCAGACACCCTTGGTTTCTGATCAGCAAGTCCGGATACCAAACTTACACTTGGTTTCTGAAAGCAAGTCAGGAAACCAAACTTACCCTTGGTTTCTGATAAGCGAATCTAGAAACTAAACTTACCCTTGGTTTCTGATAAGCAAGTCCGGAAACCAAATCTACCCTTGGTTTCCGGTAAGCAAGTCAGGAAACCAAACGTTCCTTTAGTTGCTAAAAACAAGGCAGGAAACCAAACTTACCCTTTTTTTCTGATAAGCAAGTCAGGCAACCAAGCTTACCCTTGGTTCCTGAAAGTCTTAAGCTAGTCTGTTGGAAAATCTAATATTGACCAAAATACCAATTTGACAATGTTATAAACTCATTTGACTTCAGTAGAATTTGACACATTGTGGTTCAATGACTTGCTGTTCTGACTGAGAGTCAAGTCAGTCGAGACAAGTCAGTCGAGACAAGTTTAGAATAATTATTGACATTGAGTTAATGTCAACTATTTTAAACTTAAGAGAAAAAGACTATATATGTATACATACTGCAATGTTGGATCATGATAAGATAAAAGTGGATTTCACAGTTTTCTTTTGTTAATAAACTTGTTTGAAGCAACAATCTCAGTTTGCTTAAGCAGATACATAAAAACATTTTATAAAAATATACCTTTTGTGGGCAAAGAAACAAACGCTCATATCAGAATGTTAGTGTCAAGTCTTATTTTAACAAAGTCAAGTAACTACCTAACTTGATTATGAAAATGATGACAAAAATTATAAATACTGCTCCATCTCAAAAATCCACCCTTCATTGGTTCTACAAATTATAGCAAAAAAGACAAGATAATAATTGTTATGGACGATAAATTATAAAATCACTTAATAATATGGAATTATTTTATGTTTTCCCAAAAAAATATATATTTTATGTTATCCCCATGACCCATTTATGTACCCATTACCATAAATTAGGATTTAATAATTATTTTATCTAGCGCCTTTATTCCTATCAATTAGCGACATCTCTTGATTGGTAGTACATGAGCATGACCTTCGTTTGTTCTGTTACAATAGCCGGTGCGCGGGCGCCGTCTGATGAGACACGGACAGTTATTATTAGTAGAACTATAGGCTTACCTGCTATCCAGTTTATTACTGACAATACTAGACCAGCTGCCTGCATTGCTCAGTATAAAGCGTGTTGTTAACTTTTCAATAAAAAAATCTAAACTAGACTCTGTCCCTGACTAAATTGACCTTTTAAACACCAGACTGTGCGTACCGCATTGTGTCAATAGCGCCAGGATTGATAGGCGTGACGGTGACGTCACTCCGACCTTGTACGGATTTTAATCTGTTCTTTCTTCATTTATATAGTCTGGTTTGAGAGTCAATTTAGGTTGGCATAAATGGCTAGTACCAAAAGCAATAAAGCATGCACTAGATGACACCAAAAGCCTTTGATTGAGGCCAGGAAAGGTAAGCGTAGACGACATGGTTTAGCGCCATTAAAGCTGGTTTTATGGGAACATTGACTCGGTAGTTTACATTCGCAGTTTCGCACTAGTCAGTATAATTACTGCACTAAAAAATACGCGTACAAATAAATTAAAAACGTTTTATCAATTGGCGGAATTGTTTTAAGTACCTAGTACATATTAGGCACATCTGCCGGGATCAAGGCAAAGCCATGTGGTTTCTGCTATCAATAGGAAAAATACTCTTGCCCAGCATGACGTCACGTAACATATAATAGGAGCAGGCAGAGCAGGAAACATACTATACATACAGGCAGTTGTTTTTGCATGTATAAGATAACAGCTATACCTACTGGGACGTATGGACGAAGTTAGCACAGAACCGAGACTCAAATTGTTTGACCTAGAAACGTATAGCTAGTAACAAGTATTCTCGTAGGAAAAGCTCCGCCTGTATGCGTGCCCAATCAATAATAAGTAAGACGAGAGCCTGTCCTTGATAAGTTCACTATCATCTCTAGCGGGACATCGATGTGCGGTACAAGGCATAACAGTTAAGAGGTGGACACAAAATTCGTATTACAATATTGTTTTTGAAAACAGTTAAATGAAATGAGCTGTTGATCCATGCAAGATGGAATGACAGTTCTTTTCAAGCTCTCTCCACTTATGTTTTCACGGTGAGATGTTAATAGACCGGCTGATAGTGTTTCAAGGGTTTCAGTGTTGCAAACATCCTTTTCCATTTCTTTTCCGTTCTCCTTTTCTTCATTGCTACCGAGAAGAGTCACTAGATTAGTCCTTCGATAAATGGTGGTGCTGCTGTTGCCAAAGATTTCAGGCATCCAACGAGGGTTAAAATAAGGTACTTTTAATGTAGATTTTGGGTTCAATTGTGTGTGGGTTACCATGAGTAAACTAAGTACCTCGATTGCATTACGTTCATGACTTGATGTATCTTTATAATAACCTCGTCGGACTACACTATCCATATTTATACTGTGCTATTAACGTGTAAAAAATACCAGCAGACTTGTTTCGTCGCTCCTTTGCTGCATCTTTCGCTCAGTGTTATAGTGACAATGGCCGCGGACGATACCCAGTAAGTCACTTTATCTTACTTTAGATCTAACATGTCTTGGAAAAACTTTCTTATAATTCTATTTTACTTTTGTTGTATTTGGATCTTCTATGATTCCAATTGAGCATAAATATTCCGTTAGTTGTAGTTTTTTGTAGTTATGTTAGAAGAACAAGGACGGAATATTGCAGTTGCCAGTTCCCAAGCTCCTATTTTAAGTCTTCTAGATGGGCTTTTGCATAGGCTCCTAAAACCTGGAAATGAAACTTCCAAAGACTTGTTGTTAGCACAGGATTAAAGAGAATGCCCGGCAAAAAGCTACATTGGCGTGTAATATGAGCAATATGCACCAGACGTGATCTTCACTTGACCGACTCGAAGTGTCTGTAGGTCAGGAACAAGGTTAAAAAACTCCCAAGCGAACCAAGAATCCTAAACAACACAACATCGGACGCACAAAGTGAACACGGTCACTTTGTGTTTGACCTATTTTGATTATGTATTATGTTTTTGAAGCCAATACTAGAAAATGATATTTCGTACTAGCTTAGAAAACTAACTCATCATACTCATCAATCATTATTTGGCACCAGTGCAGTGTTCTTTTATCGGATACAATTTCAGTATCCACCATCTATACAGCCTCATCATCAAAGACAATAACTGATGGAAGGTTTAGTTAGTTTCTGCTGTTTTTAACGACATCTTTTTTACTTTATCCAAATGTTATGCTCTAAACTTTTCTACAATAAGTACCTATCTTTTATTCCTGTGCATCATGCATATTCAATGAAAACTGATGTCTACAAAACTTTGCGAATAGCAACTCACGCGCACTGACTCTTGGATTTATGCCGCTCAATATTACATATTGATGCGTAGTTTGTGTACCGTCCACGTTAGGTATTATTATAATGATTTACTGTAATAATTGGTAGCGCACGTTAGGTTCATAATCACTAGCAGTTTGTGCATCGACTTGTATCGATCCGTGACGTCAGAGATGATTACTTATGTCGTTAGTCACTCACGATTCTGATAATTTGGGGATTTCGATGTGACGATCAGAGCAGACTTTTGCGTAAACAGCTGACTGTTTATAATTATGTTGTGTCTTGGTATGTATACCATGTGTCATCCTGTCTTATTATAGCGTAGCGAAACTGACAAAGACATAACCCTGGTTAAAAAATATCTTGTCCTTTATGTACTCATAACAGGGCCACCAGATTACCTTTAGATAATTATACTTTGATAAGTCAGTTATAACGCACTTAAATATATATGCACATCAATTCAAAATATCTACTATGTATGTATCGTTTTTTGACAACAAATGTTATGCACGTTATCTTTTTTGGACGATAACACAACATTAAGTCACGTGCATCGCTAAAACCTTCGCGACATCGAACGACCTAAGTTTATTACCATAATGTAATATCAGCCAAACTTGTAAGAGCACTTTATTTTATTTTTTTGGTTCGCAATGTTGGCAAACTGGCAACCTCAATGAATGACTAGGACCTTAGGTCTACTATTTAAAGATCAATTTAAAAATATCCGTCCATCGTGCTGCTTTTACGTTGTTGACGTAAAGGCTTTCCCTTGTATCTGTTTGAATCACACGCAAAGGTAAGTTCAAGGAAATGTTGTCATTTGACGTCAGACAACAAATGCGCTACGTCACGGCGGCGTCACCTGCGCCGGCGCCGAGACGTGGGGCCGCGGGGC